>BSBK01002935.1:2500-335000 GCA_027943335.1 Chamaecyparis obtusa | reverse complement strand
TAAAAATTTTAAGCATATTTATTCTATCAAGGATTAAGCTTTTGATTATCTAAGTAGGAGTCTAAGCACCCCTTAGATAGTTGATAATATTTAAAGAGCCACTATAAATCCAGATTTTCTAGTAGCCATTAGAGACTACCAATCTGATTCCAATGTAGGTTACAATTGACTGAACATAATGGTTTGGATATATTTTTAAAAGAGGGCCACAACTAAGACAAGTCTACCATTATGATAATGTGCCACTACTCCAAAACATCACCTTCTCTCACCTAATTAGATCTCTAAATATGAATAAATATATCTTGAATAGAAACTACCAATTGTAAACCACATGGAGATCAAACTAGGAAGGTGTAAGCTTGGAGCTCTTCACTAGATCCTTTGAGAAAGCCAGCGTAGAATTCTTTGTAATGGCCACCTGAATTTTGAAAGACAATTTATTATTAGGACAAGTAACATCCTTGAAGGATCTATTATTTCTCTCCTCCTAAACCCACCAAAAAATCTCAAGTATGATGAAAGACCATAGAAAGCTAAGAGAAGGATTAGAGGAAGGAGAAAACCATTAGAGCCAACATACAGAGAATGAATAGGGAAATACCCAAGAAATAGACCAATGTTTAAAAAATGAGCCTATATTTCACCCAAAAAAAATAGTATCCAAAGAGGATATGAAAAGTATCCTCTAAAAATTTATTATACAAAGAAAACCTATTAAGGGTGGAAAACCCATCGCAAAGATTAGTAGTAGTGGGAATTTCATTTTATTCTTGGAACCAAAAAAAATATTTTAACTGTAGGAATCAATTTATAATTTCAAACTAAATCCCAGAACGGTTGGGGAGACTACATCTTAGTTTATATCTTAAGGGATTAATTGAAAAAGCGTCAGCTATTGAACCTACCCAAATGATCAAGCCTTCACACTAAAGAACATGAATATGGATTTTAGACAGCAATTCCTAAAGGAGAGATAGAGTGAGATTAAGAGAGGAAAGGTTGACCCATTTGAAGTTCTGAATATAGTCAACAACCTAGTAGCCAATCCACTGAATACAAAAGTCCCTGAATTGATTAGCCCATGAGAAATGAGAGAGGTAGGCATGTCCAAACCAGTAGTCATCCCAAAACTGCATTTATGACCATTCCCGAGAGACCTCCTAAGACCACTATCAATAATAGATTGAGGAATGGAAGTAAACTTCCATAAGGTGGAACTAGAGGCCATAGATCTCTAGAAGTGCGATGTTTCTCCACACACCATTATATTATTAATATAAATAATACTATTGTTTTATATGGAGTAAAATAGACAAACATTCATTAAGAAAGAATAATGCATTAAATAACAACATTGTTAAGATATTTTTATTTATTCCTAAAATAAAATAAAAGATTTAGAACTAGGAACTATAATAGATAAATAAATGATGTTGTTAGCATATCTTACCTTGATCTTCTATGAGAAGATAATTGCCTTCTTTCTTCTAAATAATAGTGTACAATAGATCATACACATAACCAAAGTTCTTGCAAGCATACACTATGTTGTTGTCATTTGATGCTTTAGTAACAAAAATGGCAAGAGGAGCAATATTTCTCTGAAAATGTTTTGTAATATTAATCATCATAATCAGTCTTGTAGTAAGAACCATTTCAGCCAAATAATCATTTCAATTTTCATACTCCATTCACCAATAACAAAAATCTACATTAGGATAGATGCTTTTTAGATACACAATTTTCTTTGTATTGAGAAAAGTTAAAAGAATTGGGAAAAAAAAAAAAGTCCAAAAAGGGACTGTAATTAAAGAAAAAACAGCTATACAAAGGCAAACCATAAGGTTATAATTGATCCAACCAACGGACAACACTAAACTTTACATTCATGGTTGTATGAAGACCCCCCCCCGCCCCCAAAAAGGTACAGTAGTAGAAGCATTTGGACCCTACACATACAAACAATGCCTATAGAGCATGAAGAGATAAAAGTATAGACTACATTAGATGGGCGATTGCATAGGTTCATGCACATAAGGGAATTGGAATGTTGTCTCTCTCAAAACTAACATTGATAAAGGAAGGTCTTGCTATCTTAATCCTCAAGTACTGGAACAACAATTACTTGAGTTCTCCTATATCATAATATGACTATATTCTTTTTCATCCTAGTGACATATTTTCCCTTTTAATCGAGTTGCTAGCTTATCAAAACCAGTTCCCATGTTCTCACAACTACGAGAACAATATGCCAAGTAATCAAGCAGATTAAAAGAGAAAAAAACAATACTACTACATCGGAACATCAAAAGCTGCCGACAAGCCATCGATAATAGTATACAAGAAGATGTTTTTACATATATATTTGTAAGCTATACATACCAAAAAGATTAAGAATCTTCATTTCTCCTTGTCTATAGGGCCAGCAGAGACTAAAACCTTTCTGTCCGTATGACTATATTTAAGATTGGCCCGCTGAAATCATTACTGCCACAACAGAAATTATAATCACCATTAACGTTATAAATGACTTACCAGTAAACATTAATCCCCTTGCCATTTTTGCTTCTAAGACAACCAAGTAAAAAGGATGGCGTGTTTGTGTATGTATAATGTCGTTAAATAAGCGGAAATGTGTATTGTAATTACCGGACGGTTTTATCTTAAGTATAACAAGACAGCTTGTGTTTTGATTCCAATAACAGACGGCTGCCAAGGATGTTTATAGTAAAGCCATAAGCTTTCGTTGATTTCAATCCCTTGAAAATAACTCAGCGGCTCGTAATAAAGCTATTATATAAATATCAACATCTTAATAAAGCTATTATATAAATATCAACATCTGTCTCCCCGCATATCAAATAACTCAGAAGATCCTAATAAGACCATTCTATAAACTATAAATATCCTCTCCAGCTGAATATTTCAGTTTTCCAACCTAAATCTTCTTTGCCTAATAGTTGTTACAGCTGGAAGAAATATTCTTGGAACCAAATGAAGAACATTGTACTTTTGAATTAATATTAGCTTTCATTAGCAAATTAAAATTATTTCTTTTGATAATTACTAAACTTTGTATAGAAAAAACCATTGAAACAATTCTATATGATTTAGATGGGACGATATGTAATGAATTTGTAATTAGAATAAATAAGGGTTGAGGTCATTAAGTTAAATTAAATCGTGTATAGTTTAAAATAGACGGGAATGAAATATTTAAGAGGATTTAAGTCTATTGAATATTAGGTTTAGTTCATAAATTTTAATAATATATATAATTAGTAATCTGTTTTGAAATACTATATATACCATCAAAGTTTTTATTTCATTCCTAGATTTAATTAGTGCAAGTTCATATAAACTCACTCGATATAAGATGAAGTATACTATATGATTATGGACATAAATGCTGGACACTAGAAAGAACATAGTACAATGAGCTTAAATATAATTGAATTTGTTAACTAGATTACAAAATAAATGTGGCAAGGTCAGTACATATAAAAATGCTAACTAAAATAAATGAAAAAATTATTTTCTTGTCATACATGAATTGTTTCTCTGAGTGTGTCTATATATGTATGTGTGTATGTATATATGTATCTATAAAATGTTGATTGATTTGTAACTTTCAACAAAAGATTTTAAAGCTTGTATACAATTCTCACATTTCTAGCATTCAATATGTTTTCTTAAATTATCGTTATTAATTGTCATGTTATTCGTATTATGCTCTTTTGAATTAGTTTTTTACCATTTTTTTTTTAATCACCTCAGATTTTACTCTAACACACTTGAGTAGGATTTCTATTTTATATTCTAAGTATTTTAGTATTCAACACATTCTTAGACACATTTAAGGTTTACACAACTTACTTCATTTAAGTGTAAACTTAACTATTGGTAGAACTGCGAACAACAAAATGGAGGCTTCATTGAAAAAAATATAGTACATATCCATAATTAGTTAACATGTCTTTCTTCTTGTATATGTACAAATCTGGAATTTTTATTGAAAAAAATATAGTAAATATCCATAATTAGTTAACATGTCTTTCTTCTTTTATATGTACAAATCTGAAATTTTTTATAACGTATCTTTCTTCTTGTATATGTACAAATCTGAAATTTTTTATGGAGAAAACATAGAGCAAGAGGATTATTATAATTAAAGAGATTATTATTTCAAATTTTGGAGGAGAAGACTAGACAAGGATGCCTAATTCCACAGTGTTTTCCTTTTCACCTAAATTTTAATAAGACTAAGGTTTGAATTCTCTTTATCCCAAATTACAATAGGAAAATTAGCTCATGCAACATCTACACATGGGAGCATAATGATTTTATTCAGTGCTGTAGAAGCCCTTTTCTCTTTGACATATGTGCATCTCTATCTCTTTTTACCTCAATTTTTTGTTGTTGTTTCTTGTGTCTTTAATTCTATTTTTTTAAACTTCATATATTCACTCAAGTGTGTTTTGTTACCCGACTAGAAAACAACAAAATCAATTAATCTTCATTATAGAAAAGTAATCAAACCGTGTTTGTTTGGCTCTCTTTTGGAAGACTTAGCAACAATAAACACCTTTTGTTAGCATGTGCTCTAATTATGGAAACAGATTTCTTTTGGTTAAAATACCATCTAGTTTACTCTCTGTTTTAATATCAAATATTTTAGTGAATTTTCAATGTATATCACATGTCATATAATTCCAAAGAGCCTAAATTTGATTAACACACCTTTTTTTCTACATTTATGCTATTTACTAATTTTGTTAATTTATTAAAAGATTTATCATTTTATTAAAAAAATCTATTTATAATATTTGATAGAAAATCTTTTAGTTTATTTTAGATTAGAAGCATTACATATCAAAATAAAATTGTTCTATCTCTTAAGCACTATATTTTAACTTGTTATCACTTGTCATATATTTATCTTTCTTATATTTTTTACTATTTGTTGAACATGTTGAATGATTGAAGGGGGGAAGGGAGCTGAATCAGTTACTCATTAATTTTTTTTTTTAATTTGTTGGTAAATAGACAAACCATACAAATTTTAATGACTATTATATCAATATTAACTTATGTTCTACCCATAAACCCATCAATCAATTATAATACTTGTAAACTTGAAAGCACAAAACCACAAACACAAAGAACAATAGAATTTACAAAGACTTGTTGTTATTTTACTCAATGTAGGTAGCTCACTATGATTTTCCCATTGTAAGTCGGGCTAACTACCCTTATACAAAAAATATTTTTTATAGATAAAATATGAACTGATAAGATTGTATCTAAATATGCATGAAACAATTCAACAATTAAGCTCAGTTACCACATCCAATAGTAGATTAGATTGATGATCTTCTCTGTATATAACACTTTCTAATCCACTACAAATCTATATTATATGAAAATTCCCTTCTTGATCACTCAATAGTCTTCCACACTTAGCTTTAGTTTTCACATATCATTGTCAAGAAAATACTATTTTTATAGCTTGCTTATCTTCTTCCACATTCACACCCTCATGACTTAGATCCAAAAGGTTTTTATTTATTTTGATAGATATCTGATAATACACATGTTAGTCACACCAAAGGGATGTAGTATCCTCAAATCAATAGATATTATAATTACATTTAATAAACTACAACCGATCCTAAATCTAGGACACACTTGAGAAAAACTTTACAACATGCTACACTAGGACCAAATATAGGTCACACATATGATGCTTACAATGCATATTACATTTATTAAAACTATTGGAACACCACAACCAAGATCATATCTTAATCACCAAAAGTTATTAACCGGTCGATAAATGAAACTAGATAAAACGTGTCTAAAATATTATATTAAAACCCAACTGATGAATTGTGAGAAAGTCTAGATATTAGGATCACTTGGAAGAACCTTGTAAGAAAAATATTCAGTAGTAAACAATAGAAGACATAATGCACCACTAATTATAGAAATAACAGAACTGTACTAAAATATGTAACCCTTTATTAAAACTAAGTACACCTACCATAGAGAACCAAAACTACACGTACTAAACCTATTCTAAATATAACTAATGGTTTTGATACTTTACTAATATCCAACATGAAGACAACTAAAACTGCTGACAACCAACCAATATCACTAAGATCTTGGTATAAAGGTTTTGACATCAATGAAAATAATTAAAAAAAAATGAATCTAGTAATCTCCCCATTTTACATTGATGGAAAAATACCAAAAATACAAAAACTAGAAACTCACATCCAAAAAATCCCCTTGAGTAGATGCTTCATATCGTGTTTTCATTATTTTCTTTTTCTCCTTCTTTTTGTCACAATGGAAAAGGGCCAAACAAAATAAAGAAAGTCAAATAAATACAATAGTTTTTTACACAAAAGAGTTTATTATACCTTTCCTTCAAAATTTGAAGCTCCTTCCACTGAGGAATATCATCCCCTAATCGGGTACTCAAACTATCACACTCAACCAGATTGTCATAAGATTTTCTTTGGTTTGAAGATTGAAACTATCAATTATAATAGTCTACTTTAATAAAGATGTTCCAAGTGGACCTCTATCATGTGCTTCACTAACAAAAATATTTGTATCAACTCTTCTGTATGTCTCGGCAACAACAAAAACAACTCTTCTTCAAACACACCAACTCTAGTCCTCTTCTTTTATTTCTTGTCCTTGAAGATATCATATGTCTTTAACAACTTATTCAATTCCTTCTCAATCACTTATTTTACTCTTCTTACGTTCCATAGAGGAACCACCAACAAAAAACATCTAATTTCTTTTGACCTGAGGAGGAATCCTCCTGACCATGACTTGATGGTACAACACTAATACTATCAAACTTGAACTAATTCTCTTCTGTAAAGACATGAAATATGCCTTACAAGAATTTAAACAATTTTTGAAAGACCATAGATGTCTACAAATCTATTTACTGATAAGTATGTCAATCCTCCACTCCACATTATCTTTACCAGATAATAATCTCATAAAATAAAATGCTAAGCACATCAACAATTAACCAAATCCAAATGTACAAATTTTCTCAACAATCATCTTCATATTCTCCTAGAAACTTTCTAACATATTGCATAAACCAAACTGAATATTCTCCCTAATCATCTTGTGAGCAATCTAAATAGCCACAACCAAAGTTGAAACATCATGATTTCAAAAGTGAATTTTAGATGAGATGCCATAGTCAACATACCTTACCACCAGATCAACAATGATATTTATCTAGAATGCACATTGATCACACTCAATAGTAGTCAACTACTTTACCTCATTGTATGTAATTGTTTTTTACTTTGTACATCTCTAATGTTGCACAATCCTGTAATATCTTCAATTTCTTTTTTTGTCATCTGATAGGTTTTATCCTATATTAGGTTTCCATCCTAAAATTGACTCAACAAAATCATAAATAATTCCTTATCAATGCACCAAGGAAATTCTATGGAAAAACCATTCTCCATCTACTTGATTTTCCATGATAAAATTCCCCAATCTCAGAATTCATTATTTTCTTTGTCACAAACACATTGAAACTTTGACGATGAATTTGGACTCTATAAATATTCCAAAAATTTCTCCTTAATATATCTTTGGAAATTATCACTTTTCTCTTTTTTCTATGATAGTAAATGATTTTAAAATTCTACCTATAAATCCACGAACCATCATAATTGAATTTCCCACCAAAATTTAACTATTGTAGATGAAATCTAGTTGTACTACACACATCAATCAATCAATAGCTACAATTATTATATGTCCATCTAACATACCAAAGGCAAGATAGTTACTAGAAGTATTGCTTTATAGAAAGGGAAGTTTATGATTTATCATGTTAATCCTCTCCCTGAGCCAAAGTATAATTTAGTTTAGTTGTTGGTAGAGGTAGTACTGGGGTTTGGTACCATAGCGATCTCTACATCAACAACATCCTTCTTCCATGTCATGTTTTCCCTCTAAGATTCACTTGAAACTAAAACATTCTTATAATCTCCAATATTTACTAGAGGACTACTAGATCTACATTTGTTAGCATAATAACCATTCTTAACACATTTGGAACAATTATCATTTCGCTTAAAAAATCTCACACACATAATTCTAGATCTACATTGACTAGCCTGATGACAATAGTTGTGACATACATAGCAATTCCAATAAAAAATATTATTCACTGCACTCTTCTTATCTTGATTTGAAACTTGACTTTTGCACTCATTTTATTAATGACCAAACTTACGATAATTAATGTATTGAATTTTTTGTTCCTTTCTCATCTTAGAATCAACTGCCTTATGATTTTTTTTTTGTAAATGTGATAATAATCATTAAAAGATAAATAACTTTGAGAATTCATTTATTTTATAGGATTCCTTATTGTATACGTATTCTCATTTTTTACCTTCCATGTAAATTCAACCTATGTTTCATCCTGAATCACCTTCTCTTTGCCTTTTTCCTTCTGATTTGAATATTCAATGGTAAACTCTAATCCTTAGATTTATCTTTGTAACATTTATTCATGGCTAATAATTAATCTAAAATAGTGTTTATCTCACTTACTTTTTCTTTTTATCTCAACTTCTTCAATTCTTGAGCTAGCCTCTCATTTTCATCTATCTAAAATTTGATAATATTCTTGAGATTCTCCTATGATTTTCTCTATTCCTCCATTATAATTTATAGTTCTTTCTTCATCTTCCTAATGTATTCCATAGTGTTTTGCTTGTAATTCAACATATTGTCTAGGTCTTCTATATTTTATTTTGATTCCTTCACTTCATGTTCTATTGTTTCCACTTTTTCTTTTGACTCCTTCAACTCTTATCTAATTTCCTTGTACCTTTATTTGAATTTCTAAATCTTATCCCTCATCTTTGTGATACATTCATTTTCCTCCTTTAGGTTTTCTTTCAGTTTCTCATTTTTTGATTCATTACTCTCAATGTTTCTCATCATGATCTATGAATCCTCATTAGTGAATTATCCTCATTTCATTTTTTTAGGAAACCAAGATATCTCTATCTGCAAGAGAGAAATATTTGATACCAATTATTGAATAAGGTGAATATATGAGAGGGGGGTGAAATAACTATTCATAAATAATTTCTAAAAATTTTACTTTTTTAGTAAGCACATAAACAATACAAATGATAATGACTCTTATATCAATATTAACTTCTATTATACCATTAATCTCATCAAGTACTTATAAAATACATAAACATGAAATCACAAAACCACCAACACAAAAAAAATTAAAATTCATGTGGAAACCCAAATTAGGAAACATCGATGACATGGATTGAAGGTGGAGTTTAAGGTACAATATGCTAAACTTTAGTACATGTGAGGATCATAACAAATGACTATTGTTTGTTCATCAATGTACCTTCCTATGAGTATCATTTATATATTGGGATGAAATATGTAAAGATTCATCTGAGCCTAAATGTGACTGTTTGGAATTCAAGTTACTTTTTGTTAATTTTAGGATACACATACTATACCCTAATTCTAGTCCTTGAACATCCACCATAAATTCTTTCTTTCTTTCATCTTTGGATTCACTTATATACAAAAATTTACTTGTTGTGTGGGATCTATAAGCACTAATTATCATTCTTGAAATTTTTTAGGGAGAATATTAAGTATCTTATCTGTAGGTGCCTCAAAGAGGTTTTTTCCATTTGATACATATTTTATTTTTACTATTTTTCAATCTAAGACTACTACGGTGTGGATTTCACCATTAGATCTCTTATTCTTTTTACCTTTTTTGTGACTGAGATACTTGATATATTCCACTAACATACTGCCACTCATTGCACTTGTGGAAGAGGGTAGAGGCTCAACAATGTGAATATATCATGAAAGGACATGGTAATTTGAGAAGGATAATAAGTTTATTGGCTCAAAAGTATTCCAATCAATTAGCTCAAGGTAGGTGAGAGGTAATGAACTAGCAGGTTTAAGAGAAGAGTTTAGTATCATCATCATTATTTAGGGTTATTGAAGAAAGGTTAAGAAAGTTGTCTTCTCTAGAGTTGTCTTGAGTGTGAATTGTTGAAGGATTGCTACAAAATTTATGAGAGGATTTTCATGAACCTAACTATCGTGATCTAACCTAACTATCACAATCTAGTCTTGAAATGAAGATTAAGATCTTGGTCAACTTCCTCCTTTTGGTGCAAGAATCTTTTCAAAAGAACCATCATATTCCTAGATCATGAACCAAAGTTCCAATTAGTGTTCTAAGGGAGAACTATAGGAGGACTATTAGTAGGAGAATCTTCTTCTTCGAATGAATTTTTAGTAGGAGGTATGATGATAGGTTCTATAGATAGATGATCCTCTAGATCTTGTTGCGTGTTGGAGCTTTCACCAATATCAAAAGTAGAAGTGGGAGCATACTTATGAATGACATCAACCTCTATATCAATTATAGAATCAGCTAGCTAGTCTAATTCCAACTCATGTGAATTAGTTTGACTACTAGAAAATTGTTCTAGGCATTGATCTATGTCATAGGAGCCTCATCTAAATTAAGATCAATCATGTCAGATTAGTTGTCTCGAGTGTTATTTATTTTATTAGGCACTTGTTTTTAAAAGTTTGAGAACATTCACTATAATCCAACATAGGTAAATATGATGACCTAGTCTATCTTAGTGCTCTAGATGAATCAATGAATTGAGATAAATTAAGGATATTTGTAATGATAATAAGATTCACCAGTTAGGGTGTCTTTCCTCCATAGGATCTTCTTCGTTCAAATTAGCTTCTGATGATGTATGTGACTCATGTTGACTAAGTTGTCTCTCAGTGATAATCTCTTGGTCTGTAGGTATATGTAAAATCCTTTCATAAGTTTTTGGGGAAACATCCTCATCCTCATTGTTAGAGTCTCCTAGTTTGTCAAATATGGTGTCACCTATAGATGGTAGTGCATATTTTTTTCATAGTATCCCACTCTTATTTTGTCCCTAGGATTACATAATTTCACATGTAAAGATTCAATAAGGCCCTTTTTTAATTTTCCAAGAGGTATTTTCCCATTATATCCCAATTTCTGCATGATTTGATAACCTATACCATATTTCTCAAGGGAAATTTCATCATATTCATTGCTTGTTCATATTCTTCAACTTTGTACAACCACTATAAAATAGTTTTTTCCTCATTTTCTTGTTCAAGAGATATTTTTTATTTGACCATATCCATTTCATGATGAATTGTTGGTGTTATACACTAAGTTTTCACCTTTGTCTCAAGCTCTTATAGTCTTGATAACCTAGTATAACATGGGAATCATCTCTAGGTTGTGGGACCTATGCTAACTGAGATAAGACCTATAGGTTCTAGGCTGGTTCCTCTTGGATAATCACCTTAATTTGATTCTAGACATGAAAAGTAAACTTTTGGAGGAAAGGGATAGAAGGAGTGCTTAAAAAGGAAAAGACTGGAAAGAAAACTACCTACAAGGTGATGCACCAAAATTAGGGTTTGGATCTTAGTATAGAGGAATGGAATCAATGAAAGGCTCAAGTCTAGTAGGTCACAACTTATTGAATAGGCTTGCATAAGCATTTCATAGAAGGGTTTGAACATAAGACATAATTTATGACCTGCAAGGAGACATTCACTTCTGCAACTCGGTGTAGGATTGAGACAAGATTGTTAGGGGGTTGAAGTATACCCACAAAAGAATCTAAATTAGATCAAACACAATAACACACATAGTTACAAAAAATAAGGGGGATCAGGAACCCTAAGATACCACTAAAAACATCATATACTTCAATTCAATAAGAGATGAACTCAGACAAGGAAGCATAGGGACATGAAGAATTATCACAGAATATCTCTGCAATGTTTGAATTCATCAATGGGATAAATACAACTGTATAAGCCAGAGGGTAGAGATGATACCATAGATGACCCTTAATAAAAATGCAATTCTTCTACAAATTTTCCAACTTTGACCTCAAAAACTCCAAAAATACAATATATACATACCCAACTGCACGCAGGCAGGAGTCAAAAAACCTAACCAGGGTTTCATGGATTTTACATTAGAATAATAAACCCTACATCTATCAAGTCTGATCATAAATGCATCTCTATAATACTATGGCCGATCAGATATTATGTGCCCATCTCTATATTGCATCAACTTCGCGGACAAGCAACCTGGATTCATCTGCTTTCCTACACAAAGTCTCACCATGAATGCAAAAAAGGTACCTCTCAAGGACAGGAATCAACCCATGACGCCTGGCTAGGCCTCTCATCATCTTACTCAACTACAAATGTCCTTCAACATTATAAATTTCTTGAGCTACCTCGCTGTTGTATCCCATTGAATAAAAAACTGGCAAAAAACCCCCGCAGAGATATTCAAATTTGAACTGCAATAGCTAGCCGGTCATTTTAAAATGTGTCCATCGATATCTTTTAATTTTTGGCAGATGAATGGCTCAGATCTATCCTAAAATAGTCATGAAACCCTTTGAAAAATTTGAGTCCATATCAACAATATGAGGACCAATGAAAAATTAGTACGTCAGCACACCGCCTCATCAACAACACCTCAACAAGCCCCTGACATCAGTCCCATTGAAGATAAGATTTTGATATAATGGCGGGCACGTGATCTCATGGCCTCTGAATATTCCTTTAGATCATATGCCCACTATAGATCTCTTTAAGCTGGAAACCCTTTTGACAAATGAACCCACCTGGAAATCTTCGTTAGCACTTGGCATCCAATTACATTTGAGCAAGTCAGCACACCTGATAGACTTGGACCCATGACCTACAAAAAGAACATCAGATGGTTTTTGCTAAACCATTGACTTAAATAGCATGCATCTTATCTGAGTGGCGTAGTGACAACCACAAGATCTTACTGTACTTTAACCTCCTTAAAAGATCAGGACCCACTAATATGTGCCTAATCACCATTATGTGGACTAATCAGAAGCTGCCATTCATATACACGTAGCAGTGGACCCACATGAATGAAGAGCTACGTCACTAGGAGAAATCAATGGCTGTCTAAAAATTGCATACCTCTAACGCTTTCCATTAGAAAACATGCCAACCATAGATTTCCAAGCTTCTGACATCCTTGCACCTGCTGGAAAAATTACAAGTCATCTCCTTTCGACGAATAGGAAGCCTCCAAGTAGGACAATGTGGCAGTGGACCCACTAAACTCTGAAGCATTGCACAAAAGAAAACATCGACGGTCATCTGAAGATCTCATATTCTGACAATGGCCGATGTGAAGATATGCCAACTATTAGATCATCCTAACCGGGACCCCACTCTGACACATTAGCCGCTCCCTATAGAACTAACCCCACTTTGACCTAGCGATTTAGCGACTGAAGGCAATCTCTTGTTCGCTAAATACTTCAAGGAACCACGGTTAAACTCAGAGAATACATGAAAAAAATAAATCTTTTATGAATTGCTGAACCAAAAGCTTAACCCTAAGTAATATTGAGTGATTGCCCGACTGAAGAAAAGTGACCATTCACTGAGTTGCAAGACACTTAGACCTAACCACCAAACACTTAGTGATTATGAGAACCACTACAGTCGCCTGATCATCAAAACATTTGGATAATTGCCAGAAGACTTAGAGAATTGGTGACCAAAGGAAACCATTGAGTCACAAAATTGGGAAATGAAAAGGAAAGCCTGTCGGGGATTAAGATATTATGCGACTGAAGGAAGAGCCGTCACGAGTTCGCTGAATAAGAAAGACCACTACCAAAGAACTTAGAGAACTGGTGACCGAAGGAATTAAAATTGACATGGGAATTGAGGAGTTGAAGTGGCCAAAAAAGTAACAACAAATTATAACAAGGCCTAGGGTTTTTTGAGGGTTTGGCCAATAACAGCTAGTTTATGAAATTTTAAGGGTTTTTGGGCCTAGCCAGGTACCTAGAAACGGTTGCAAAGACCAAGGGGAAATAGATGAAGCCATAAAATTTTGTAGAGTGCTTAGGAGGATAAAAATATAGACCCTGGGATAGATTTGGCCAAATTTTCATGTATATGAAAATTGGGATAACATTTTGACGATTTCTGCTAGATGTCATCCTACTAGACATTGAAAACTAGTGGCCTTAAAGCAATTCATTGGGCATGGGGTCTATTCTTGAGCACCACCTCTTGATAGAGGAACAAAATGGAACTAGAGGGACAAACTATGCATGAGCACTTCTTGGAAAACAAGCAAACTAACCTAGAAAATAGGGAAAGAAAGTATGGGAACACATATTTACAAGAATTTACAGAGAGGGATTAACATCAAAGAAGAGTTTCAAGGGGAAACCATTTACTGATATTGGCAAGGTATCCCCTTCAAGATTTGATAGCTGGAAAGCATTGGAGCCCTTGCATTGTGTGATTACAAATGGTTCACCCGAAAATGAATCAAATTTTGTATGCCTACCAGGTTTGGATCTGAACTCATCCCATTTGAGGACTACATCCCCAACCTTGAAATTTCTGACTCTAGCCCTTTTATCAAATCTCTTCTTTGTCTGAATCTGATGGGATTCCATGTCTTGCATTGATTTGTCTCTGATCTCTTCTAATTCCATCAACTAAGCATACCTGATCTGCAAAGGATCTCCCTCATTAAATAGGGCATACTGAGTAGCTAGGTCCAAAGTTGGCAACTTAGTTGAAATTGACAACTTAGCCTCTCTGCCATACACTAGCACATAAGGAGGGTTACCAATGATTTTCTTTGGGGTAATTCTATCTAACCACACTATAGACCTGAGCTTAGTATGCCAATCTCTTTGATTTTCTTGAGGAGTCTTCTTGATTATCCTAACTAGGTTTTGATTTGTCGATTCAGCTAAGCCATTGCCCTGAGGGTAATAATTGGAACTGGTATTCAGATAAATGCCATTTTTGACTGCCCACTTCGAAACTTTGAGGCTTGTGAATACTAATGCATTATCTGAGATGATGGAATCAGGAGTGCCAAACCTATGAACTATATCATCATAAAAGCTTAGGAAAACACTCTCATTGGCTTCTTTTAATGCAATTGCCTCTGTCCATCTAGTGAAGTAATCAGTTGCAGTAATTACCCATTTATGGCCTGCACTAGATGGAGGGTTGATCATACCAATGAAATCTATACCCCACCTCATGAAGGGTTTCTCTATTCTGATTGACTGTAAGGGAAAGGCTGGAAGCCTTTCTTTTCCTAAAAATATGGCACACTTGATTCATTTTCTGACATAATCATGACTATGCTTAAAGACAGATGGCCAATAGTATCTAGCCCTCATGATTTTAAAAGCAATACTCTTTTTACTCGCACTCCATTATAAAGTGCCAGGGGGATTTGATGTTTTCCTTTGTTTTCCATATTCTTTTATCATGTGAGAGTTCCTCCAATGACATTAGCCTCAGGTATCTCTATATGTGTTTGTACTCTCTCTGCACATTCGATGTTTCAGATTCTTCTTCATCATGTAGTTCATATTGGATGGTTTTTTCATTGTACCTATCATTACTCCCTTGTCAGCAGTATGGGGGGGTTTCTACTATTGGCTCTACTACTTCCTTGGTTTGATGGTGTGAGCTATGTATTTAGTATTTGATTCTATGTACTAGGCAGTTGTAGTGGCTAGCTACTTATGCATTCTGGTGAGATGGATCATTTACCATATGGACACACTTTCTTTCCTATTTTTTTGGGTGCACTCTTCTAGCTTTGATTGATCATCTCTTCAAAATTTTGGTTTTTATGCCATCTGTATCTTCAAGTTTAGGTGTTTGCCTTTTTTACGTCCTGATTCAAGTACTGTCATTTGAGGGCACTCATGCAGATTACAGTCTTCTCTACCTGGTCATATTTTTATGGAGAATCTTTAGATCATCAGTTTCTTCTTGATAGAGTTTGCAGTTTCATACTTTAGTGATGTTGTACATGATCATCTTTGTTCCTATTTTCTGGAAGATTCCTAGTTTTGGAGGATTCTTCAGTCCTTTAGACTAGTCTTCGTCTCTTTTTGGAGTAGAGTTTTTTCAATGTGGTTTTCTCTATTTCTCCACTTTTTAGAGACTCTCCTTTGTACTTGGGTACCTGAAATGACCTCCAAAAGGTCCATCATGAAATTCAAATAGGACATCTGCTACCTTTTCTAATTCTATGCATCTTAAAAGGACACCATTATTATCCTTTCTAAAAAGGACTTCATCAATCAGCACAAAAGGAATAGATTGTAATCTATAATACCTTCTTTTTGCTGAATCTAGATCTACAGGACATTGTCCCGTCTTCAAATAATTGATCATATTAGGCAACTAGCTTGTTGCCTTGTCTTGTTCTTCTATAGAATGCACCACCAAAGATGCATCCACTTGTTCGAATTTCTTTGAACTTTCATTCCCTGCCAAATGTTCACAAAGACCTCTTCCTCTAACCAGCTTGGTAGTTTGAATATCTATGTCATATTCCATCACCTTGGTAATCCAACCAGCTCTTTTTTCATTTAGGTCCTTGGAAAGCAAAAACTCTTTGACACTTGGATGAGTAAATTTCAAGTGTACCTTGCTATGGGTCAATAGATATCTAAACTTTTTAAGGTTCTTTACCATAGCAAGTACATGTTTCTCTACAAAAGAGTATCTTTGTTCATACTCCTCTAAACCTTTGCTAAAGAAAGCAATAGGTTGCTCCAATCCATCTGAATTTTCTTTAGTCAGCATTGCAAATATAGCATCATGACCCCCATAAGCATAAAGGATAAAATCCTTACTAAAATTTCAATTTAGGAGAGTAGGGGCTTCTGTTAAGGCCTCTTTGATAGCTTGGAAATTGATTCTCCCTTCTTTGGTCCAACTAAAAGCTGAACTCTTCTTTAACATGGTTGTCAAAGGCTTGAGTAAATCTGCAATGTTATGCAAGAACCTCCTAATAAAATTAATCTTTCCTATGAAAGATTGGAGACTTTTCTTGTGATGTGGCAATGGTAGTTCTAAGATGGCTGCAATTATTTCAGGATCCACTATAATTCCTTCTTTGGATACTACATATCCCAATAGTTTTCCTTCATGAACTACAAACACACATTTCTTGGGATTAAGAGATATCCCAAACTCTCTACACCTTTCAAAGATCTTCCTCAAATGTTTGATATGATCTACTACATGTTTTGAATAGACAGTTATGTCATCCAAGTAGACCAACACAAAATAGTACTTTAGGCTCTTAAAGGCCATATCCATTTCCTTTTGGAAAGTAGCACCTGCGTTTGACAAACCAAAGGGCATCTTTTGATAAGCCACGCTTCACCACTTGGTTGTAAATGCAGTCTTATATTGATCCTCTTCATTTAATAAGATCTGATTGTATCCTGAATAGCCATCCAATAATGAAATCCTCTCAGATCCAGAGACACATTGTAAGATTTGTTCCATGGAGGGTAGTGGATGGCGGTCCTCTAATGAGGCTCTATTAAGATCCTTGAAGTCAACACATAACCTTAGCTCCCCATTCTTCTTCCTGATAGGAACAAGGTTGGAAACCCAACTAGTATGCTTGATGGGGTAGATGATACCACTTTCTATTAGTTTGAGTACTTCTTTATGCATAAGTGGCTCAAGCTTGGGATTAATAGGCCTTTTCTTTTGTCTCACTGGTTTGGCATTTGATTCTTATTCAATAGTGTGCTGAGCAAGGGTAGGGTCAAAACCTTGGAGGTCTTCATATTGCCATGCAAAAACATCATTGAATTATTTGAATAATTGGGTATAAGCTTGCTTTTCCAATTCAGTATTTATCTTTCCAAATTGTAGACTCTTACCTGGTTCCAACTCTAGTTCAACACAATGTTCTTGTTGAACTACCAGGCAAGCTTTGTTCTTGTTAACTTCATCATCCTTGTTGAAGATAGTTTCTAAGGTAATAAGACCTCTAGGCATCTTATTGGACTTCAGTCATATCACTTGATCACCATAGTTTTGTGATAGCCTATCTTGATTGTGTTTTGAAGAGACATCTTCTTCAAACAAGAATTGTAGAATTTGTTCATCATTGTCAAACACCTACCAATTGACATCATTATTAGGAATAGAGGGTCTGACAATCACTTTGATATGCTATTGATCCATTTCTTTTGAAATGATACTTGGAATATCATACTAAGATCCAATAGCAGCTGACCTATCTACATTTTGGTTTAATTTCCTAGGGATAGCAACAATATTGAAAGCATAGAAATATTCAATTGCATCCCAAACTCTATGTTTGTATGTTTTCATGGTGTTGTTCTTGGTTTCACTCATCCCTCTCACTTGGCTGACAACTAATTCACTTTCACCATAAACTCTTAAGGCTTTAAGCCCTCTTTTTCTAGCCCATTCTATTCCATTGACTAGACTTTCATACTCTGCAGTATTGCTAGTGCAGGAGAAACTAAATCTAAAGGCAGTGTAATACCTTTCT
The DNA here is from genome assembly GCA_027943335.1 of Chamaecyparis obtusa. NCBI lineage: Eukaryota > Viridiplantae > Streptophyta > Pinopsida > Cupressales > Cupressaceae > Chamaecyparis > Chamaecyparis obtusa. The sequence goes on along the minus strand of BSBK01002935.1, from coordinate 316,450 downwards.
CCTTTTGGGGACACTAGCACAACACCACCACTAGAACCATGTCTACTTCTAACTCAATCAAAAAATAGTTCCCAAACTTGATTGCTCTGATCCTCTGAATCAATATCCTCTTTGAGAAGGCTTGGTTCTATGGCCCCACTCTCTTGTATTAAATAACTTCCCAAACCAAAATCCCAAATAAGACTTTCTTAGGCCTGTGAAGCTCTTTCATCTAGAAAAATATCAGGGATACTCTCTATCTTTTTGCTTGCTTCACTAATGGTTTGGAAGTCATTGTCATCAAATATAGGGTAATTTACATTGATGGTGTTGGATACACATGGCTCTATATGGTGTGCTGCTAATGGTTCTGATTTAATGGTGACCTCGGTCCCATATCTTGTATGAAATAACACATGAGACCAGTCAAAATATAGATATCCTCCTATCTTAGTTGTAAACTCCCTTGAAAGACATATAGAAAATAATGCAGGGAGATCTATGATATATATATCAAGGAGGATGGAAAAATTAGGACTAGCATGCAGGATTAGACTGGTATCCTTGACCACACCTATAGTATTGACTGAGGATCCATCAAGTTGGGTAACCTTCTTTTGGAAGGGCTCATATTTTAGTCTTAATTGGTCAGCTACTTTCTTAGACATCACAGTGCTAGTAGCTCCACTATCTACGATACAATTATGCACTAAAGATTTTCCAATAATTAAAGATACATAAAAGGGAGGTGGCTTTGAGTTCCTACCTTGAATGGTATTTCCTTTGGAGTTTCTTCTTGGAGCCTCCTTTTATTGATCAGTGTTAACCAACATTGGCTTTGTAGCTTCTTTTGCAGGTGGAGGAGTTGCTACCTCTGTCATGGCCTTCTTCAAAATTTTAGGTTGTCCCAGAAGAGCCAAAGAGTCCCACATGGACATGGTGACATTCACCTTCTTCATGTTGTCTACAATATTAAAAGGTGTCACAGTGTGTACTCTTTGTTGTGTCTTTGACATAATGAGCTCCACTTCTTTTAGAACTTGGCCTTCTTTTCTTATAATGATAGGAGCCTCCTTAGGTGTGATGGGAGCAGCTTGCTGCAGTGGCTCTATAGATGTAGTGGCTTTGGCATTGGAATCTTCTCTCTCCATGTCCTGAGCTCTTCTTTTTTGCTCTTGTATAGGCAAAAAAAGTTACATCATCATTGACTCCATTGAAGTCTGGTTGCTCCCAATTGAAAAGAGGAGTCTCATTCTCTTGTGATTCTTGTTGAGGGACTGACCGACTAGATGAAACCTCTGATTGAGCTTGTGAGGCATTTTGAACCATTAGAGCTTGGTTCATCCATCCATTTGAACATGTAGCCTAATTGTGAGGCTGATTACAAGGAAAGCACCATTCATTCTCCATGGCCATATTATTTTGACTAGGAACCATATCCCTCACCAGATTTGCAAAATTTAGACGTGTAGGGTTATATGGTTGGAATGGTCTCTGATTGAAGCTTTGTCTTTGTCCTTGATAGCCTCCTTAGTATGATGGCCTATTTTGTTGATAAGGTTGTCCTTGATTCTGATATTGCTGATTAGGACCTTGGCCTTGTGGCTGAAATGGTGGTCTGATTCCTTGACCTTGTTTCTTTAAATTTGTGACCTCTTTAGTCAAGGTCTGCAATAAATTGGTCATCTCTTGTATACTAGTTTGCTGGCTACTTTTGATTTCTTGCAACTCTTGAGAGAAACTTGCCTTAGCATGTTCTTGACCACTGGTACTAGCTTGAGGTGCTACTATGGTGGGGATAGGAGTAAATGGGGGTACTTGTGCAAGTGCAATGGGTTGAAGGCTAGGAAAAATGGGAATTGGAGGCCTTCTAGCAATCATGCCTTCTTGAATCAAACAATTTTCAGCCATGACAGCTATGTCAAAAGCTTGGGGTAGAGAAGTACCACCCATAGACTGGATCATGATAGAGATTTGACCATTTAGACTTTGCAAGTAGTATAGGAAAGCATGGTCAGCTGATGGTCTCATAGAGACTGGGATTCTATTCCATGTTTTAAGGAATCTATTGTTGTAATCTATCATTTGTTCTTGAGGGTCTCTCTTAATAGTTGTTAACTGTTCAACCATAGACAAGTTATCTGATTTGTCCTCATAATGTTTGCTTAAAGCATCCCCTAACTCATCCCATGATGTAATAGAACCAACAGTTAGAGTTCTAAACCATTCAAGAGCCTTACCTTTTAGAGAGGCTGCTAATAACTTTGTGGCCACATCTTCTTGAGTAATGTTGTGTATGCTGTAGATGGTGGTCACATCTCTTATGTGTTCAAAAGTAGTTGTCTGCAGTTCACCTGTGAAATCAAGTATACTTTTAAGTGCCACCAAGGGCACATCATGATGTTGGGAAAATTTTAATGGACTACCCTAATTAAAAGGTCCAAATGCAAATGGCCTAGCCATTGTAGTAGCTAGAATCTGAAGATTAACAACTATATGAGCTGTATTTTCTACTGGATTTGAATCCTATTCTAGATCTCTTGTTAGAGATTTGCCTCTTCTTCTAGAGTGAAAGTGGGAAGGTCTCCTTTCTTAACTATCAGGAGGTGTTGATTGAACTCTCCTTGTAGGGAATGTTCTTTGAGTTGACCTACCTTTGTGACTTCTTCTTGAGGGAAACTCTAAAAATTTTGTGGGCTTTGAGCTCCTAGTCTCAATCTTTCTCATAAACCTTGAACAAGGTTAGCCCTGATCTTTGAAACCAGTGGAGTCACTAGATATACTTGGTAGAATGACTTCTAAAAGCCTATTTTATGCAATCCATATATCAGAGATAGCATGTCTTTAACATGAATCTAATTTCTTTTACTATCCCACCGGGCATGCCAAAATTGTTATACACTAAGTTTGCACCTTTGTCTCAAGCTCTCATAGTCTTGATAACCTAGTATAACATGGGAATCATCTCCAGGTTGTGGGACCTATGCTAACTGAAATGAGACCTCTAGGTTCTGTTAGCCCATTTTCCAGTCATAGCAAAATCTTATGAAAATGGCCTATTTTCTCTGCAAGATTTGTTTTTACCTTCTTCCCTATGTTCTTCACTATGTCACCAAGCCCTGGTCCAAATTGCACCTCCTAAATTGCCGAATCCAAAAAGATATTCAAATTCTAAGGTCTGCAGGAAACAAAACTTTAAAATCTACCACAGTGTCGAAAACCCACAGTGTTTTCAAAAATTCATGATGTTTTCAACCTTTGTGTTGTTTTCAACCTTGTGCTTCCTGTTTTGTGTGCTTATCCTTTGGCATCGAAAACTTTCTATGTTTTTGGTCTTTCTATGTGTCGAAAACATTGTGTGTTTTTGACCTTGGTCTTAACTGCGCAGGTGCGATGGATGGTGGGACCTGAATTTCCAAAGGCTCAGTGGGCCCTAATGATGTCAGAAGATGAATAGTGGGCATAAGTTCACAAGAGATTTGTCAGACCTTTTCAATCTTACGCCAGCCATTGATGTTACTTTTCTCAGGCGGCAATTCTTCGGTGGGTCCTATTTGCCAAGTGGTTTCTTATGTGCCACATTGTTCTGTGTTGGCAGGTTTTCATTCATCCACGTGATGTTGAGTGGGCCTGATGTCAGAGGGGTGACAAATGGTAGATCCTTGTTGGTTGTCACATGGCCGCATGTTAGACTTTTTTGACATGCGATCATGCGACCGCTTGCCATCTGTCTGTGTGGGTTTCAGCTCTTGGCCATTGATGGTTGCTATTTAGTGGTCCGAGGTAGTGATGTGGTAGCCTACGATTAGCTGTTGTATGATTGCATAGCCCAATTTTTGGCTATGTAATCATGCAACCACTTGCCACATGTCCCTGGGGCTTGGTTGCAGGTGATGGGGCATCTTCCGGATGCGATGGTGGTGTCCTATTGGCTAGTGGGCAGTGGTTTTATCTTCATGTGGTGGCAGGTAGAGGTGGTCATGTGGCAGCTTTTGGTTGGCTGTCGCATGGTCGCATAGCCCAGTTTTTGGCTATGTGATCATGCAACCGGTCAATGTGTGTCCTTGTTCCCGCTAGTAGAGATGGTAGTGTGGCATCTGCGGGGGTGAAGTGGCAGATCTTGTAGTTGGTGCATGATCTCATGGGAGGTTTCAAGCCCATGTGATCATGCACTCTCCATTTGATTCTGGGCCTATTTATGGATGGGTCAACGGTCCCTGTGGCATCTTCTAGTTGGTCAGCGTGGTTACTTGGTTGTTTGTTGTTGTTTGGGGGGCCCGCTGTCAGATGATGCTGAGATGGTAATGTTCTATTCGATGGTGGTGGGACCTATGGTGGTGACTTGGTAGATTATTAGCAGAGCTGAGGCATTGTGTTCATGGGTTGTCGCATGTTCACATAACCCATCTTTGGGTTATGCGATCATGCAACTAACCGCCTTGCTTAGCGGTGGTGGTGGTGGTTGCGATAGGGTAAAGGGGAATGTTGTGTCTCATGTTCACATAGCCCATTTTTGGGCTATGCAATCATGCGACTAACCATCTAATGTCACGGTTGTGGGGTTCTAAAGTGGGCCCATGGTGCCAGTCTTGTTTCATGCTCGAGTTTGATTGGTCATTGTGGGTGATATTGTGAAAGAATTTGCAAAGGGGTTTTGGACTGACCATTGACTATGGCTAAGAGTATGCAGTCACATGATCGCAAGGGTGAGTTGGGTGCTTTGCGATCATGCGACTAGGCATAAAGTGAAATTGGTTTTATGTGGCAGTGAATTTCATGAGAGCACGATTGCGTGACTAGGGGCAAACAGTTGAGAAATATGAAGCCTGCAAATTGCATGATGACTGTTGCAGTTTGAGTTTGAATTTTTGAGGTACAGGGGGTACCATTTTTATGGAATTGAATGTAGAAAAGACCTTGTTTGGTGAGAAGCAATTGGTTTGCAGTGTGGTCTAGGATGCCATGAATGTTTGCAGGGGTGTTTTGTCGTGTGGTGATGGACTGATTTGGTTGTTCGAGGCCTTTTGGTGAGGTTTCTGAGTTCTGATTTGATTGGTTGGGTGGTTACAGACTTAATTTTTGTTCTGAATGATCCTTTGCTTGTTGCAATCCTTGTTCCTATAAAAGGATTTTCAAGATCATTTAGAAGGGTTCCAGTTTAGAGTTCCTTCCTGGTTCCAATGAGAGATTCTGTCCTGCAGATTTCTTCTTCTCTCTGCATATAGGGTGTTCTTCCTCCATTGTTGGTTCAGAGAATATAGTGCATTTTGTAATAGATTTGTCTTATGTGTGAGGATTTAATATACTCTTACTATTACCAAGCTATCTCTATTTGAATTCTGGATTTATTAATCATACATCAAGGGTGTCTAGTTTTTCTACTTGTATTGCCTAAGTGTTTGCAAGTGGAGTTTTCTTCACAGAGATAACTAGTTTAGGGTTAGTATTCATGTATGTATGAGTTGAAATATCAAGGATAGGTCATGTTTATCTTCCAGTGGATGCTGGTTAATGTATTGTCTATTTATAGGTCTCTTCTAAGGGGAGGGTTAAAATCCTTTGAGTGGATAATAACATACTTAAATGCATAGGTGGGTGTTAAGTTGAGGTTTGGTCATGGTGTGTGATTGATGTCAGGCATCAACACATTGAGCATATTATTTTCTTATTTCATAACTATCTCTTGCAGTAGGGTATTTGACTCTGTAGCCCATTGGATAGGGCACTGGTCTATCAGAGACTTAGGGTATCTTAGGGGTCCCTTCAAATCCATTTAAAATCATTTCCTTTCAGTTCCATCCTTTCCCTTTCATGTTGTTAGGATATGTTTCTGGCTTTCAATCTCATTCCATGCAAGTAGGGCTATTGCATGAGACTTTCTATCATTGGGGTATAGGATACCTATAGGAGATTGATTGCTATTCCACATTAATCTATTTGTAGGCCTTTGGTTTTTTCATGAGGTGTCTTGAGTGTGCAGATAAGGTAATGGCCACCTGAGTGAATGTGGAGCTTAAAGAAGAAGGAGGATTTCTCTTTATCCTCATCAATTGGTTTGTTTCTCTTGTCAAGCTTGAGTGCCTAACCAGTGTTTTAAGACCAACTATTTGATTCAAGCTTGGTCCTGCAAGGAAAAAGCCCAACAGGTTCTAGGTAGGTTCCTCTTGGATAATCACCTTAATTTGCTTCTAGACATGAAAAGTAAACTTTTTGAGGAAAGGGATAGGAGTGCTTAAAAAGGAAAAGACTAGAAAGCAAACTACCTACTAGGTGAGGCACCAAAATTAGGGTTTGGATCTCAGTATAGAGAAATTAAATCAATGAAAGGCTTAGGTATAGTAGGTCATAACTTACTGAATAGGCTTGCATAAGTATTTCATAGAAGGGTCTAAACATAAGACACAATTTATGACCTGCAAGCAGACATTCACTTCTGCAACTCAGTGTAGGATTGAGACAAGATTGTTAGGGGGCTAAAGTATACCCATAAAAGCATCTAAATCAGATCAAACACAATAACACACATAGTTACAGAAAATAAGAGGGATCAGTAACCCTAAGATACCACTAAAAACATCATATACTTCAATTCAATAAGAGATGAACTCGGACAAGGAAGCATAGGGACATGAAGAATTGTCACAAAATATCTCTGCAATGTTTGAATTCATCAATGGGAGAAATACAACTGTATAAGCCAGAGGGTAGAGATGATACCAAAGATGACCCTTAAGAAAAATGCAATTATTCTACAAATTGTCTAACTCTGAGCTCAAAAGCTCCAAAAATACAATATATACATACCCAACTGCACGCAGGTAGGAGTCAAAAAACCTAACTAGGGTTTCATGGATTTTACATTAGAATAATAAACCCTACATCTATCAAGTCTGATCATAAATGCATCTCTGTAATACTATGGCCAATCAGATATTATGTGCCCATCTTTGTACTGCATCAACCTCGCGAACAAGCAACCTGGATTCATCTACTTTATTGCACAAAGTCTCACCATGAATGCAAAAAGGGTACCTCTCAGGGACATGAATCAACCCATGACAGTTGGCCAGGCCTCTCATCATCTTTCTCAACTGCAAATGTCCTACAACATCATAAATTTCCTAAGATACCTCGCCATTGTATCCCATTGAATCAAAAACTAGCAAAAAACCCCCGCAGAGATATTCAAATTTGAATTGCAATGGCTAGCCTATCATTTTAAAATGTGTCCATCGATATCTTTTAATTCCTAAAAGATGAATAGCTCAGATCTATCCTAAAATGGTCATGAAACCCTTTGAAAAATTTGAGTCCATATCAGCAATATGAGGACCAATGAAAAATTAGCACGTCAGCACACCTAGCAACTTGGCCCCACTTTAACCTTCTATCTTCTTAAGTCTTTTAGCGACTATGCGACTGAAGAATTCTAAGTCATGAGATCCACTGGCTTACCTTGGTCTGGTCAAGAAATTCAGTGAACAAGGATATCATTGAATCTCTAAGTCTTTCGGCTAACCTCAGTTATATCCCATGAACAAGAGAAATCTTTCATTCATCGATTCGTAGAATACTCTCTTAACCACTCATGAGAATCCGACTTACATCTGGAAAATTGGTGACCAAAGACAATGGCTAGATCACTAAGAATTTTAGGACCTTACTAACTCATCCTGCGATTGTATGAATACAAACATCCATGAACTCGCTAGATCATTTAGAGTACTGTTATCTTATCATGCAAATGAGTGACCAAAGAGAAGTTTATTAGAGTTGCCAAATACTCTGTTAAACCTGGGCCCATCTCCACATGTCAATATTTTATTTGTTCTCGACCGCCTCATCAACAACACCTCAGCAAGCCCCTAACATCGGTCCCACTGAAGATAAGATTCTGATATAACGGCGGGTGCATGATCTCATGGCCACTAAATATTCCTTCAGATCATACACCCACCATAGATCTCTTTAAGCCAGAAACCCTTCTGAAAAATGGACCCACCTGGAAATCTTCATCAGCACTTGGCAACCAATTACATTTGAGCAAGTCAGCACACCTGACAGACTCGAACCCATGACCTACAGAAAGAACATCAAATGGTTGTCGCTAAACCACTAACTTAAATAGCTTGCATCTTATCTCAGTGGCATAGTGACAACCACAAGATCTTGTTGTACTTTAACCTCCTAAAAAGATCAGGACCCACTAACAAGTGCTTAATCACCATTATGTGGACTAATCAGAAGCTGTCATTCATATACATGTAGCAGTGGACCCGCCTGAATGAAGAGTTATGTCACGAGGAGAAATCAATGGCTGTCTAAAAATCACATACCTCTGACACTTTTCATGAGAAAACACACCAGCCATAGATTTCTAGGCTTCTAACATCCTTGCACCCGCTGGAAAAATTACAAGTCATCTCCTTTCGACCAATAGGAAGCCTCCAAGTAGGACAATGTGGTAGTGGACCCACTAAACTCTGAAGCGCTACACAAAAGAAAAGATTGACAGTCATTTGAAGATCTCATGTTCTGATAACAACTGATGTGAATATATGCCAGCTGTTAGATCTTCCTAATCAGGACCCCACTCTGACACATCACCCACTCCCTATAGAACTAACCCCACTTTGACCTGGTGATTTAGCGACCAAAGGCAATCTCTTGTTCACTAAATACTTCAAGGAACCACGGTTAAAATTAGAGAATACATGAACAAAAGAAATCTTCACTGAATCACTGAACCAAAAGCTTACCCTGAGTAATATTGAGTGATTTCCCAACTGAAGAAAAGTGACCATTCACTGAGTCACAAGATACTCAAACCTAACCACCAAACATTTGGTGATTATGAGAACCACTGCAATCACCTGATCACCAAAACATTTGGATAACTACCAGAAGATTTAGACAACTGGTGACCAAAGGAAACCGTCGAGTCATAGAATCAAGAAATGAAAAGGAAACCCCACCGGGGATTAAGATATTATGCGACTGAAGGAAGAGCCATTGCCAGTTCACCGAATAAGAAAGACCACCGCTGAAGAACTTAGAGAACTGGTGACTGAAGGCATTAAAACGCACATGGGAATTGAGGAGTTTAAGTGGTTAAAAAAGTAAGAATAAATTATAACAAGGCCTAGGGTTTTTTGAGGGTTTGGCCAATAACGGCTAGTTTATGAAATTTTAAGGGTTTTGGGGCCTAGCCAAGGACCTAGAAATGGTTACAGAGACCAAGGGTAAATAGATGAAGCCATAAAATTTTGCAGAGTGCTTGGGAGGATAAAAATATAGACCCTGGGATAGATTTGGCCAAATTTACATGTATATGAAAATTGGGATAACAATTGGATTAGAGGTGTGAGCAAGTTGGAGGGATGAAAATGGTCTCCCATAATATATAGGTGAAATACGTTGGTTTATCATAGAGTATGAAGCATTAAAATTATATTCCCCTATTCCATTTGATCTTATACTAAGCTTATTAAAAAATTCACCCAATACTACTTGTTTAGATCTCTTAGTTTCTTAGTTCCTCATGGATTTCTTATTTTTTACAACCATGCTTCCAACTTGTTTCATATTATTGCAAGTATATACTGAGTCTGTACAAATTGTAACATTGATGTCATTGTGATTAAATTTGATACATTGATGGTATGTTGATGGTACTGTCTATATTTCATCGATCCATAAATGACCAAGAAGTATATTATATGCAATTGGAAGGTTCACAACTTGAAAAATAACATCCTACTAAATAGGACCCACTCAGGTTAGAAAGACTACCATACCATTAGAAGAGTGTTCCTCTTCATGATATGCTTTGATTGTGATTTTTCATCTGGGGTCAATAGCATGCTCTAAGAAACTAAGAGTATTAACTAGGTTAAATATGTAGATTTCAAACCTATGGTACCATCTATTAAAATATATTTTACCATGTGCTTATGTATGAGGAATTATATATGGAGAGTCTAGTTATGAGGGTGACTAATAGAGTTATAATTTAGTTTTGAAAGGGTTAGATAACACGGGGAAGAAAGATGACCAATCATGGAATAAAAATTTCCTACATCCAGATCCTTAGGAATGTTAGCCACTAAGAGGGATTCATCAAGAATCCCTTTATGTACAAGAGAAAATTTAAGAAATTTAAGGACTGATATCTAAAATAATGTGTACTGAAGCTAATAAAGAAGATTGTAATCACATGCTGCAGTCAAGGTAGTGGTTTTGGATCCTTGGGTTGTTATGTATTTAGAGGTAGGGCTAGAACCTTCTTGTTGGAGAGTGAACTTACTCTAAGAGTGAGTATCTACGTTAGAAGATTCACCCTAAGTCTTTCTCTTGATCTTGATAACATTAACTATATGATTAGAAGACTTTAGCATGTGGATCACATTGTCATTGTTCAAGTAGGTTTAACCCACCTTGTTGTCCTCTACCTTAGATGATTTCCATTTTTTTATATTTAGGAAAAAGTTCTTTGGAGGCCTTGGGATTAGTATTCATTTGAGGGGGATTGACCACAATAGTCACAATATCAATTAGATCCTAGATCAAATGTTTGAGATTCATGCAATTATTTTTTTGTGGCCTTTATTGTGATGGTAATCACAATAGTGGTTATCATTCCACCATTAATCTCATATTTTTAAAGCTTTGGATTATCAGGAAATGTGATGATCTTGTTAGTGAGAAGCATCTTCAAGGTATTCTCAAGTGACTCTCAAGGCGAGTAAAATCTTACTTAGGCCTAGGGGTCCATGACCTATCTTTTTTACCCTTGGGTTTAGAGCTCAAATGGGTGCTCTTGTTGGATTTTTCTACTTCAATATCAGTAAAGAGATTGAAAGATGGATCCTTGGGTTTGAAAGATGTAGATATAGAGACTGTACCCACAACTCTATCATTGACGACATAATTAGTTTTGGTGCAGAACTTGTGCTTATCCTTGCTATGTTGATTTTTGGAAGAAGATTTATGTTATAAGGAAACTTCTCCTTTCTAAACAAGGACATATTCTATGCAGATATATTGATCTTCCCAGTCTAAGTAATTTGTCAAGGATATCTAGAAAAAATTATTTTCCACCATTGAAGGAATGTAATGAAAGGATCTCCCACATGGTTCCTTGTATTGCACAAATTGAGCATTGTGACAATGTGAGAGATGTTGTACAGGAGTATTATTGGATGAACTTCAGAACAAGCTGATCAAAGTTCTAAATTCTAGGGGCAAGTGAAGTGAACCATCTCATAGCTTGGCTACTGAGACTATGAAGGAAGAGTCTCATAAAATATCATGTTTGTGCATGAACTCCATGCTTAGGTCACAAAATTATCACACATGGTCCCAAATATATTTATATCCATCATATGTATCATATTTAGGGATCTCCACCTTGGATGGGACATGAGACATCTAGATATTTCTATTGAAGAGGAAAGGAAATATTGCTTCGAATGAATACTTATTGGAGGGCTAGTCCTTGTCCTTTTTGAGTTGTGAAATATCATAGCTTAAATCTTGGAATTATTTTCTAAAAGTCATTAGAGGAGACTCATCATATTTTTGTAGTAATACATCCACAACAGAGTTGGGGGGAAGCTTCAAACCCATAGAGGCGAGATGCATGAAATATCGATCCTTATCCTAATTTATGATGGCCTGTATCACTTTATGGAAATTTTTTTCTTCTTGACACTTTCAAATTTCCTATTGTGTAGTTTCTTCATCCTCAGAGGATCTAAAATCATGCCTTTTGTGAGTGCTCCAATTATAGGTCAACATGTTGATTTGATCATAATTCTCAAGGTGGGTAAAGGGTACTAATTGGTAAACAATATTTTGATGCATAGATTCCTCATAGAGGGAAAATCCAAGTGTATTGTAAATAGATTTTCCTTTTAGATTAGTTGTATCCTTATAGGAGTGACTATGAGTTATAACTAACATCAAAAATCAGATTCAAAAATTAAAAGTAGTGAGGTTACTAAGCTAGTGTTAAAAGATGAAAGTAATGGTAACTCTATTTTAGAAGTAAGTAATAGGTAATGAAGCAACTAAAATAAGGTGCAAGGTATCAAGAGTGGGGTCTGAACACCTACCAAGTGATACTTGCAAAAAATTTGATGTAGCTAAGAGAACTAAGTACAATGTACTAATAATGAGGACTGAATTCATATTGGGTGGCATTTGTGAAAAAGATGAGAAAGTTTTAATTTTGAAAGAGCCAAGATATTTTGAGACAACAACTACATCACTTCTAAGATATTTAAAACACAAGTGAAGAGAGACTAAATTAGTGTAAAATAATCAATCAACTAAGAGTACCATTTTCAGATGGGTGACTAATAATCAAGATGACAGGAAATCCAAGAAGTACCTAGACAGTAAAAGATGCTGAAATTTTGAGAACTCAATGCAGTTTTGGTAACTAGTCAAGCACAGGATCATGCGATAAAATCCAACATTGGGTGAGATGAAACTCCCAATAGAATGTAATAATATGGTGAGGACTAATCTATTTGTATGATGGAACTCAATGTTTAGTGTGATAAAGAACTTGAATTGTACAATAAATTGCTTTGAAAAATGATATAAGGTAGATAATGGACAATTTACCATTATTTTCAAAGATTTGGACCAATCTGGACTATTTTAATTTCAGATTCATGATAAGGCTAAGTATTCATCAGTCCAATCTGAGTGTTTTCAGGTAGGAAATAGTGTGATCAAACAAAATTCTTCAGATAATCCACCAAAGGACAATGAAACTTTGGGGATAGAAGTACTTATGAGGTCTTAGAGGGTAGTGCAATGTGTCACAACATCAGGTGTATGTCTCACAATTATTTCCACTGGTCTTAACACATCAAGTAGAACACTACCAAAAATAAAAGGCTAGTATCAAAATCTTTTCCCACAACTTGGTATTCCTTTTCCTCACACAAAGTTATGTTGGCCTTTTTTGAGGATAGCATCCAAGGGAATAAATATGGTGAGTAATCTTAAGTTTATCTCACTAAGTCCACTTGAATCAATCCTTGTACAAAAATTATGTTACTTTTAGAGGTAATTTAGTTAGCTTCTAACCAAGAGTGTTTAGTAAGGGAATCCATTTACAACTATCCCTTATAGTTCTTCTTAGAGGAATTAAGGCCTATATCCCTACAAGCACTTCAAGTAAGGTAGTCTTGCAAGCAATATTGAGACCTTGTTTCCCTACACATTACTCTCGCATGTATTCTTCCATTCAAATGAGTAACCCAACATAGTTAATAGCCATGTCCTTGTGGTTTTTGGCCATTAAGGAATAAATTTTATACTGGGTTAAATGATTTGTCTTTGCTTTGTCCCACTTGGGTCATTCCCATGAGATTTTTACCTCAACAAAAGACCCTCTAAAGGTGAAATGAGAATAAAAGTAGACAGGATAATGAAATTATATATTTATACTTTCCACAAGGGAAAAGATCATACTCTTCCACTCCATAGCTTCTCCCAAGAACATCAAGCACATATTCATTTACCCAAGATTTTGTGCAAGTGAAAAACCAAGTAGGTCAAGATTTTTTATTCAACCTCTGGGAGGTAAAGAGTATAATCTCCTACTACCCAACTATTCACAAGAGAAGAAGCCCTCCTAGTAAATCTATATGCCTATAAAATCAAATTTACAAAGGAAAAATGTATATTTATATCTCCAAGGAAACCTACAAGACAAATAGCTCTAGTAGTCTCAAGATATATCTTTGGCATGTTTCCTAATACCACAAAGCATTAGTAGTCTCAAAATAAGGAAATGTAGATGATTTTGACAAGAAAATTTCCTATCAAATACCTTGCAAAAACTAGTTATTTCTTGCAAGATAGAATATCAAGGCCAAGATGAAGCTTAATCGAGCACGAAAATTACAAAAATTCAAGAAACTAGACCCTCAAATATAATCTCTATTTTTTATGCGATAAAGCATAGACAATACCATATCAAATTAGGTGTTTTGATTCTAGTAGACAATTTTTAGGTGATTACATTATGGAACCAAGCTCCACCCAAAAGATGATTGTATTTAAGGGGTCAAGGAATCACATGAATAAGAGTGTCTAAAATAACTAGAGTGACCTTAATAGGTAATGTAATAATACCCAATATTTTCTTAGCAACATCAACAAAAATAGGAATAGGAATATAATTTAGTTTAATAGTTTAAATATTATCTTTTATTTCTTTTAGTGTGTCCATACTAAAAACATTCAATCCAAACCCATTACCAATTCAGGTCCTTTGAACTAGGTTGTTTTTGATAAGGACAACAACCTTAAGGAAATGATATTAGTTTTGAGCATCTTTGGAAGGAATATCATCTTGAGAAAAGACAATTTGAGATGAAACTATCATAATGTACAAAAATTCCAAAAGGAATTGATACAATATCTAAATTAGGGGGTCAATCTAGAAGAGTAGTTAAAGCTCATTGCATGGATTGATGATAAGTAGAATATGTTTGAAGAAGTTCACATAATTAAATCTTAATAGGCGTATCATGTAGTTGTTCTACCAAAAAATATTCATTTCACATATTAGGATATTAATGTGGGTCTGGAGGAAACATGGATTAAGTAGGTGGTAAAGAAGTAGGAAAAACTAGATTGGTTAGTTGAGGATTGTTTCTTGTATGATATGTGTGAGAAATCACATGGTAATCATTAACAAACTCCAAAGGACTTTTAGGTTTCCCTCTAATAGTTATAAATGGATTGTTCAAAGATTTGAAATAACTTTGAGGATTATATACTTTAACTCTAAGTATAGGTGTTGTGAATGCTTAAGGAGTATATTGTTTAGGACAACGTTTAATAGTTATCACATCTTTAGCATGGACAACAAATTTAGGTGTTTCAATGAACAAAAATAGAATCCTTAAAAGGAAGAAAGGAGAGCAATATTTTGTAAATGTTTGATTGAAGAGATGTAGATGGAATGTTTAGTAGAGATGTGATCTTGATGGACCTCATCTGTCAAAACAAAATATTCACTACTAAACACCTTGAGATTGTTATTTAAATCATGCCTACTAAAGGAATAAAAAATAGTCATGAATAAATAAATCATACATATTGAAAACAAGATAAAAATAAAATGTTTTTGTTTTTGTATTTTTCTCTTTTATGATGCAGTAAAAGCATAAAAAGATAAATGTAATCTAGTGCAATTCATGAAAAGGAAATATAGTCACTAAATTACAATATTTTTGTTATATTTTAAATGCATGATACAAGATCTATCTATCCAATACAAAATGTATCATGCATGAAGAATTCAAACTCACCAAAATGTATAACAAGAAATCATGAGAAATACAATGAACATAGTTCACTCACCAAAACTATTGTGTCAAGGGAACTCTATTATGCATTCTAATATGGAAAAACTTTCGTATAGAGTAGATCTGATAAGTACAACAAAAATTAATAGGGTACAAATAGTAGATTTGTTTCTTATAGAGTTAGATTTATTTAATTCCAATAGAATAAGATAGGAGATATGTAAATATGAAAACAAAATCTCTTCTATGAAATTAAATGAAAGAGAATAGAGATAATAATGTGTACACTAATAAATGAGTGGACGAGATGATATTTTGAAATTGATTTTCATGATATATAGAATGTTGAAATTCTTTGATGTGTGAGTCTGAAAGTCTAGAAAGTGTAACTTATAAAATTGAGACTCTCTATTTTTCAAAATGACTAGGCCAATCTAAGTTGATGTTGTCTAGCAATAGGTTGAATATGGCCTTGTCTAGAGACAGTTCATATTTTGGAGAAAGAGAAAGAGATATAAGTTCTCCATGTCTTCTTCCCAAAGTTGTACCTGTACCTATATTCTTGTAACCTATAAATTAGGAAAATATGTGCAGATTTGGCTATGTAGTGGTTTTCCTTAGTCAACCCCACATTTTGGTTATTCCCATCTCCATAGATAACTATTAGAATAAGTAAAGTGTGACATGCTCATGAATCTAGAGTATGTCTAGAATGAAAATGAGATAGAATGTTTAAGTAAATGCCTAGATCTAACCCTATGTGTTATATATTGAAACCATGCCATGTAAATGTATGCATATAAATATAAAGTATTAATGCATAGACCTTAAAATAACAAGGAAATAATATGAAGTCCCCAAGGGAAAAAAAACTACTCATAGCCATCCTCACGGTCTAATTGAGACTCTGTGATGTAGAAAAATAATGACTCTAATGCTTGATTTGAATTTGTAGATGCTTGAATGAATTCATTAATCGTTAAAACTTACTTCAATGGATGTCATCAAATTAGGGCTCCAACCTTGCAATTTATTGTTGTCATCAAATTGGAATGTTCACTTTTCACTTCAGTACATTATCCCGAAATTGAGCAAGTGCATTGTTTTTATAGTGACTCTAGTGGTCAAAATTAAGAATCCAACCATAGATCTAGAGACCATTCAGATCCCTCTTAAAGGGATCGAGGCCATAAATTTTGCAAGAAACTCCCAAGACTAGGTTGAATTTGTCCTAGTCTATGAGTAGGTCAACCCAAGTTGGCCTATCATAGGCGGACTTTGGTTGATCTCAAGGAATGGGTTATGGAAGATCTAATAGTTTAAGATGATAATCTATAGTTGATTCTAATGACAAAATTGAATTTCATGGTAAAATAAGGTGTTAGAGAATAAATGAATTTTTTAATTGGAGGATAAATATAGGAGGATCCATAGAGGTTATATCCTACCTAAATTTTTGTACAAGTTATATGGAAAAATGCCTCAATTTGAATTAGATATGAATTAACTATGATTATAAAGTCCTCCAGTGAATATGCATAATGCAAATACACTAAAGAAGGTTCTAAAATATTGTTAAATTGTAGAGATCCCAAGTGCTTACAATTTAGGGTAGTACAATTCATAAAACTTGTAATGTATAATAGATGATTTTTTAAATTTGATGGTGATCAAGGAGATAAAATAGTTTCAACTAGCTCTATCAGTTTTTTATGGGAAACACAACATTGAAAATGTTTAATATTTAAAAAATATAAATTATAATCTCTTTAGTCTTCAATAGATATGTGATAATGGATATAATATTTTACTTTCAAAAAATGGTTGTAAGATAAGAAAACCACATGAAACTATAATTGATGTTGGAAAGAAGAACAAGGGAAACATGTATCAATTAAAGACTTTCAATATATATTATATGATGTCTTAGTTCAATGGGAGATTGGCATGTGTCATATCAACATTGACAATATGATAAGGATAAATGTATTTCATGTAAAATGAATTTTCCAATGCTTATAAGACCTATAAATAAAATTCACTAAAAAAAAAGTCAAATTAGAAAACAAACATGGATAACTTTCAGGGAAAAAGAAAAATTGACTACTAGACCATTGGATTTAGTGCATACTAACCTATGGAGGCATACAATAATTTAATTTATAAAAGGAGAAAGGTATTTCATATTTTTAATTGATGATTATTCTAGGATGAATTTAGTTACTTTCTTTAAAAAAATATCTGAAACATTATAGAACTTCTAGATATTCAAAACTATGGTTGAGAATGAGGCAGATAGAAGAATAAAATGTTTAAGATCCAATAGAGGAGGATAAATTACTATAAATGGATTACACAATATTTTTTGAGAATTACTGAATAAGGAGACATGTTGTTCTCCTAGAACATCGCAAGAGAATCACATAGTTGAGAGGATGAACAAAATAATATAGAAAGCATCAAAAACCATGGTCTACGAAGAAAAGCTTGTAGAAGTGTATTGGGAAGAAGAAATTTTGACTAGAGTGTAAAGTATAAAAATAATTTTGACCATGAAGAATCTTGAAAAGATATCATTTGAGGTATGGTATGGAAGAACCTATCATGTTAAACATCTAATAATTTTTCAAACAAAATGATACATTTGAAGAGAAAAGGAGAATATCAAAAATTTTGAAACCAAAGTAGGTAAAGGAATATGTATTGGTTATTCCACAAAGAGTAAAGCTTATAGATTCTATAAAAAAAGGTTGAGAATAATAGTTAAGAGTGAAAATGTAAAATTTGATGAAAATAAATTCAAAGAATATAGAAATAGAAGCTACATATGAATCATGAGTCTACTAGCAAGAAAGAAGTCAAGAATGATGTAGAAAATGAAGAAAAAAATAATGAGGAACATGATCCAAGAACTTCTCCTAAGACTACTAGATATGTCTAGATAAATTATGTAGAAAATATGATAATTTGAGAGAAGAATATAGGAGTAATATGAAGAAGTAAAGTTGTTGAACATGTCAACTTATGTTTGATTTTAGAAGTTGAACTAAAGACTCTAACAAAGGGTTGTAGTGAAAGCAATAGGATGGAGAATATGAAGGAAGAGCTAGATTAGATTGAGAAAATAAGACTTGGAAATTACTCTCAAGACTGACAAAAAAGAATGTAATTAGAAAAAAATGGGTATTCCAGAAGAAACCTAATGACGGTGGTAATATAATGAGGAATAAAGAAATATTTGTATGAAAGGGATACATACAAGAGGAAGGTATTGATTTTGAGGAAACTTATGGGCTTCTGAAAATAATGAAACATATCAGAATGCTTTTGGATTCCATGGTACATAAGGAATTCAAAATATATAAGATGGATGTAAAATCTATAATCCTAATTTGAGAATGGAACGAATATTTTTACATGTAAAAACAATAATGATTCAAGCTATATAATCATCCATACATTGTCTTTAAATTAAATAAGGCATCATATGGACTGAAGCAATCTCCAAAAGCTTTGTATTGAAGGCTTGATAGTTATCTACCAAGTCAAGGCTTTCAAAAAGGTATTGTTGATAGTAATATCTACTATAAAGTTGAATCAAATGATATCTTGATTGTAATTGTCTATGTTGACAATATGATATTTTGAGGTAATCATGATATGTGTAAGAAATTTGCTAAGGAAATACAAAAAGAATTTGAAATGTAAAAGATTGATGAAATGGATTTCTTTTTTGGCTTGCAAGTTAATAAAAAGGTGATGGTATCTTCATTTTTCAATCAAAGTATATGAAGGAAATATTTAAAATGTTTCAAGGGTGAAAACATAGAAACTTGTATGCACTCCTAGTATTAATGGATATAAGTTGATTTAGGATGATGAATGACCAAAGGATAATAAAAGTAAGCACATATAAATTATTAAAAAATTGTTATATCTAATAACTAGTACACTAGATATCAGTAATATTGTTTGTCTTGTTTCCAAATTTTAGCAAGACCCCAAAGAATCTCATGTTGTTGTTCTATATGTATTTTTGAAATATTTGAAAGGAACTAAAGGTTTTGGATTATGGTACCCCAATAAACCATATTTACTTTCATGGCTTATATAGATTTAGATTGGGATGGATGTGTTGATAAGAGAATGAGTACTAGTGGAAGAAAGAATGGTTGCTTGGTGAAGTAAAAAATAATATTTTGTGTCTCTTTCTACTACTAACTTAATAAATATATATTTTTTCATCATTTTGCACTTAGATACTATGGATAAAATAGACATTCAAAGATATTCAGATTATGTTTGATGAGACTATCTCTAGTTTGCATGAGAATACCAATTCTATAAACATTTCAAGAACTTGGTACTACACTCAAGGATAAAACACATTTCAATCCAATATCACTTCTTGAGAGACAAGGTTTTAAAAAATGAGGTAAATTTTGATGACATGTGTATAAAGAAACAAATTATTGACATATTTACAAAGGTATTACCTAAGGATACTCAAAAGTATCACTTAGATAAATTGGGGTTGACTTCCCCTCCTTATCAAAACCAAATGCATATGGATATGCATTATTCTAGTAAAAAAAAATTAATATATTTACTCTAAAGTAATATTATTAGCTAAATATTAAGGAGAACTAAGTCATATTATGAGATAATTTGTATTTTTCAACAAATCTTTCTCCCCTCCCCTATTGGTCATATTGCCTATTCAAAATATCTACCTTTTCTTATGGAAGGTTTAAAGTAATTTTATTATAAAGTAATTTTATTATATGTTAATAAAATTAGCATAGGCTAATTTAATGAACAAATTAGGTCTAGGTGGCTAATTTAATGAACAAATTAGGTCTAGGAGATCACAACTCACTAAATAGGCCTACATAAATATTTCATAGAAGGGTCTATAATAGAAAGAGGCTAGTCACAGAAAGAGAGAACTTTCACAAACAATAGCATTCCTAAGTATTTAGACACAATCCACAACCCACAGACAAACATTCACCTCTGCAACTCAGTATAGGAATGAGACAAGATTGTTAGGGGGTTGAGGTATACCCACAAAATAATTCACATCAAATCATCCACAATAATACACAAAATTGCAGTAAGAGAGAGGGATTAGGAACCCTAAGATATCACTTAAAACATACATATACTTCAATCCAATAAGAGATAATCCAAGCAAGGAAGCATAAGGACATGAAGAATTGTCACAAAATACCTCTGCAATGTTTGAATTATCAATGGGAATTTTACAACTGCATATGTCAGAGGGTAGAAATGATACCACAGATGACCCTTAAGAAAAGATGAATTTCTTCTACAATTGTTCAACTCTTCTTTTTACAAAAAGTCAATTCTGAGCTCTAAAGCTCCAAAATTACATTATATATATCTTCTCTTTTTGCACGTAGGTAGGAGTTAAAACCTAACTAGGGTTTACAAAAATCTGCAATAATAACTAACCCTAACTCAACCAAGTTTGATCATGAATATATCTCTACAACATTATGGTAGATTAGACCTTAGGTTTGCGTGCCCATCTCTGTACTACATCTACCCACAGACAAGCAACCTGGATTCATCAACTCCTCTACACAAAAGTCTCACCATGAATGCAAAAATGGTACCTTTCAAGAATAGGACTCGACCCATGGCAGCCACCTAGACCTTCTCATCATCCCTCTTTCAACTACAAATGTCCTGGTGACATAAATTTATTTGAGCTACCTCACCACTCGCGGCCTACAAGTCAAATACTAACAAAAAATCCTCTTAGACACATTTGAATTTGAAATACAACGGCTAGCTGGTCACTTAAAAATGTGTCTGTCAATATCCTACATCTTCCTTGCAAATGAATGGCCCAGATACGCTGAGAAAATAACTTCAAAACCCTTTTGAAAATTCAAAGCCACAGTGGAAGTTAGTGACCAATCGGAAGCAAGCAAATCAGCATACTTATCAGTTTGGACCCACCTAGAACTTTTCCTCTTTTAAGTCATTCATCGACTGTGCGACTGAAGACCCTCCTCTAATTCATAGAATCCTTTTCTTAACCCCGGTCTGGTCAGGTGATTCAGCGCACAAGGGTTTTTGTTGAATCGTTGAGCCTTTTAACTTACCCTAGTTACATTAAGTGAACACAGAAAACCCTTTGGTCGCTAATTCATAGAGAGATTTACTAACGCTGGGCCCATTTATGCCACTTGGCATTCTTTTATTCACTTCAGCTACTCCATCAGTAGACATCTCGACACTTCCCTAACAATGGACCCACTGAAGATAAGATTCTAATCTAACGGCGAGTGCATGATCTCATGTCCCCTGAATATTCCTTTTGATCATGCGCCCATCATAGATTTTATTAAGCCAAGACCCTTCTGACATTTTATCCACCTATAAGTCTTCATCAACACGCGTCAACCAATGACACTCGAACACATCAGCACACCTGGCAACACGGTCCCATAGATGTTCCTTTCACTTCAGCTAATGAGAAGATGGCATGTCACCCTGACCTGGCATCAGACCCACCTGAAAAAAAGAAAGATCGATGGTCATCTTAAGATCTCATACCTAAGAGAATGAGAATGTGTACCCAGTAGATCACTTTGAAAAAGCTCTAGAGGAGATGAATCTCTCCATGTAATCCTATTTGAGAAATTTTATTGTGGATGCTTTTCAAGAGCACAAATTTTAGAGCTTTCATCAAAAAATTATATAGTACTCAAGTCTTTCACCATCCCACTTTTTACTAAATTTTTCCATGTAAGTAAGGATCAAATGACAAAATATTTCATACTAAATTCTACTTTCATTGTTTTCATTTTATAGTACTAAAGTAGAATCTAATTTGGATACAAAATGAGAGGATGTATACATATGATATTATTGATTCACCTTACCAAAAATAATTTTGGAGTTGTCTTGCATGTCAAATATGTTCAATCTTGGCTCGATTCAAATCTCATATCAACTATAGTATGAGTCATTTGATACATAGAAGGAACATTAACATAAAGATTTGTAATTTCCAAGAGAATCTAAATACTTCCAATACCAATATCTTCCCTCCCTATTCCAAATTTCTCTTTCGTAGAACCATTTACCATGATAATAGGAGAGCTGAAATATATTTTGAAAGAAGAGAGAACATCTTATGTGACTAATATGTGGATTGAAGCTCTAAAGTGTATCATCCATATATCTGGAGAAGAATAAATAGAAGTAAATGTATGACCATTATCTCTTCTTTTTGGTTCTTTTCATTTGTATTTTTCTTTTCACTTTCTTATATAAAATTAATAATATTATTCTATTAAAATATATGTGCCATGATATCAACAGTATTCCTCATGCATGATGATTCTAGCTGGTAACCATGGCTTCTATAGCTAGACCTTCATTTTCCCTTATTGTCCTTTATTTTGGACCTTGTAGATCCATCTGAAGGTTTGGTATGGAAGAGATAGCCTTTATTTTTTGTACTTTTTTCTATTCTTCCATTTTCCTTCGGGTTATTGATTACCTTTAAAGAATTCTTCCTACTTTCATGAATAAAAATTGAATGAGCTTTGGAATTATCAATGTACCCATATTTATGTGATGCAAGATAGTCCGTTGGCCATTGGTAATACTCAAACACCAAAAATATTTCCTTTTGGTTTATTTGTTTAATATTCTAGCTAGGAAGTTTCTATTATTTCTAGTATGGTCGATTCATTTGGTA
This sequence comes from Chamaecyparis obtusa, assembly GCA_027943335.1. NCBI lineage: Eukaryota > Viridiplantae > Streptophyta > Pinopsida > Cupressales > Cupressaceae > Chamaecyparis > Chamaecyparis obtusa. The sequence continues at coordinate 293,389 of BSBK01002935.1, read as the reverse complement.
CATCATCTTATGTGATTTATATGATGTGTTATTAACATCATGAATATGTTATGTATATGATCATGTCTCTATTTGATGATTCTAGATAAATATATCTTATGATAGTGTTTGGTCTTATATTGGTTTCCTATTCTTATGGCTAGGGTGGCAAGATTTGGCATGCCAAGAAGATTCATAGTTTGTGGTTTCTTGTGGCACATTTTTTGATATTCTTATATTCTTGGAAGACCTCCTTATAAAATCACACATCATGATATACTTATTGGGTTTTGTTCTTATGAATTTGGGTCCTACCCTATTTTTTGTAAAATGTTTTCTTTATATTGGAGATTGTGATTGGATAAGCCAACTTGTGGCTAGTGATCTTGTATAGAAGTAGAGTTCTACTTTGGTATTTAAGGGGGTGCTAAAGATGAGAGCATAAAGAATATATGTGAAGGATAAAAGGGTTTACCTAGTCATATTATAAGGTTGCAAATGGGTAGAACTTATAGTCTAGCATGTATGGAGGTGGATTGATTGTTGATCGAATTTGTGGTAGCTTCCTGCAAGCTTATTATATGAAGTATGATTCTATGTTATTTTTTAGTTTTTTTGTTGTATTTTCTTGTCATTTCCAAAATGTAATCACTAGCTATAAGATTGTACATCTCCTTTTGGAATTTATCCTCCTTTGACTACATCAAGTGGTATTAGATCTAGTTATGGATCTGACTTGCATAGAATAGAGTTACTACTCTTGCGTGTATTATTCCTTATTGTTTGTTGGATGATAGAATTGTGAATTTGACCTAAATCGACCTTTGGTTGGTGCAAGGTGGTTAGTAATAGGTTTTTTTGTTGAATGACATAAAAGAGGGAGACAAAAATGATGGGATTAATTAGATCAAGTTTTAGTAGTTTCTGATCTTGAAATTTCTAGTTGTCGAGTGGTAGTAGAAAGATCCAACCTAGAATGGAGTAGGACCTACTACAAGGGTTGGTAAGTAATTAGAAGTGTGATTCATAGTTTATAAGTTATCGGTTAGCCTAGTTTCTTGAGGAAGATCTTTTGTGTTGGTATATTATTTGATTAGATTAGGGAAATCAACATTAGTAATCAGATTGATGAACCTGAGGAGATTGATGAATACCATCTTTGTAATCATGTCTCAGAGAAGAGTGAATCCTAGAAGGCTAGAGAAAATCATGGAGGAATTCAGAAATAATATAAGGACAAAAAAAATCATTTGGATGGCATCAAGATGAATCATAAGAATTTAGATGAATATGAGGAGGCCACTAAAGGTTTTCAAATAGTAGAAGTTGAGATGCCTATAGGAGAAGGATGATTATGAATCTAGTTATGACAAAAATAGGTAAGAATCTGTAGCATCAGAAAATGGAAGAACTTCCATTTATGACTAGTTTAGCCCTCTGATTAGGTGGTTTGGGGTCATGTCAAATGTCTTGAGTAGGTCTTTGACTTGTTTCTATATTTTTCCCTTGTTATACTCTATTTTCCACTTATTTCTAGCTTGTTTCTGGCACCTAGCACTGTGAATTTAAGGTTCTTGACCTCAAGGTGAATGTCAAACTTTTAAGACAAGGTCAACCTCGACCCTAACCTAGGTCAAGGTTGACCTTGACCTTGACCTAGGGTTCCAATTTAAAATTTTGAGGGTTTCCAAATTTTGGGTTTTGTAAAGTTTTACTTCCCACTTCTAGGTTGGCTATTTCAGGCTTCAAAATGGTAAACTTTTAAATTATATTTAATCTAGGTCCACTTCCAAGGGTATAGGCTTAAATGGGAATTTATTTTGCCTATGTCAGTGTGTCTAGAAGTTTGTTCCCTAGATCACTATAAAAGGAAGCCTCCTCCGCTCATTTTCTCCATCAAGTTTTCTATGATCCATCGAATATTCATGAATATCACATTCACACATCAAGCACATGAACAAGAAAACATTTAAGAAATCATCTATTCAAGTGTTCAAGTTCTCCATTGAATATAAAGGATTAAATAACTCAAGCCTTTGAAAGGATTTGGTTCAAGCATTGAAGATTCCTCATTGAAACCCTGGACCTATACATAATGATGGTGTGATCTTCCTTCAAGATCCTTTTTTCATCTTCAAGATCTATTCATTCTTCTTTCAAGGTGGATATCAAGCATACAATCATGGAGGTTTCATTTAAATTTATGGTTTTTTTTTTTGAGTCTAATCTTTCATATTAATATACTTGTTTACATTTTAAATACAATTACACATCTATTGAGTATCATAGCTTCGTTGTTACATATAATTCTACTACTTGCTAGCATTTTCAATTTCAATTATATTTTAAGGTTGATTCTAAAACATGGGTTTGACCAAGGAAAGACCCTCATGCAAAAAACAAAAACCTTTTTCTTGTAGGTGCATCTGTGGAACAACAAATTACAGAATGGATCTGAGTACCCTTTTTGGAAAACTTTCAGGATCCACTAATAGAATTTCCGTCAGAGCGGTGCATGTTAAGGTCGACATTTTGGGATCAAGGGTGACATTTCCCTATGGGTTAAGGATGACCTTTCTTAAAAAAGAAAAGAGGTTTCTAGGTTTTCTCTATCTCTATGTTTCTAGGCTAGATCTAGTTGCAGAATTTCCTGAAACTGAGTATAGACACTAGAAAATAGTGATTTCTGAATCTTCTACTTTTCAAGATAAATGTTTATATTTTATTAGTTTTATATGTCCACAACATTTTTACACAAAAACTCAAAACACATCACATACCATTTTCACATAAAAAATATAAAAGTATATTTTATATATTTTTATATTTTACATTTTGGTGAACCCGCGATAGACAACTCTTTCTTCTTCTTTTCTGGCATTGGATTCTTTATTTCATTTCTTGCATTTTATTCACTATGAAGATCTTTAAGATGCTTTGGAGTATGGCTATTTTCTTTATCATTCTTATCTTAACATCTCTATATATTACTTATGATGTTTATGAGATTATCATCCATTTCATTATGTTTGTCACTCTTCATGTCTCCCTTGCTTAGGCTATTATGAGATTGACTAATACTAGTCTTCCTACTTTCAGAACATTCACTAAGGAGTTTTGTGGTGGACTTATTACTCTTTTGGACTATGTGAAGAATATGGTAGATGATACACCATCACCTAATCTTCCTAATTCTTATCCTATCATTCCTTTAATCTAGTTCATAATCTTGCTAATCCTACTCCTATCCTTCCTAATATGATTCCTAACATTCCTAATATTCTTGTTCCTATTTCTCCATCTGCTAATCCTAGTTCTTCCCACACTTTTGGTGAGTTTCAAACTATGGTTCATGATGCAGATGTGCAAGAATTCTTTTAATATTATTTCATTATACTGACTGAGGTTTTGGCTATGGATATCCTTTTATGTGAGAGGTTTGTGTCCTAGGTCATCACCTATTCTTTATTTTACAAATTTTCTTTATAAACTCTTGCCCTTGCTTTAGGGTTAGAGTTTTATTCCTTCATTCTAAGATTCCTCTTCCTCTTCCTCTTGATCACAAGGGGCTTGTTGATTGAATCTTGCATCCTTCTCTATTTTTCTTTGAAAGATGATATTTTATTCAAAGCACTCCTCTATGGTGGGGGTCTTGTTGATAAGATCTCTTTCTCTTTAAGGATCCTTTTTCCATAAATGACATATCCTTTTTCACTATTATCTATGTTATTCGATGTAAGGGTCACTACTCTTCACTAAGAATATATTATACATTATTGTTAATAGGACATCTCCTTACTTTTTGAAGTAGGTATCCTCTTTCTCTTCCTTATCTTGTCTAGCTAGTAGCCATAATAAAGAGGGGGGTATATATAGGGTCTCCCTTATACTATAGTTTTTAATTTTGAATATGCTAAATCCTCCAAAGGTAACACACATAAGTTTCTAAATCCTCAAGAGACACACATTTTTCAATTTTCAATATGCTAAATCCTCAGAAGGTAATTCACATAAGTTGCTAAATCCTGAAGAGACACACATTTTCAATTTTCAATATGCTAAATCCTCTGAAGGAAATGTACATAAGTTGCTAAATCCTGAAGAGACATGCATTTTCAAGTTTAAAAATGCTAAATCTGTGGAAGGTAATAGACATAAATTGCTAAATCAAAAAGGGATACACATTTTATATTCCATAGTGATACAAGAATGTGTATCTATGGGTATTCCAAAAGCTTTTAGAAGATACATTACAATTGAAAAGCATAGTTTTTGGGTGAACTATCAGGGTTGGCTACCTATTTCCCTCTACCTCCTTGGTGATTCATGGTAAGTTGGGCATCTTACTAGGTGAGGTAATCACTCTCTCTCTTTTCTCTCTTTTCACTTTCATGCTAGTAGGATGTGATAATGAAGCTATGTTATTTATAAAGTTTCTCTTGTCTTTCCTATTTAATAATTTATGATTTTATGATAGCTTTCAAAATATGATATTAGTATAGGAAGCATTTCTTAGCAAGGTTTCCTTTACTAGTTGATTTGGGTTTTTTTTGTACTAACCCCTCTTTTTGTGTCTTTTAGCTTTATTTATTTGTTTTCACACCCTCGTGTGTGTATGTTGAGTTAGGATCCTTGGCTTGGGGGCTCATGTCCTCAATTAGGTGATATTCTAGCTCATTTTGATCTACTGAAATCTTTCTTCTCCTTTACCAAGAGTTTGCATTGAATCCATACTCTTGCTAAAGTAGGGCCTAAATGTAGCATCAAAAAATCAAAGCACTTCCATTTATGAGTGGTTTAGCCCTTCGAGTAGGTGGTTTGGGGCCATGTCCAATGCATAGAATAGCTCTTTGACTTTTTCACTTATTTTGGCCTGTTTTCCCCTTATTTCCAGCTTATTTTTGGCACTTGGCACTATGAATTTGAGGTTCTTGACCTTAGGGTCAAGGTCAACCTTCTAGGTCAAGGTCAATCTCGACCCTAACCTAGGTCAAGGTTGACATTGGCCCTGAGCCCAGGTCCAAATTTCAAATTTTGAAGGTTTCCGGATGTTGGGTTTTGGAAAGTTTTATTTCCCACTTTTGGGTCGGTTGTTTCTAGCTTTGAAATGGTAAACTCTTAGATTATATTTAATTTAGGTCCACTTCCAAGGGTATAGGCTTAAATGGGAATTTATTTCCCCTATGTCAGCCTCTATAGAAGTTTGTGCCCTAGATCACTATAAAAGGAAGCCTCCTCCTCTCATTTTCTCCATCAAGTTTTCCATGATCCATCAAATATTCATGAGTATCACATTCACACATCAAGCACATGAAAAAGCAAGCATTCAAACAATCATCTATTCAACCATTCAAGTTATCCATTCAAGATCAAGGATTCAAGCACTCAAGCCTTTGATAGGATTTGGTTCAAGCATTCAAGATTCATCATTCAAATCCCAGATCTATCCATCATGGTGGTGTGATCTCCCTTCAAGATCTTTTGTTCATCTTCAAGATCTATTCATTATTCTTTCAAGGTGGATTTCAAGCATACAATCATGGAGATTTTGATTTAAATTTATGGTTTTTGATGTTGAGTCTAAGCTTTCATGTTAATATATTTTTTTACATTTCAAATACAATTGCATATCTATAGAATATCATAGCTTCATTGTTAGATCTACTTCTACTACTTGCTAACATTCACAATTTTAATTATATTTTAAGGTTGATTCTGAAATTGGGGTTTGACCAAGGAAAACCCCTAATCCAGACAACAAAACCCTTTTTCTTGCAAATACAAGTGTGGAACAACAAATTACAGAATGGATCTAAGTACCCTTTTTAGCAAACTTTTGGGATCTGCAAACAAAATTTCCATCGGAGTAGTGCAGGTTAAGGTCAAAATTTTGGGGTCAAGGGTGAAATTTCCTTGTGAGTTAAGGTCAACCTTTCCTAGAAGAGTAAACGCTTTCTAGGTTTTCCCTATCTTTGTTTTTCTAGGCTAGATGTGGTTCCAGAATTTCTTTAAAATGAGTACAGACACTAGAAAATAATGATTTTCGAATCTACTTCCTTTCAAGATAAGTGTTTATATTTTATTAGTTTTATATGTCCACAACATTTTCACACAAAAACTCAGAACACATCACATACCATTTTAACATAAAAACTATAAAAATATATTTTATATATTTTTATATTTTACAGAATCATAGAATACGTATTTTTTATTTTTTTGGTTCAATGCATCCAAAGTATTTGATAGGTTGGGTTAATAAACTAGGAGACTACTTTAAATTTGAAAATATTGTGGATCCATAGAGAGTTAGGGTATCACAAACTAAATTGAAGGGTCATACTTCCTTATAATGGAAGGAATTACAGAAAGATAGAGAGGATAATGGTGAAACTAAGATCACTAGATTGAGAGTTATAGTTTCTAGACTTAAGGATAAGTTCAAACTGAAAGATTATGAACTAGAATTATTCAAGAAGTTGTAAAGTTTGAAGAAAAAAGACTTAAATGTGAAGAATTATATTGAGGAGTTCTACAAGATGACAATTATATCCAGGCACAAAAATTCATCTAAGGAAAATTTGGCCAAGTATGTCAATGGCTTGAGGCTTAATATTCAAGATGAGTTAAGTATGTTGAGGATCAGTACAATTGATGATGATATCAATATGACATGAAGGTAGTAGATAAGTTAACAAGAAGATAAGTTACCCCTAGCATTAGGGATGAACTGGTGAATGATAAGGGTATGGATAAATTGATGATTAAAGAAGAATTTGATCAGAAGATTTATGTCAGATGTAGAGGCAACATGAATTTCAAAGCCACTTGTTTCAAATGATTAAATATTGGACATAGAGATTTCCAATGCTCAAGTAGTTTTAGCACAGACAAACAAAAATTAGTGGCACATGAGAAATAGGTAGAAGGAGAAATTTTTGGAAATGAAGTAGAACTTCAGATTAGAGAATCTCTGATTTTTATGAGAGTAATTTTGACCACCAAAGGACCAGAGCCTAAGTAGACAAGCCAATTGTTTAAGACAATCTATAAATTAAGAGGTAAATGTTGTAAATTGATTATAGACAGTGGTAGTAAAAAAATCTTGTATGAAAGGAGATGGTACAAAAGTTGTGTTTGAGGAGACTTAAGAAATTTTTTCCCTATAAGATAGTTTGGTTTTAGGATGATCACATGGTGGAGGTGAAAGATCAATGCTGAATTAAGTTTAATATTGGTCCATATGAGGATGAGGTGTTGTGTGATGTTGTGGATATGGCTTGTTGCCATGTCTTGTTGGGTAGACCTTGGTAGTATAATGTTGGAGCTATTCATGTTTGTTAAAGGCAAGTGGTATCTATCATAGAGGAGGGAAAGAGGTTTACTTTAATTACTTTGAAGGAGGAAGGAAAGCTAAGAAATTAAGTGTGATGAGGACTTACACCTAACAAGATCAAATTTATATACATCAGAAGGTGTTGGATTTGTACCAGGTTGTTAATAAGGTTATTGAGATTGCACAATTTATTGGGAAAATGATGAATAAAACTAAATAAATAGGGAACAATGCTAGAGATAATAGGATTTTGCACCATGTTATTAGAAAGTTGAATTAATTTGAGCAGAAAGATCTTGTGTGAAGATCTAAGATGTTACCTGATGTGATAAGTGGAGTTGAACTACAAAAAGGAAAGTAGGCAATTGTTTCTAATTATAGGAGAAATTGAGATAAAGGTTGTGAGAATAGAAAAAGATCTAAAGTAGATGAATGAAGGTACACTATTGGATTATAGTATTTGGACAGTATGTGTATCCATTTTTAGATTAAGAATTTTTTAGACAACAAGGATATGTGGGTTTCAAATGAGCATGGGATTTATGTCCTGAATCCCTCAAGATATTCATAAAATCCTTTATGGAACATCTTTTATTCACCTAGGGTGTTTGATGCAAGAGCATCCTTGGGTTGTTGGCAATCTTGCATCACCAAAAAATATTTTCTTTCAATTTGTTTTTTTACTATTTTGGTTGGATAGTTTCTATTATTTCTAGGTGTGCTCAATCCAATTGGTGCACCATCTTATGTAGTTTCTATGATGTGTTCTTGATATCATGAATATATTATGTCTATGACCATGTCTTGAACTGATGTTTCTAGATAAATCTATCTTTTGATTGGGTTTGGTCCTATATCAATTTCCTATTCTTATAGTTAGGGTGGTGAGATCTATCTTACGATGAAGATTCTGGGTTTTAGTTGCTCATGGTACATTATTTAGAGTTTATGTTCATGTTTGACCTCCTTGTACAATCACACATCATGATATACTTATTGGGGTTTTCTCTTATGGATTTGGGTCCTGCCCTATTTTTTGTAAAACATTTTCTTTATCTTCAAGATTGTGATTGAATAAATTGACTTGTGGCTAGCGATCTTGTATACAAGTAGGGTTCTAGTTCATTTTTTAGCGGTTTCTAAGTTTGAGACCATATATAATATCTATGAAGGATTGAAGGGTTGATTTAGTCATATTGTAAGGGTGCAACTGGGTAGGTCTTATAGCCAGACAGGTATGAAGGCATATTACTTGTTGCTTGAATATGTGGTAGTGTCTTGCAAGCTTATGATATGAAGTTTTATTACATGTAATTTTCTAGTGTTTTTGTTGTCTTGCCTTGTCATTTCCACTATGTAATATCTAGCTGCACAAGGTTGGACATCTCCTTTGGCAATTTATCCTCCCTTGACTACATCATTATGAGCTTATCTTGATCATGTATTAGGTACTCAATGAAATATTTGAGTGTAGACATCTTCCAATTTTATCCTATTGTAATCTTGATTGTGTGAAAGTGGACACAAACACATCATATTCTAGGCATAAATTTGATAAAGCGGAAAGGATTAATTTTCTCTCTTCCTTGGGTTTTTTTTATTCTACATCATTTTAGCTAAAGTAATAAGGCTTTGAACTTTGTAAAGAATTCTTGAATATTTTCAAAACTCCTTGGATATAATGAATTGAGCTGAATTTCAATAATGCGACTCAGCATCTCATCTTTCATTCCAAAAGGATTCTTCAGTGTTTTCCCGACTTTATTTGGATTTTTGCATTCTTTAACATAAAAAAAGTAGTTTTGGAGACATCAATAAGCATAGGAAACCAATACATGTCATCCATACTTTTGAAATATTTTGTTTTTTAAACTGGATAATTATGTTCAACGTTTATTTCCATAACTATTTGATAGAAGCCTCTGCTTCTTAGTTGAAGAAAAATCTTTGGCTTCGATGCAAAATAGTTGCATCGCATGAGAAGAGAATAAACTAGAAATTCCAATCTCTACAAAAGATTGTATATTTAGTACTTACTATTTAAAACTTATATTTCTCCTTTCTAATTATCAAGCTCTAATACTCTTTGAAATTCAAATTCAACTTGTAATGAGAGTACATATGTGACAAGAAAGAAGAAAATAAACTTACAAGAAACAAAAGAATAAAGAGAATCAAGGCATTGCAAATAAAATCTCAAAAATTATATTAATTGAATGAAAAAAAAATTCATACATTACACCAAAGAGCTACCACATTAAACAAGGTATGCAATGAATAAGGATAGAGCTCGCAAATACACTAGTCTACATGAGGAAAGAACTAATGAAAACTACTGTAAGGACATGAATTATAGTGATGGAAGATGCAAAAAATAATGCAATTCTTAGTTAGTCCTATGCTTCAGAAATTCAAATCTAGTAATCATGGAGAGAGCAGATCAAATCCGTGTATTACAGAGATAACTAAAGCTATTATGCTAACAATGTCCCGGTCAATAGCCAATGAGACAAAAAAAGATAACACCGATTAACCTAGTGGAGTAGGAGCCTTTTTATACACCTCTTGATCTTCACCATTTGCAACTTCTTCTTCTACTATAGAAACCCTAATGCTTCTAGACCCTCCCCTTCTCTTGTGCTGCTTATATTTTTAATGTGTTCTATTAAAAAAATTAATTTAAAATAACTTTATTTAATTTTTATTTTTCTTGTTTATGTAAAATTCAAACTTACCTACCAACCTTAGTTTCCCTCCAAACGATATACAATTCAAAAATCCCTCAACCTTTCATCTCAAGCAGACCTCCATAAACTTATTGTTAGTTCATCGTTGAATCAGAAATGTGAGGTCAAAATCAAAGCAATCTTCATCAAAGGTGATAGTACTTATCAGAATTAATTTCCGGATGCTCTATACCTCCAACAAAATACAATAATTTAAGAAATTGCCGCTTTATACCCTCCCAAGTAACAACAAATGCGTTAAGAATTTTAAAGTTGGAAAGCGAAATATTCATTCGGAGACTAGTTTTATGTTATTTAATGGCCTTCATAGGAGTCGTCGATTGTTCTGCCATGAACGAAATTTTAGAAAGCGTATTGTGAAGTTAGCGATAATTTCAATGGCTTGAAATCAACGATAGCATGTCTTTATTACGTACATTGTTGCAGATAATTGTATTGTTACCCATAAAATAGAATGACACGGTAATAGCAATGTATATCTGCACTTATTTAAATCAATTATCGACATAGCAACTCCCCATCTCCCTGATTGGGCTGTCTTTAGAAACACCTGGCACGGCGAGGGAGTTGTACTGGCAATAATGGCGATGACTATTGCGCAGACTGCCGAGTTCATGCAAACTCATGCGGCATAATCAACGATAATAGATAATATAAGTGGTCTCAGTTCTCTGGTATGTGAAAAATTATTATATGTCTTACATTTCAATTTTTCATGCTTAATATTAAATTGTTGATTTCAAAATTTAAATAAAGATTTATATTAGTACAGTTACTTTAAATATATCCATTTAATAGAGTGAGAGACCTAGTTTGATATTATTCTATTTATTTAAAAGTTATTTTAAATTAAGATTATTATTTTTAAAAAATTTTAATAGTATTTTGAAACAAATTTTAATATTTTAAACAAAATTGAAACAAACATGATATATTATTTCTATATTTATTTAGCTAAGAAGTTTATAGGCTAACTGGTGATCTTTTATTCAAATTTAATTAAGAAAATTTAAAAAATTAACAACAATTTATCGTTCAAAAAATTTGAAACTAACATCTAAAGAAAGCCTTGCACAAAACTGCATGATAGAATAGTGCCATAGAATTCTAATAGGAGCTCATATGAATTTTGTACATATGAATTATTTTTGGAGATGCTTCTTAGATCTAAATATTTTCTTAAATCTATTGACACAAAAATGTAATTAGATCATCTTTGTCAGAATTTAATTACTAAGATTATTTGTTGCTTATCAAAGTAGATGATTCATTATTAAGACATGAGAACAAGAGTTAGAGCAAGAAAGAAAAAGGAGAAAAGTAGAAATAATAATATGAAACTTTTTTTAATTAAAAGAGGGATAAAAATTTATTCAAGAACAAGAAAGATACAAAAAGAATAGGGAACTTAAAGAGCTCTGTTGCTATCCACCAAATGATACAAAAAGTAGCCATTTCAGTTTGATCCAAAAAAATCTACACATAAAATTTAGAAAAATACAAACTAAAGATTATAAACTTTGTAAACTGTAAAAATTTAATAATTTTAAAGAAAATCAAATGATAAATAGTTTATTTTTGTGCAGTTTATATTCCTTTCTTCTCAATTCCTGGTGGAGAAAGAATGGCCTTGGCACACAGCAGGGCTAAAATGGACAAGGTTCCTTCTGTAAAGCCTCCATTTACTGTTGGAGATCTGAAAAGAGCAATTCCTTCACACTGCTTCAATAGGTCCTTGATAAACTCATTCTCATATCTAGCAATTGACCTTGTTACCTCTTCTTTTCTCCTATATTTGACAACTTTCTTTACTATGGGTGGATTTCTTGAATGGACAATGTGGCTTGGGTATTGGATGGCACAAGGATGTGTGCTCACTGGTGTATGGGTTATATGAATGTGGTCACCATGCATTCAGTGACTACACTTGGGTTGATGATATAGTTGGATTTATACTGCACTCGTGGCTTTTTGTGCCATACTTTTCTTGGAAGTACAGTCACAGAAGGCACCACAGCAACACTGGAAGTCTAGAATGGGATGAGATCTTTGTTCCCGTTCCGAAGGAGAAACTAAATTGGACATCCATTCTTGTCAATAATCCTCTCGGAAGGATTTTTACTATAGCCTTGGTTCTCACTCTTGGGTGGCCTCTGTATTTAGCCTTCAATGTTTCAGGAAGAAAATATCCCCGTTTTGCCTCTCACTATGACCCATTTGCTCCAATTTACAACAAGAAAGAGAGGCTTCAAATATTTGCTAGTGATATTGGTTTACTTGGTGTGACATATACCCTGTATCTGTTGGCATCAACATTTGGGTTGAGTTGGGTGATCAAGATTTATGGAATCCCAATTGTGGTTGTCAATGCACTTCTTGTTCTTATTGCATATCTTCAACACACACACCCGGCTGTTCCTCATTATGACAATTCCGAGTGGGAATGGTTGAGGGGTGCTCTAGCAACAATTGACAGGGATTTTGGAATTTTAAATCATGTTTTACACCATGTAACTGATACACACGTAGCACACCATCTATTCTCCACAATGCCTCACTATAATGCCATGGAGGCCACCAAAGCTATGAGGCCAGTTTTGGGGTCGTATTATCATTTTGACAGGACGCCTGTCTATAGGGCCGTGTGGAGGGAGTTTACAGAATGTGTGTATGTAGAGGCTGACAACCTGCAGCAAGGTGGGGTTTTCTGGTACAGAAACAAAATAGCATAGTATAGAAATCCTGAAGCGTTATTTCCATTACAGAATTGTTTCAGAATGGGTCGTCTTGTGGAAGTCTTAGATTTCCATGAAAGAATCAATAAAAATAATTCCTTCTAGTGTTGTGATAAAATCAATTGCGTTTTCCTGTTATGGCTTGAAATTTTGTATAAGATTCACTTAGATTCAACATTGGGGCGAAGAATATCTCTTATTAATGCCCTGATATCTCTTTTCTATCACTGGCCATTTATGTCCTTTAGCCTAATATGTCTTCGATTTATTTGGAAGTGCTTATTTAATACTTTGGTTGCTATGGATTTCTTGTCTCCTGTTCGCTTTTTGTCAAACTATGTTTTTTTTTAAAAAAATTGTCTTGAACATTGCAAAGGGAACAAGCCTATTGTCCTACAAATAAATTTGAAAAAAGGAATGTAAGGAAAAGAGTACAAAATGTCCGTGACTGTAGATTTAAAAAGTTTGAAATAAAATCAGAAATTACAGAATAACAAGAGTAGATTACAAATAGACAATGAACACGCTGTTTATCGTGGTTCACCACAATAGTGGCTATGTCCACACTGAGAGCAGAGAAATTATATTAACCTCATAAAATAATGTTTACAAATGACTATAAGAGTCTTATTTATAAGCTCAATTTGAGCAACTGAAAAAGACAAGGCACAAATAGACAAATGGCCGTTGGCCTTCCAATCCCAACAAACTCCGACCGGAAGTCAACGGATAATCTAGCTGATCAGGCATTCCCCTACTCTACATGCTGATCTACTTCAGCTTAACAAGTCCAAGAGAAGTTCTTGCACATTCAAACTTCTCTTTGGTTACAACTTTAGTGAATACATTTGCTAGATTGATTTTAGTATCAATCTTTTCAACCTTCAACCTACCTTTTTCAACCATGTGCCGAACAAAGTGAGCATGGATGTCAATGTGTTTTGAACATTGCTGAGAAGTATGATTGTGAGCCATAAATATGGTGCTGCAACTGTCACTGAAAAGAACATAATCTTTTTGTTGATACTTCATTTCACCAAGTAATCGCTGCAACTAGATCATTTCCTGAGCACCTTCAGAAAGTGCCAAATACTCAGCTTCAGCGGAAGAAAGAGCAATAAAATGTTGCAGCCTTGAGGCCCAACTAATAGCAGCTCCAACAAACATGAATGTGTAACCAGTAGTAGATCTACGCTTATCCAAATCTCTGGCAAGATCTGAATCCGTGAATCCCCGTAACTGTTCATTGCTGCTACCAAAACATAAAACCAAATCTAAAGTGCTTTTAAGATATCTTAATATCCATTTGACGGCCTCCCAATGAGTCTTCCCAGGATTGCTCATGAATCTACTTACAACTCCCACTGCATGAGCAATGTCGGGACGTGTCGAAACCATAGCATACATAATGCTACCAACTGCAGATTTGTAAGGAATGTCCTCCATATATTCCTTGTCCTCTTGTGTTTGTGGACATGCATTAACTGATAACTGAAAATGTGAACCAAGTGGAGTGGAAACACTATGCGCATCAGCCATATCAAATCTTTAAATTACTTTGTCAATATATTCTTTTTGTGACAATGTGATCACTTTTTTCTTCCTATCCCGGGTGATGGTCATACCAAGAATCTTCTTGGCTGCCCCTAAATCCTTCGTGAAAAATGTGCTTGCCAATTTAGTTTTCAGCTCATTAACAATTTTAGAGCTTGTTCTCACTACTAACATGTCATCAACATAGAGAAAAAGAATAACAAATTCACCATTCAGGAGTGTCTTGTAGTAAATGCACAGATCAGATTCACATCTGATAAAATTATGTTTAAGGATGAAGGAGTCAAACTTGACATACCACTATCTCAGGGCTTGCTTGAGCCCATAGAAACTACGCTTCAGCCGACAAAAGAGATGTTCCTGCCCCTTTTTCACAAAACCTTTAGGCTGATGCATATACAACTCCTCATTAATGTCTCCATGTAAGAATGTTGTCTTAACATCTAACTGTTCTAATTCAAGATCCCAAATGGCTGCTAATCCCAATACTATTCGAATGGATGTCATCTTCACAATGGGAGAGAATATTTTAGCAAAATCAATTCCCTGTTTCTGAGCATATCCTTTTACTACCAACCGAGCTTTGAACTATTTGTGACCTCCTCCTTCGTCTTTCAATTTATAGACCCACTTGTTCTTGAGTGGTTTTTGATTTGGTGGAAGAGCAACCAAATCCCAGGTGTTTTTTGCTTCAAGCGAACTCATTTCATCTATCATAGCAACAAACCAATTGTTTTTATCATTGCTTAGACATGCTTCTTTGAAAGTTGCAGGTTCAACTTGCTCAGAAATTAAGAGCTCTGGCTTTGCCTCTTCAACAAATAATAGCTGATAATCAAAAAAATTTCAAGGAACTTTTCTTTGTCATGAGGATCTTCTCAATTCAAGATGATCTGGTTCATGAGAATGAATTCTCTTTAGCTGATTATCATCATTTTCTCTAGGTGAAGGATCTTTCTTGGTATTTGATTCAGGGAGTAATTCATGAGGACTACCCTTGGAAATGGGAAAGGAACATGTCCTCTATATACCCAAATTATTTCGGTATGCTTGTCCTGTTAAAACTCCTTCTTGATGAACATTATCTCTGCTAAGAGATGTGCTTGTGGTATCCTCTGTGATGTATCCACGCTGATCACCAAAATTGGATTGATGCAAATGCTTATGCTGAGACTGGTCTGGGGTATCATGCATATGACTGTTAGAATGAGCAAGTGAACTGACACGGGTTCTTTCTGCTAGTGACATTTCAGTAGGGAGAGGATTGGTATGGAGGGGAGCAGTCAACCTTATGGTGGAGTCCACCTTATCGCCATGACTATGTAGGTAGAGATCAATACCTCTATTATCAATGCTGTGAGATTCGATTCTGCTGTCATCAAAACCGCGAGCTGTATGTTCCCTGCCATGAGCTGTTTGCAATGGATACTGCACATTTCCGTGAGTTGGCAATGGATATTCAAAGTTGTGTGGAGATTGCACATTTTCATGACTATTCTCTTTGTTGGTAGAGGCAAAAGCATGTAATGTTTCCTCCCTGCTGTGAGGAATTTCATGGCTCTCGTATGTAGTGATATCCTTGCCATGAATTGGCATAGGATCTCCAAACCTGCCATGCAATGTTTGATCCCTGCCGTGAGGTATTTGATGACTATCGTGACTAGTCTCATGATTGGTATTGCCATCTTGAGGATCTCTGCTACCATGAGGACTATGTAACAGAGAACCATCCTTGCTATGAGCTTCATGTTGATTGCTGAGATGTGGAGGAAGGGAGCTGTCTATGCCGTGAGCGGGCAGAGAGTCTTTGAAACGACCATGTATAGTTTCCTTTGTGTGAGAGGTCATTTGACTACCGTGTGGTGAAGCATTCCTATCGTGAGAGCTATGGTAGGAGAAATTATGAGGAGAGGAGGGGAAGAGCGTGGGCTCTCCCCTGTCATTAGTCAAGTTCCTTTGTTCTTCATCAAATAGATTGTATGTGTAGTCATCATCACTAGATGAGGATTGAAAAGGAGGAATGAGAACAAAGGTTGGAGTTGTTTGAAGAGAATTTCTTCCCTATTGAGTAGAATCAATACCATTTAAAGGTATTCTGAAGAAAATGTAGCCATTTCTAGACTTATCAATGTCTGCAGGAGCTCAAAAATTTTTCTCATTAAAAATAAAATCACAACTGCGAATGATTCTCTTTTCAACCGGATCTCAAACTCTGTAACCAAACTAATCTTCACCATAGACAATGAAAATGCTCTTTTGTGATTTGAAATCCAGCTTTGTCCTCTTTTCTTTTGGGACATGAACATGAGCTTCACAATAAAAAACTTTGATGTGTGAATATGAAATCCTTTTTCCCAACCATTCCTCTTCCAGAATGCCAAACTCTGGATGAGATGAAGGAGTCCTATTGATTAAATAGACTGTTGTATTACAGGCTTCCACCCAAAATTCTTTGCCCAAACCAGTATTTGAAAGCATACACTGTGCTTTCTCAAGAATGGTTCTATTTAACCATTTTGCTACCACATTTTCTTAAGGTGAATAAGGAACAACATTAATTCATCTTATACCATAATCTACACAAAAGGTATCAAACTCCAACGAACAAAATTCACCTCCATTATCCATTTTTAAACACTTAATTTTATGACCACTCTAATTTTCCACAAGAGCTTTAAAAATTTTAAATTTAGAGAATACTTCTGACTTTCTAGAAAGCATATAAACCCATACCTTTTAGGTGCTATCATCAAGAAAGGTGACAAAATATTGTGCACCTCCATAGGTCCGAAGACATCCGAATGCACTAACTCCAAAGGTGTAGTCCTTTTATCATGTCCATCCTTCAAGAAACTGACCTGCTTTTGTTTCCCATGAAGACAATGCTCACAAAATTTCAAATTTGCAAATTTGAGACCGAGTAATTGATCACGATTCAACATTACCTCAAGGCCTTTCTTGCTCATATGGCCTAGCCTTTGATGCCAAAGCACAACATCACTGTCCACAAGTGTTAAAGCAGCTCCCACTTTATCAGTGGGTTTCAAAATATAGAGACTACCGGTTTTGTCTCCTTTAGCAATAGCCAATTAACCTTTGACTTTTTTCATGTATCTATAAGTTCAGTTTTGAATCCTTGGGTGTATAATTGATTGACAGAAATTAGATTCCTCTTTAATTGAGGAACATGTCTAACATCTTTGAGAAGTAATTTTGATCCTCCTTCAAGATGCAAGACAACATCTCCTTTAACAACAATTTTACATGCTTTCTTATCACCCAAAAATACCTCTATGAGTTCACCATCTTGATAATTTGTAAATGCATCTATGAGAGAGGAAGCATGAAAGGAAGCTCCCAAATCAATTACGCACGAATCAACTTTTGTATCACTTGTTGACAAAATTAGGATGCCCGTGTTGGTTGTGGATTATTCCCTTTGATCTTCAACTTGTAGATTTACACTTTGATGGATAATATAAATAAAATCCTGACTCTATCACCACCCCAAAGTCCACAAGGAAAGGGCCAACTGACAAGGATCAAAGGATCCTTCTACACTTTGAGCTTCAGTGCTCAGGCGGGTGTACCCTTGACTCACTTCTTCAAAAGAGTCTCAAAATGATGTATACAATGCTCAACACAAGTCTATGAAAGGTTTATCAAATGAATGTTTATGTTTGTGTGGTTGTTAACCATGACTTCAAGAGAAGGGACCAGTGCCTTATCCCAGGGCTAAGAGTCACCAAACTGTATACTTCAACTAAATACCTTAAGTCAAACACAATGGAAACCAAAGTAAGTGCTTTGCCTATTACCCCTTTCCCTCAAGCACAAGGACATCAAATTCTACACCTAGGTGTGAACTCACTGAATTCACCTAAAAGGCTTTAATCGTAACTTTGTTAGAAACTTAGAGATGAATTCAAAATACTCTTTGTTTACAATACATTAACACACTTTGTGACATTAACATATATGAGCTCAGAGACAAGCAAGAAGACATACACAAGATACCAGATTGGGATTCAAGAATGTTTTCCTTAACACAATCAGGATCAACATACAATTGGCATGACACCGAGATGAGAAAAAGACACCAAATCAGACCTTTATCAGTATATTACAGTCAAAACTAGGGACCAAAAGCAATAGGATTTTGGAACCCTTGCAAAATCAAAGATTCTGCAACTTATACCACTAGCTTCTTTGTAATTCTCAGAGAGAATGCAACAAGCTACAGACAGCTAGGGCTAGGGTCTCAACCACCCAACCAATTCAAATAGTCACAAAATTTACTACAGGGGCAAGAAGCATAAGCAGCCTGGAGAAAACAAATCTCTAGCAGATCAACAATCATGAAAATCTGCGAGCTCAGCATAGTACACCAAGAATGCCATTAAAATTAGTCTAATCACTGCCTGCAAACAGTTCCTCAAGTTCAAAACCACATGGCACAAATCCCTTCAATCACTCAAAGCACCCTGGACCACACCGCAACACCAAACAAATCCAATCAGGCTGCTAAAAACATTTAAAACCAGTCCTTCTTATCGTTGCAAACCCTTAGAAAATTTGAATTTGAAAACCA
The DNA here is from genome assembly GCA_027943335.1 of Chamaecyparis obtusa. Lineage (NCBI taxonomy): Eukaryota > Viridiplantae > Streptophyta > Pinopsida > Cupressales > Cupressaceae > Chamaecyparis > Chamaecyparis obtusa. Next base: position 274,447 of record BSBK01002935.1, on the reverse strand, counting down.
ACGACCACTTCTATGCTGCCAGCAGTGAATCAGTGGTCTTGATTCAATCAGAGATCGGCAATAAGTCCCGACCATAGATTTCTCATCTTCCCCAGGCTTCACAACTCTAACTCGTCAGATACCCCGGGTCAACATTCTGCGAACTGGTGACAAGGTAAAATCCTAGTTGCGGAATAAAAGGCCTAACTCCAGTTAGACTTCGTGAACACACAACTACACATGTTAAAATAGCCCACTTAAATCATCTGGTGAACTGGTGACAAAGGAACCTTCATCAATTTATGGAATACTTCTTGCCTCTGCTAAAGAATCTAGCGATCCCACGACCGATGTTCGCCAAGTCACCAAATGAATTGGGGAACCACCAAATCATCTCATGAACCAATGACAAGACTACATCTTATCGGCACTGCCACCTTTTTATCTGGACCGCAAACACTAGACTCCAACCAGGCCCACCCAAAGCCACATGTCGCCAAACCATTTGTAGTTCATGCCTAGTCATCTTGACACGGGACCCACTTTCCTTAAGCCTTTGAAATGAACGGCTGGCGTAAGATCCATCCTCATCACAGACCCCTCTGAAAATGGCCCCACTTTCTGAGCACATCCACATCGACCAATAGGAACACAGCAACTAAGCACCACATGGCAGACGGTCCCACTTGCATCGCACAGAGAAGATGCTAGATCAACGGATGGTGCATGATCGGAAGGGGTGGGAACATTCCTTAAGATCATGCACCGACTGTTAGATTAAAAGCTTTCAATGTGGGCCTGCCTGACAACAAATCCACCTCAGCACTGCAGACATGTGTCACCTGGTCACATGATCGCATAGCCAAAAATTGGGCTATGCGATCATGCGACAGCCAACCCAAAGCTGCCACATCACCACCTCTGGGACCACAGAACTGCAACTAGACCATTTCCGCCAATGGGCCCCAAGGACACATGGCAAGCGGTCACATGATCGCATAGCCAAAAACTAGGCTATGCGACCATGCGACAGCCAATCACAGGCTGCCACATGTCTGCCTTCGGGACCACACCAAAGAAGCCTTACCCTTTCGGAGGATCGAATGGTTGTCGCAAAAGTGCATAGCCTTAATAAATCCTTCACGCTTTAATGACAACCGTTGATGCTCTGACATGTCAGGACCCTCTGCCCAATCCAGAAACTAGGTCCCACTAGACATCGCACTTGTGCAGTTGAGAGAAAGTAGACCGCCGGGCAGCTGAATAGAAACTGGGACCCACACGGCCAGGTGGCAAGTAGTCGCATGATCGCATGTCAAAAAAGTCTGACATGTGGCCATGTGATAGCCAATCAGGAAGAGCCTGGACCCACCATCCCATCGGACTTGCGTAGTTGAGGGAACGCCAGCAAACAGGGAACTAGCGCGAGGTCAAAAACACACAATGTTTTCGACGAAAGAGGACCGAAAACATACAAAGCTTCCGACACGTCAACAGATAAGCGCACAAAGATGGAAGACAAAGGGTTGAAAATAATGCAAGTTATCGGTAAAGGATCAAAAATATCATGGACTTTTAGAAACACTGTGGGTTTTTGACACTGGCAAATTTTGAGACAATTTCCAACAGGCCTTAAAATTTGAATATCTTTCTGGGTTTTATGATTTAGGAGATGCAGTTTGGATAGAAGCAAGGTGACAACAATAAAGAGCACGAGGTAGGACACTTGACAAACACATTGCAGGGAACAAGCCAATCTCACAAGATTTTGCTATGACAAAAAATTGGCCTAACAGTGGCTCTGTCTGGGGATGATAGGTAACTTGTGCCCATGTGAGAATTCAAGATTTTTGGGAGAGCAGAACACCCCATTGGAAAAAAATGCAGACAGCAAGGAACAAGCAGGGCAAGACAAGCAACAGGACCAAAACCGACAGACCAGGGCAAAATAGGGTAGGGGAAAACAACTTATACACAGAAATTTACAATATTCACAAAAGGCTCAGGGCCCCAAAACTTTTGATCAGGTCTTTCCTCTATCAAACAAGTAATTTTCATCTCCACTTAGCAAAGGAAAGCTGAAAATACATTTCTCATCCATCCTACCAAAAACACTGTGATCCACATTCAACACATTATATAAAAAATGATCACCATACTCACCATCATCCGGCAAGATAAAGACATCAGGCTGCCATAGATGTTGACCATTTCATGACAACAAAATGTCACACTCTTTACTTTCACTGCCATGCTGAAAAAGGAAACACTCCAACTCAACACCATGACCGGGTGCATCAAGATTCTGACCATTAGTTTGCAATGAATAATAAACACTTTCTATCTCCCTGCTCTGCAAACTAATATAAAACTTCTCAAGATAGAAATCTGACTACATGAAAATGGTAGCAACTTGCTGATCAAAAATCACATCAGCATCTTCTAGAAAGGAACAAGCACTATCAGTCAATGACTCGTCAGTCATTTGCAAATCTAAGAAAACTCCTTCAGAATTGCCGCATTCTCCAGCATCAGATTATAAAGAAGAACCATAGACATTAGGCTCTTAAAAAATTGAATCCACACTGGTACACATATCATCATACTCATCATCCTTGACATTATCAAATTTACTACAATAATGTGTACCATCCACTTGCATATCAAAAATGGGAGAAAGGACCTCAATAGAAGTTTCACACACCATGCCATCACTCATTTTTTCTTCATCAAAAATAATATCCACTAGGCATGGGATCTCAGAAACATACTCGGGAGTGCACCTTTGAAACTCTGCATCCAAAAGCTCTGAAATTTGTTCACTACTTAGCAGGTACTGGACTTCACACTCTATCTCATTTGCCTCACTGCAAATGCTGCAAATATTTTCCTCATCTGAGACAGGGGCTGAAAATTTTTGTGTCAAGTCATCACTACAGGAACTCCTATCTATAGATTCATCTTTTGTCTCTTAATAATCACAAGTTCCATCATTAGCACCAGCATCACAAGATTCATCATTCTTAAATAAATCCATCCATTTCTTAACCTTTTCTAATGCTTCATTTCTAATAAAGGAAGTCTAACCAACTGATTCAGGCATACTAAGCACTAAAAACATTTCAGTATACTGGAAATCTTGAGGCTCAATACCCATAAAAAGTTCATCACAAGCTATAAGAAATTTCTTATAGTATGAGTGGGGTGACCCTTCCTTCCATTCCCCTATTGCACATCTTAAAATCATTATACAAGTCTGTTGGATTCTTTGACTTATTAGATAAATGTCTCTTTCTCTATCAACATTTCTAAGGTCTGATTGATAACACCCAGGCCTAGAAACATCATCCTGATCTATCAAAGCTGGAAACTCCATTTTAAAGTATTGACAAAATAATACAGCTTGTTCTCATGACAATACTTTTGTTCAAACCCATGCAACCAATGACTCTTTAAACCTCAACATATTTCTGATACTCATTACAAAACTAAAACTTTTATCCAGAAATATGATCAAACCTTCAAGATTGACTTCCCTTTTCAATAGTGACTTGTTCACCTAATTAGGGACTGTTCTTGCTTAATGAAATAGGATTACCTAGAGATGTTGTGAATGCTACAAAATACTAATATGAAGTCTCCTCCAAATCACTTTTCAAGCCTTGGTAGAGCTGCCACCACCTTGCAAAGGACAAATCTAAATCAGCTGAGAATCTCTTCAACTCTGAACCTTCTTCAAAATCATAAATCACAAGACAACCTCATAGGATAACTGCTTGTCAGGACTGCAAATATATCACACTTGTTATAAAAAAATGACCTAACAGAGACTTAGAGTCACCACTCAACACTTAGTGAGAAGATATAGTCAATGCCTTTTGTTCATTTGACTCTGTAACTTCAACCAGGACCTTGGGATGATCCAGCTAAGCAAGGACGCTTGTTGTCTTTTACCTCTTCCCCAGCAGAGTCATCATTTTGTTGGTTGTGGATTATTCACTTTGATCTTCAACTTGTAGATTTACACTTTGATGGATAATATAAATAAAATACTGACTCTATAACCACCCCAAAGTCCACAAGGAAGAGGGCCAACTGACAAGAATCAAAGGATGCTTCTACACTTTGAGGTTTAGTGCTTAGGCGGGTGTACCCTTGACTCACTTCTTCAAAGGAGTCTCAAAATGATGTATACAATGCTCAACACAAGTCTATGAAAGGTTTATCAAATGAATTTTTATGTTTGTGTGGTTGTTAACCATGACTTCAAGAGAAGGGACCAGTACCTTATCCCAAGGCTAAGAGTCACCGAGCCGTATACTTCAACTAAATACCTTAAGTCAAACACAATGGAAACCAGAGTAAGTGCTTTGCCTATTACCCCTTTCCCTCAAGCAGAAGGACATCAAATTCTACACTTGGCTGTGAACTCACTGAATTCACCTAAAAGGCTTTAATCCTAACTTTGTTAAAAAATTAGAGATGAATTCAAAATACTTTTTGTTTACCATACATTAACACACTTTGTGACATTAACATATATGAGCTTAGAGACAAGCAAGAAGACATACACAAGATACTAGATTGGGATTCAAGAATATTTTTCTTAACACAATTAGGATCAGCATACAATTGGCATGACACCAAGATGAGAAAAAGACACCAAATCAGACCTCTATCAGTATATTATAGTCTAAAGTAGGGACCAAAAGAAATAGGATTTTGGAACCCTTGCAAAATCAAAGATTCTGCAACTTATACCACTAGCTACCTTGGAATTCTCAGAGAGAATGCAACAAGCTACGGACAGCTAGGGCTAGGGTCTCAACCACCCAACCAATTCAAATAGTCACAAAATTTACTGCAGGGGTAGGAAGCATAAGTAGCCTGGAGAAAACAAATCTCTAGCAGATCAACAATCATGAAAATCTGCGAGCTCAGCATAGTACACCAAGAATGCCATTAAAATTAGTCTAATCACTACCTGCAAATAGTTTCTCGAGTTCAAAACCACATGACACAAATCCCTGCAATCACTCAAAGCACCCTAGACCACACCGCAACACCAAACAAATCCAATTAGGCCACTAAAAACATTTAAAACTAGTCCTTCTTGTCATTACAAACCCTTAGAAAATTTGAATTTGAAAACCAACGACCACTTCTATGGCACCAACAGCGAATTGGCAGTCCTGATTCGATCAGAGATCGACAATAAGTCCCGATCATAGATTTCTCATCTTCCTCAGGCTTCACAACTCTAACTCGTCAGATACCCTGGGTCAACATTCTGTAAACTGGTGACAAGATAAAATCCCAGTCGTGGAATGAAAGGCCTAACTCCAGTTAGACTTCGCGAACACATGAGTACACGTGTTAAAATAGCCCACTTAAATCATCTGGCAAACTGGTGACAAAGGAACCTTCACCAGTTCATGGAATACTTCCTGCCTCTTCTAAAGAATCTAGCGATGTCGCGACCACTGTTTGCCAAGTCACCAAATGAATTGGGGGACTGCCAAATCATCTCATGAAGTAGTAACAAGACTACATCTTATCGGCACTGCCACCTTTTTATCCATAGCACCAAACACTGGACTTCAACCGGGCCCCCCCGAAGCCACATGTCACCAAACCATTTGCTGTTCACGCTTGGTCATCCTGACATGGGACCCACTTTCCTTAAGCCTTTGAAATGAACGGCTGGCATAAGATCCATCCTCATCACAAACCCCTCTGACAACGGCCCCACTTTCTGAGCACATCCACATCGACCAATAGGAACATAACAACTAAGCACCACGTGGCAGATGGTCCCACTTGCATCGCATAGAGAAGATGCTAGATCAATGGATGGCACATGATCAGAAGGGGTGGGAACATTCCTTAAGATCATGCACCGACCATTGGATTAAAAGATTTCAACACAGGCCCACCTAACAAAAAATCCACCTCAACACCGTGGACATGTGTCACCTGGTCACATGATCGCATAGCCAAAAACTGGGCTATGCGATCATGCGACAGCCAACCCAAAGCTGCCACATCACCACCTCCGGGGCCACGAAACTACAAGCAGACCATTTCTGCCAATGGGTCCCAGGGACACATGGCAAGCAGTTGCATGATCGCATAGCCAACAATTGGTCTATGCGACCATGTGATAGCAAATCACAGGCTGCCACATGTCCACCTTCGGGACCACACCAAAGAAGCCTTACCCTTTCAGAGGATCAGACGGTTGTCACAAAAGTGCATAGCCTTAACAAATCCTTCATACTTTAATGACAACTATTGATGCTCCGACATGTTAGGACCCTCTGCCCAATCCAAAAACCAGGTCCCACCAGACATCGGACTTGTGTAGTTGAGGGAAAGTAGTCCACATGGTAGTTGAATAGAAACTGGGACCCACACGGCCAGGTGGCAAGCGGTTGCATGATCGCATGTCAGAAAAGTCTAACATGTGGCCATGCGACAGCCAATCAGGAAGAGCCTGGACCCACCATCCTATTAGACTTGCGCAGTTGAGGGAATTCCAGCAAACAGGGAACTAGCGTGAGGTCGAAAACACACAATGTTTTCGATGAAAGAGTACTGAAAACATACAAAGCTTCTGACACGTCAACAGATAAGTGCACAAAGTTGGAAGACAAAGGGTTGAAAACAATGCAGGTTATCGGTAAAGGATTGAAAACATCATGGACTTTCAGAAACACTGTGGGTTTTCGACACTGGCAAATTTTGAGACAATTTCTAGCAGGCCTTAAAATTTGAATATCTTTCTAGGTTTTATGATTTAGGAGATGTAGTTTGGATAGAAGCAAGGTGACAACAATAAAGAGCATGACGTAGGACACTTGACAAACACATTGCAGGGAACAGGCCAATCTCACAAGATTTTGCTATGACAGAAAATTGGCCTAACAACCCAGATCTTTTTCACAAACTGTGTTTGCTTGGCTGTCCAATACTTGTTCTTGTGGCTTCTTATATTTTCTACAATCCTTCTTAACATTCCCAACCTTCCCACAAAACCAACAACCATTTTTTCTCCCTCTTGACTGTGAACTTCTTGCAGATTGGGACCTCCGATTGTTGTTATATCTACCTCTATAGTGGCTTCTTCCTCTATTTTTGATGCTCACCATTGTGAGAGCATTACCGAAAGAGGATTCATCATTATTTCTCCTCAAATCTTTGGAGAGTAGGGTGGCTGAAACTTCATAAAAAACCAGCTTCTTGGTAGTTGATGCTAAAGTGCTGATGGCTATCACAAGTCCATCCCAGCTATTAGGAAGAGAACATAGCAATAGGACAGCCTTATTCTCATCATCTTGTGTCATGCCAACTAAATTTTCTTGGCTGATCAAGGTGTTAAATTCATTAAGGTGATTTGTCATGGCTTCACCTTCCCTCATCTTAAGTTTATACAACTTCTTCATGATGAAGACTTTGTTCATAGCGGATGTTTGATCATATGTTGAAGCCAATTTTTCCCATACATCTTTGGCTATAGTTCTATTTGAAACATTATACAGCACATTATCACCTAATGCAGGAAATATTGTCGCCATGGCTTTCTCATCAAGCTTTCCCCAATCTTCATCTGACATGGCTGTGGGTTTTTTTGCTTTTCCTTCAAGTGCCAGTGAAAGCTCTTTGTTCACTAACAGAGACTTCATCTGAATCTTCCATATTCCATAATTCTTCCCAGAAAATTTATGTACTCTTACTTCTTCCATAATTCTAAAACCAAATTCTTCAACCAACGATTAACATCGCTTTGATACCAATTGTAGATTTAAAGAATTCAAAATAAAACTAGAAATTACAGAATAACAAGAGCATATTACAAATAGACAATGAACATGTTGTTTATCATGGTTCACCATAATAGTGGCTACCTCCACACTGAGAGAAGAGAAATTATATTAACCTCAGAAAAGAATGTTTACAAATGACTATAAGAGTCTTATTTATAAGCTCAATCTGAGTAGCTGAAAAGACAAGGCACAAATAGACAAATGTCCGTTGGCCTTCCAATCCCAACAGGGACAAGTAATTTATTGTAAAATAGTATTAGGGGCCTTCTTCATAATAGGATACTGAAAGAGAGATGAAATCATAGCATAGGCCTTGACTATCCTATGGTATATAGAGTTACAAACAAATTCATATGATTTAAAGTGAAAAAAATGAAGTGAAATCGGTGATATTGTCGTAAATGAAATTGATTTATATAACTTAATACGAATCATCTTATCTAATTTAATACACACATATCCTATAGACTATTCTCAAACAACTCTTTCATCAAAAAGCATACAATAACAAGTTATATTCCTAAATCATGAAAGGAGACAATCGCTTATAAAAAATTTAGAAGCAATCAAAGAAATATATTTTTGAATGAAATCTTAGCCAACAAAAGTATCAAGGGTCGTGTCTATAGGTGTGAATATATCTAAAGTAAGATTGTTTGGAAATTGGAAACCTTTTGAATATTTTTTTTTAATTATCTAATAAATAATTAAAAAGATCTTTAAATATCTCTTCTATAAAATATGAATGTACATAACATATATGTTGTGCACCATTAGATATATTTTTTTAATTTTTTATAATTTTATAATCTTCTTCAAACTTCATATAATCATACAATACAATTCTAATAGATGATGGTAAACCTATAATAAATAGATTAAAGAGTTGCCTACTCATAAATGAAGAAAATTCTATATGAATACCTTTGAAGTATTAGAACTTATCATTTTTTATTGGTTTACTTAAAATAACATCAAAGTTCTTATTGTGTTATGTATAGGTTAGTTTAGTATCCATCTTGATAACATGCCAATGAATACGGTGATGATTTAATTTAATATGCTTTGTGTGAGAATGAGGGATTTGTTTCTTACACATCTTCAACTAACTTCGATTATCACAATATATTTTTTTGTCTCATGTTGTGGATGTTGAAGCTTCTCTTGAAGTTTTCTAAATAAATTGATTCACAAGCTACTGCAACAATTTCCTTGTACTCTTTGACAATGGATGACAACAAAACACCAAGCTACTTCTTGAACCTCCATTAGACAATATCATATCAAAGATTGAAGTAATAACCAATGGTTGAGTTTTAAAAAGTGCAAATAACTAATTCAATCTAAATCAGAACGAACAAGTTCGAAATATCTATTTCTTAAAAAAAGTAATCCAAAATTTTGTGCTCCCTAGAGATAATATAAAAAGTTTTTGTAGCTAACTAGTGACTACATTTGGTATGAGTTGTTAATTGAAATTAGATTCTAATTAAATAAGATATGTTTAAAAAATTTGAAGTTAAGTAGATAAAATTTCCTATAAAAATTATATACAATGGTTCACTAATTCATTTAGCATTTGCATCTTTAGGAAAATTAACTCCTATTTATGTTTGTGTTTTTGTAGTTTTACATTCACAATTTTTGAATTATTTCATAATTATTTTTGTATATTTTATTTGAAAGACATTATTTTGTAACTTTTTTTTACATTTCAATTTTTTAAAATGTAATAAATGTAACAAAGGTGGTATATAGTATATTTTGAACTAATTATTCCATTGGTGGATTAATGAAGTCATAGTGAGAAATAAAAAGATATAAATATATAGTTTAGGTGGTTGAATAGGAAATTATGTTGGATTAATTACTATTTACTCTATGTTTTTGATAGATAAAGCAGCAAGAGGGTGCTGGTGCATGGAATAGAGGACTAGTAGCACATTACTGTGACTAGCCAAGCAGATATAATAGTTTAATGTAGTAAAGTCACCAATTCTAGATCTGCCCCTACCAAAAACATAAACCACATTACTAATCATACAAATTAAAATAGAGTATCTAATACTAGGAGTAGCAAGTAAAGTATCAGTTAAAAGCCTCATAGGGATAAACAAAGAGCAATGAAAACTAACAAAAACCCCATTCACAAAATAGGGGATCCTACGACCAGGCCCTTTCAAAGTTAACCAAATCATAGGAAACAGAACTAATTTTTTCCAACCAACTGCTTAGATAGCAAGATAGTCACCCATTCTTCCTGCAGGAATAGGAAGAGGTCCTTGTTATCCTCATTCGCTTCCAAAGTGCCACCTGTCAGCTTTTCCTGCACAAGACAAAGAGTCATCGCCAAAGCGTGCATAACCTTCAAGCTAAATTTATTGGTCAGCCTGCATTGGTTCATCAACTCCTGCATGTTATCCTTGATCTCCACAATCTCTTTGTCCAAGTTCTTGAACCTCCTTTTAAGATTACCTTTGAGCTTTCTTTTATCCTCTAGGGATTTGGTATTGTGAACAGGGGAATGGGGCTTATCTTAGGGATCATGAGCAGGGCTTAGCGGTGGGGTAGAAATGATGGGGGTTTCCATGGCAGGCTTAGGGTCAGGAACAGGGTCATGTGGGGGGATCATGTGGTCCTCCAAGGAATCATTCATGGACTCAATGGTCTGGAAATCCTTGTCAGACATGGAAAGCTCTTTAGCTATCATTTCCAGCAGCTTGGTTTTGCATTGCTCTTTAGCCAGTCTATTAGACCTCCTGGGACCCGAGCCACTCAAATCCACCTCCAGATTGACCTGGCTTTCCATTGATTTTCTTTTTTTGGGCTTACAGTCAATCTTCATGGTACTATCATCCTCCTTCCTATCTTTAATATCCTTAGACTCAGAGACATAAGACACCTCTTGGGCATCCTTCCTAATGAACGGGTTTTTAACATATTTCTTCTAGTTCTTGCCCTCTTTAGTACCAAGAACAACCTTTTGGGTGATACAGATAGACTGGGAGGAGGACTGGGTGGGGTTTTCATTTTTGGCTGGGGAATCCTCCTGGGTCATCTCCTGGATAATCGGGGGGGGGCTGAGGAGCCAGACAAATAGCTTTGTGGAACTAGTAAATGTAGAGAAGGAGGCCCTGGTGAAGGATATGTATTTACTCTATGTTAGAATTAAATTCACTATCATTATTTTCATGATTTCATTAACATTTGTACAATATATTTGTCAGATAGTTATCTTCACCTGCCCTAACTATGTAGCAAAAGAATTTTATTGCCATCTTTTGAGATCTTTTGTGAGAAGTGGACTAGGAAGCAATCCAAACTTTGTGAAAATGATGTCACTAAGTATCATGCATTAGTCACTACTCAACCATGGGACAAGGAAAAGGGAAAACATAAAACCTAAGATAAAGATAATATATTATGAGACTCCCAAGATAATACCTCCAAGACTTGAGACATGCACATATTTCATGGGATTTTATTTTGACAAAAATAAACCATGGAATAAAATGACCAGAGATGAAATCGAACCACAAAAATTAAAATATTATCCAAAAAAATAAAAAAATGGAAGCCTTTGTAATTTTCTAAATGACATTTCTCACAATACCTAAAAGAAACTTGTGGTAATTTGGCACTCAACCACATCAAAAGATGAAAAGATGATACATGACAAGCACTAGGAAATACAAGAAAATAGTGAAAGAAGAAAAAATCATATGTGGGCATCGAGGAGTTCTAAATAAAATGATTTATGAAACTATAGACACCATTGTGCTCATTCACAATGTAGTAGTTGTTAATTTAAGGCATGTTGGAGTTTTTATCCATCCTTATTGCCACTAAAAGTAAAAGAATACAAATAATATAGAGGGAATTCATAACAAAGGTAGAATATTACATAAGTATCATCTCTTCTCTTTTATATAAGTGGCATTCAAATTCCAATTTCAATTGTAGAACTTTTTACTTCCCCAATAATATGAATGCATTCCATTGAATATTGTTGAGCCCTGAGAAAAAAATCAACACATCATAAAAGAAAAAGAAGAGAGCTCTTTGTTTTCCATAAAATGGAATGAAGATCCACAAGAAAAAAAAAAATCAAGTGCCACTAAAGAATAAAATGATAAATAACTACTTTATAAATATTAAAGTTATACAATCATTTCTAAATATCATTATTAATTAAATGATAATTACATTAAATTAAATTAAATTATTATTACATAATATTTTTCATTAACTATGTTTTATCCTTTATTAATTATATTATATTTGAGCAATAATTAATTAAATCTAAGCATGAAAACACACATACAAACAAAAATGTAGTCATAGGTAAGGGTATTAAAAGGAGGTATATCTCCTAAAAGGACCAACCATAAAGTTTACATTATTGGTGTTGAGAACCCTATTCCTAGTGTTGCTACCTATTCAAAATATATGAATATCTATCAAAATATTCTAGACACACCTATAATACTCTCTACTATTAGATATGGACTTGGACAAATGAAAATGATTGATTAGAGGCTTTTTTAATAGATTCTTGCTTCTGTAAAGTTTTGTTTTGGTATTCCCACTTCTAAAATAGATATTATGATGCAAAGTATAGCTTTTAATCGAAGGGACAAATGGTAAATGATAGTTGAAATATTGAAAATAAATGATTATACCTTAGGCGTGATATGAAAGAGAGGTAAAAATAGATAATATTACTAAATGATGGATAACCATTTTATATAGCATGTAGATGAACCTATTCCAACTATAACTACTAAGCATTGATTATTTAATATTGTGATATTACGCTAATATTCACCATTTATTAAATTATTCATGAAAAATTATCAAGGGATATTGCTAAAACTAACATAATTTTTTTTTTATTGCATAATATGAATACATATTTCTATGCAAATCTTCTCTTTTAGAAATAAATCTTCAACCATGTGATGATCCAACAAGCTGCATCTTGACACTTTGAATGGTGTATCTTTGAGTTGTGTTCTTCAGATCTAAATTAAAAAATCTTGAAAAATAGTCTTCAATTATTTGAAAACAATACCTAAGAGGTATGGGAGATCTCTATTATTATCTGATGATGGAAAATTTTTATAAATTTTGATCATATACTTTGAAGATGCTTGAACAAAATTCCATATTGATATCAAAATTGGATGTCGAACCTAGCTTCCAGGTGAATCTCTAAAATACATGCATTCTAAAAAAATTTCATCATACAAAATGAAATATAAATGAAAAATATAAATAAAATATTATGTTGATGAAGACCGACCAAGATCAAAGGAATACAAGATAGTAGAAAGGTTAGATCAGTTATTATCTTTTCATTGATGCCAAGCAATTGATTTCTTGTTTATATTATAGTTTCATATCATTTAGAGTATGATATAAGTTGAATGACTTAAGGAGAAGAAGAAATGAGATCTTATGAAGTTGAAGAACTTAAATAGGCAAGATACAAATCAGAAAATGGTATGGTTATGTTGATATAATTATTTTCTACCTAGCATATGATTATATCAAGTTGGTAGAGTATGGTAATGAAGATTTATCAAGTCAGTAAAGTATTGTAATGAAGACTTGTCAAGTTGGTAAGTTAAACTATTCTAGCTACTAAAAAGGAAAATTAACCTAGTAAAGGTAAAAGGTAAGAGAAAAGTATGTCTCGGTAAAGGAAAAGGAACACTAGACAATGAGTACAAACTTTTATGCACCAAATGAAGTTAACCGAAATACTCAGGTATTCACTGAGTAAGGAACATTAATTAAATATAATGATTAGAAAAAACATTTAATGACTAGCCATGATGAGATGGATGATAATGATGAGAAGGAAAGTTAGTTAGATAAATCTTCGATCAAGAATATTCAAGATGACAATCTATGGCTTAGATATAAATGGTTAAAACAAAAGGAAGCTATTTAAAGAAAGTTCAAGTTCCTAGGTGAAGGTAAAAGGTGTTACCGAGATCGAGATTCATGGCATAATGAATTGGACGGTTAAGATTAGTCAAAGTAAAAAGTAATAGAGGAGATTAAGAGGAAAAAATATTTTTATATAAAGGATGAATTTATATGAACAAATAGATGGCTAATTGAAGAGTTGAAGAGTCACTGACTGATGTAGTGAAGATAGAAAGAATGGATTCTAAGTAAGAAAGTAAGATATGTTGAAGTGTTGAAGCTAGTCGAAAGTGAATAATTGAACTAAATATAGAAGAGCGCACAAAGGATCTGGTTATGTAAAGATAGTTATGAATTTACAGGTCAAACTATTTACTATTTCTTATTAACATTTTTAACAGAGAAATATCTTAAAACTGAGTAGACTTAACAGTCTTATTGTAAAATCCTTGCAAAAAGGTAACATTTTAAAGTGTTCAAAGTCCTTTTACCAGACCACTCCTAACAGGGTGAACATCCTAACAGATCTGAGGTAAATCCCTTGACTGGGTCACACCTAATAGTGTGAATTGTAATCTTTAACTAGATTGGCTCTTAACCAGGCATACTTCAAAAGTGTATTTTCTTTAGTGGGTGCCAATTAATATAGTGGTTTTCCCCAAAGCTGGGTTTCCTGATTAAATAGTGGTGATACATGTGATGAATGGTTTATGTGATTGATTTGTTTATTATTAAAGTCTATTTACTATTGTTGGTAAATAGTGAATTGTGTTTAATTGTGTCAATCAAAGAAATTTTTTTAAGGTATAGAGAATCAAGGATTACTGATTCACCCCTCTATTTGTAATCCAACAAATACATGCATTCTACAAATTTTTCATCATAATAAAAGAAAGATAAATCATAAACATAAAAAAAACATTTCTAAAATTATTCTCCTAAATAACATCAACTCAAAGTGAGTATCAAACTTGATATAATTGAAATTCCTCCATCCTTTAGTGACACTAGCCTTTAATGTGACTTTTCCAATCCTTACCATACAAATATAGTACTAGAGGAAGCATTATAATTTTAAATAGTAGGGTAGCTAGTACAATATCGATCACTCTATTGATAAGTCAAAATTTGATTATTAATATAGGCATAATGACAATAATTTCTCTTGTATTCAATAGTCCTAGAACTCTATTATCAACTCCATTATGGTACCAACTCAAACTTAATTACATTTTTCCTTAAAAATAAACCTTATTTATTATTTACACAAAGTTTGAGAATGTAAAAGATAAATCTTATGCTTCCAAAAATCAAACACGCCCTTATGTCAAACTTTTTTAAAAATAAGAAGTTACTCAAAATCATAAATGCACCTCTCCACCCTTCAATATTTCAATACCTAATTTAGTGCTTCACATTACTACATATACACAAAATAGGTGGAAATATATATTTTTATAAGCATATGCATCTCCAATATATTAAATGGTAGTTTATAATAAAGACTAGAAAAATATTCAATCATGTCTTCTTGGGCTCTTTCTTTTAGATTCTACCTTTCTCCAAATAGTATAAGAGGAAAAAAAATTAGCTCATGGGAACAAGATAGCCTCAATGTAAAAATAGAATGTTCAAACATGGAGAAGATAGAAAAGAAAAAATAAACTTCAATGGTCTCTCATAGGTTATTCCAATGTATATTTCATACTTAATATTTTCACTCAAGAAAATATATCAATCTACCAAGAGTGTTTACTTGAAATTTGCATAAATATTTTTATTAAGACTATTTTGCATATATTATCATTTTAATTCATTCTATACATTCCAAATTGCCACAATTGATATTCAATCTAAAATCACATGTCATGTTGAGGGAACTATAAAGAGGCACAATTTTTCCTTATTGGCTAAATTTGCAATAAACATGGAATTCTAAAACATCTTTGAAGAAATCAAATGCTTTAGATTTTGGTAGGTTAATTAGCAACAAAATACAATATTAATTTGTTAAATTTGAAATTGCACATGATCAAATAACCACAAAGAGAAATGGATGGTGGTAGAGTAAATCAAAAAAGTTCTGAAATCCATAAACCACCTTATCACCTTATTTCAAAATATTAATCACCTCTTGTTTAATTTAATACATACATCCTCAAATTTCCTTTTGCAAACCCAAATACATAAACAATATTGTGTGTTTGTGAGAAATATATGCTATGCTATAAAATATTGTGATAAGTAAATAACACGTGTGGTGATCTATAGTGCATCTTTTCTAGCTGATCTTTTACTATAGAAATACAACATAAAACCTTTCGTGCACACAACTTATATCATAGTATTTGAAGGATGACTCTATAGGAAACAAGAGGCTAGTTGACATCCATATTACTAGAAAATTAAATCACTATGGAAACCAGTTTTTCTAATATATTAATACCCACTAATACTAGTGGCTCTGACACCAAATGCCAAATAGTTGTAAAAAAAATAATATTTTTTAATAAAGGTGGTCGATTTTATAAAACATGTAAACATAGTAATTCTAACCATATTGGATAACCACTAATAATAACTAGTAACCCATAGCAATGTAATATTGTATTATTATTCTAACAAAATACCTCTCATGGTGTTTCACATGAAGGTAGTTATACAATTCTCTTTATGAAAGTCCTACTAGTTTAAATGTAATAATGTAATAGAAAAACATGACAAATAAGAATTCATACTTTAAAATGTTAAATACTCAAATTGAAAGTATTTTCCTGATCATTTTAGTTCTCACATAATTGCATTCTTGTTAATCCTTATTAATGATACAAGATGTGCTTCATATAGGGATCACAAGATATTTTTGATAAGAAGGTGACATAAAATTGTCACATACTAGAATTGAGAGAAAGTTTTACATTGTGATGGATGATACTTACCTTAGCTAAACTTTTGAATAAGTTTCTTAGGACATATGTGCTAGGTGGATTGGCCTAATAAAAATAAGGCCTTCAAAAGGAAAAAAAAAAAAAAGAGTATTGGGATCTGTGGCACTATATCTTGCGCTAATTTAAGGATTTGAAGATCAATAAATTGAAGGGTATTAATAATAATTTTTTAAAGTAAAAGAGGACACAAATAGGATTAAAATGATCCAAATAAAAACACACTAAAGAAGGTGCCTAATAGAGTAAATTTTTTTTGAAGGGATTTGGTTTTCTATGCTACAACTTTTTAAACATAAAAAATCAAGAAACATTCAAAATGTCTAAATATTTTAAAAGAATGAAAATTTCAAAATTGTAGAAGATAATAATACTATATGAAGCCTTTCCCATACTTGTAAATTGAGATGCATTTTTTTTTAATCTCTAGAGTTAGGGTACAAGCATCTTTCTCACCTTTGACTATTTAATTTACAAAAGTTGTCTATTCTTTATAGATTTCTTTGTAACTCGACCTCTACAATTCCTTGTAGATCTAATTCTATATTATCCCCTATCTCCTACATTTTCTTAACCATTAGGTATTTTGATTTGAAGGAGACAAGAAATCTGTTTTATCTCCATCATATTTAAAATGTGTATGTTTTGAACTCATGCTTGTAAGAAATTTATAAGGATTTACAATTTCTACTAAGACATTTTATTGTAGTACCCTTTATTACCATGGTATTAAATTGTGTAGTGCTTTGATTTGCTTTATTTTAAAAATGGGTTTTCACAATAATTATGGTACTTGTGCTTGTACTTTATCTATTTCATTCTCATTTTAATTATATTGATATAGTATCATTTCCTATTCATTGACGATCAATAAAATAGTTATTTTATTCAATTGGGAAAATCATTTTTGAAGCCTAGAGAACATCAAATCATCAATTTTATATCATAGAGACCTATCATGTACTCAATTATGTAAAATGGTGGTCATTTAATAGCCACTATCACTTATTAGAGATCATTACATAGTCTCAATTTTACTTCTTGAAAAATATTTCAGATGAGGTATTTAAATAGTTTGTTATTTTATTCTTAAATCAAGTATGAATGAAATTTTATGGAATTGGATGAAGAGAATTGTTTAATAAAACACTTATTATAAAAATCTAACAATTATAATAAAAATCCTTATAAACAAGTTTTAGATATTGTTCCTCCAAATAGTTGAGAAATAATTGCTAGCAAGCATGTCCTTTCTCAAGTAATTTTAAATCATATGTATATATTTATTTATCAATTATTCATTTATAAAATGAAAAAAACATGTGATGTGGAAACTTAATGACAAATTGCTTCTTCATTCTTCTATGAGTTCTTGGAAATTTTTAATTTTCTTGATTTTAAGATATGAATTATTTTTTCATACAATCTATAAAATACATTGCCTATAAATAAACACTTTTTTAAATTTAGAGTTGCAATTCTTGAATATGATTATTACAACAATCTTGTTACCCTTATATTTATTTTATTTTTTTAACAAATGTTTATTCTCTTGATCATGAAATCATTTCTTAAAGCTTTCAAAGTAACAATTTTAATTAGAACACTATTGTTTTTACACATAAATATAAAATTTGGTAGACTTTCACAATTGTTATCATTCACATTATTGGAAAATTTAGAATGACAATAGGTCATTGGTTTGTTAGTGAAGCTATTTGATTGTGAATGAGCCCACTAAAGATCAAATCTTGTGAACCCCAAAATAGTTAAGTTTAATGTATACATATGACACGATTCTATTAAATCAATCATAGTATACTTTTGTCAATTTAAGTTTAAAATATTCAATTAAATTGAAGAAAAATATAAATAGATATATTGCAAATTTACTGGACTAAATGTTTGAGTAGTGTGCATAAATAATGAGACAGATTTAAAATTTAAGCATGTATTATATTTCAAATATATAATGTGAATTTCAAGAAAAAGTATTGTAATAATTTCAAATTCAATTTTATAAAAGATTTGTTGTCTCATATGAATAAAATTATGCTTTGAAAAATAGATGTTCCAATAAAATAATAATATATTATTTTCAAAATCCATTTCAAAATAAAATATTTATTGACTCAAAAAAAATTCATTTCATTGAAGTTTTCTTTTTACCATAAATTAGATCTACATATATATCCCTATTTTAAAATAAGATCAAATAAATCTTTATTTTGATCATGTAAAATGTATTTATTTTCAGTAATTTATTTTTAATATTATACTCCTTCAATTTACAAAACTATTCTTTTATTAAATAAACATTAATTATCAGTTTACCTTACCTGGTATAAACAATGTTTCCTAAATAAATATTCTCAATTAGAGGTATTACCTCGGAACTGTACTCCTTCAAAGGACCATTCCCATTCAAATGTAAAAAATAATTAACACCAACAAAACTCAGCAATTTACAAATTCAAAGAAAGATGACCTCATATCTTATATTACCATATACAAAAACCCACTCTCATGCACTAATGCTTTAAACATAACAAAGAAGGTTGAAAATTTGCATTTCTGTTTATTTATATGAAAAATGACCAAATACTTAGATTTTCATTCATTTACTCAACAGTCGCCACAATAACCAAGGCCTTTGCCACAATGACCAATGTGACAACACTTGTATTCCCCAAAACAGTCTCCAGCATTAGGGCCGCATGTATTTTCATCGCACTCTTCGTATGCTGAAACCATCATCCCTACGCTAAGAATTATTATCACAATAAACATTACTAAACATTTGTTTGCAATCACCATCCCTCTTGCCATTATTCTTGCAGAAACTGTCGTGCTAGGGGGATGAAGAGTTCCCACAGTTATTATGACCATAAATACGATGAGCTTCCCATTGTAATAACCGGCGAATTTTGTTTTAACTGTCAACATAGTATTACCATCTGATACGAGGAAGATGTCACTAAGGGACAGCGAAACAAACTATATCATAAGAGGTTGAAATTTCGATTGGTATCACCGCGCTATTTTGTTCAAAATATAACAAGACGATTGCCGTCTCATGATGAATATTCGACGGCCGGCAAGATTATGCAGTAATGTCCGTGCGATCGTTTTAAGCCTGCCGGTTTATCCTATAATTATTGTCTTCAAAATAGTTTTTTTTTTAATTTTTGTTTGGAGTGGAATATTTGTAAAGTGCATTAAAAAAAATGGAGTAACGTTTAAATTAACCTTTCGAACGAAAATTATTATATGGCTGATATATGTAAAGAAAGTTGTTATGGATGAAAACAAACAGTCTTTTTCTTTTTAGGACATGAATAACAATGGAGGTGTCATTCTATAGTTACACCTCTGAGCTTAATCACCTTTAAAAATAAAGTATAAAAATTAAATAAAATGTTTTGATGGATTCGTTATTGCGTGTCTTTAATATGATTTAAAATATTTAATTTTATATTAATTTATCACAGTTTTATTGAGGATTTATAGAAAATGATTGAAAATGATGGTTTTCTTAATAACTCAACACAAATTTAATTTAAAAAAATAAATTTGAAAAAATATTTTTACTAATAGAAACATCATATTTCTAATGACTCATTTTACTTAGTATTTGTGGGAATCTTCTCCATCAAGCTAGGTAATATCACTAAGTCATCTATTTTTAAGACAATTTCTATTAATTTAATAATAAAATGAATAACTAATAATGTGTACTCAATAAAAATTATTATATTTTAAAGAATGTTATTAAAGGTAACCAACAAACATAAAAATTAAAATTGATATTATGGAGATTTTTTCATTTTTTGTTAACTTGAAATTAGAATGGTTTACTTTATAGAAAGAAATTAAAGATAGTCATCAAATATTAAACTAAAATCATATTAAAGATATGTTTTGTAAAATATCTGAAATTAAATGTAATATCGAAAAATGATTTAAAGATAAGTTTCTATAAAATATATAAATTTAAATGTAATATCTAAAATCAAATTAAAGATATGATGTAATACCTATATTCATGCCCCAAATTAAGTAGCATAATTTTAAAGTTCAGAAAAATTAATCAATAATTTATTTTTAAGACAATTTATATAATTGAATAATAGAGTATGTGTACTAAATAGAATATTATTAATATTTTATATTCATCTAAGGAGATCAACTCTAATAAAATATGATAGGGAACTCAAAATCAAGAAGATAAATATACAAGCAATGCAAATCATATTAATTGCCCTAGAGTGGTATCCATTTTATGGTAAGAAGTGACCCTAAAATACAAAATCTTTAATCTATAATAAATTTTTTTATCAAAATCACCCTTGAATTTAATCTCTAATATCAAATAAATTTATTCTTAAACTATTTGAAATTGATATTTCTTAAAAATTGGGAGCTTGCAATTTATGATACTGAGAAATTCTTAAAATTTTTTCCATTTCAATGATTTGGAAACTAAAATCCATTAAAACAGAAACCAATAATAACAAAGTCAATGAATATTCAACATTAGAATTAGCCAAAACAATAAATGTAAAATAACAACCCTTCATATTACAGTAAATAATTTCGCTAGTATACGTGCCCTTTGCAACGATGAATAGGTCATTATATTGCTTGTAATAAAATAGATGTCTAAAGATGACATGGTATATAGGAGAGTTGTGCATCGGATCATGAACGACTTTTGTAATGATGACCCTTCATTCATTGTAAGTCAAACTCCAAAACTACATAGGGCACTTTTTATGATGCATGTGTGACTTGAACTCAAAACGTACTCCTTTCCTTTGTGCACTGATCACAGTTATTATGACCATAAATACGCTCAACTCCCCATTGTAATAACCGGGGAATTTTGTTTTAACGGTTAACATAGTATTACCATCTGATTATATAAGAGGTTAAATTTTCGATTGGTATCACCGCGCTATTTTGTTCAAAAAGTAACAAGACGATTGCCGTCTCATGTTGAATATTCGACGGCCACCAAGATTATGCAGTAGTGTCCGTGCGCTTGTTTTAAGCCTGCCGGTTTATCTTATAATTATTGTCTTCGAAATAGTTTTTTTTTTGGAGCGGAATATTTGTTAAGTGCATTAAAAAACTGGTATAACGTTTGAATTAACCTTTCGAAGGAAAATTATTTTATGGCTGATATAAGTAAAGAAAGTTGTTATGGATGAAAACAAACCGTCTTGTTCTTTTTAGCACAGGAATAACAATGGTGGAGTCACTTTATAGTTACACTTATGAGCTTAATTAATAAAATCAAGCTTAAAGACGAAGTACAAAAATAAAATAAAAAGTTTTGATGGATTCATTTATTTAATGTGTTATAGTGTGTCTTTAATATAATTAAAAATATTTAATTTTGTAATAAATTATCACAGTTTTAATAAGGATTTATGGAAAATGATTTAAAATGATGATTTTTTTAATAACTAACACAAATTCAATAAAATAAAAAAATTGAAAAAATGTTTTCATTAGTAGAAATATCATGTTTCTAATGACTCATTTTACTTAGTACTTTTGAGGCTCTACAAATGAGTCAATAATCTACTTTCAAGACAATTTTTATAATTTTAATAAAACAATTAATAACTAATAATGTGTATTCAATAAAAATTATTATATTTTAAAGAATGTTTTTGATAGAAAAAGTAGCAAGAAGGGTGTTGGCCCAAGGTACAAAGGACTAGAGGCACATTAACAACATATTAATGGCACTAGTTATAAGCATTTTAACAATATTTTAATAGCAGAACAAAAAAAGTCTAATTTGCCTCTATAAAAAACAAACATACCAGTTCTTTTCAAAAAAAAAAAACTAGAGTATCTAAAGTGAATAGTAGCAGATAAAATAACAATTATACACCATGCATGGCTCTACCAAGGACTAGGAATAATAACCTTAAAATAAAAGCCCAACAAAGAGAACTTAGGGCCATGCCCAAACAAAAAAAGGAACCTCATGAGCACCAGTAGCTAATTTTTACCACCAGATGTCTAGACATCACGGTCCTGGCCCACTCCTCCTGCAAGAATAGGAAGAGATCCTTATTATCATCATCAGCCTCCAGTTTGCCTCCCGTCAGTTTTTCCTACACATTACAGAGGGTCATAGCTGAAGCATGCATGACCTTGAGAGAAAATTTGTTAGTCATCATAAAGTGGTGCTTGAGCTCGTGTATATCCTTCTTTATGTTGGCAATCTCTTTGTCCAGTTTAGAAAACCTCAACTTGACGGTGCCCTTAAGCCTATCATTGCCATCCAGAACCCCAGGATTGTGCTCAGCAGTGGGGGGCTTGGCATGGTGGTCATGAGTGGAAGCCTGAGGTGGGGTAGGGCTACGGGGGGTCTCCAGGTTCTGCTGAGAGTTGGGGGGGGGGAGTGTTACCAGTCCTGTTCAGACTTCTGTGGTCATTAGACGAGCTCTTCATGGACTTAGTGGAATGGGAGTCTTTTTCCGACAGGGACTTCTCTTTAGAAGTTGTTTCCAAGATTTTGGTTCTACACTGCTACTTCACAATTATGTTAGTCCAACGGTGACCTAGGCCACCTAAGTCAATCTCCAGCTTGACCTGGGTCTACACCATCCTCCATTTCTTGGGCTTGCGTTCAGTCTCAGGAGTATTGTCAGACTCCTTCTAGTATTTAGTCTCTAAAGATTCAGAGACGTGAGACTCCTCATGCTCCTCCCTTCTATTGAAAGGGTTTTTCACACATTTTTTATGAGATCTACCATCAGTAGGGACAAGGTCCGTCTCCTGGATAACCTGGATAGAATGAGAGGTGGAGTGAGTGGGGTTGTCATTTTTTGATGAAGAATCCACCTAGGCAATCTCTTGAATGACCGGGGGAGGTAGGGGCGGAGGGAAGATAACCTTGTGGAAGTGGTAAATAAAGAGAAGGAGACCCTGATGGAGGATAGGGATTGATTTATCAGGGTTCTCCTTGATATCCAAAATATTGCTTTCAATGGAATGCAGGAGGTAAAAAGGAATGGAGATTAAATCCTTATTCCTAATGTGATTAAGAAAAGGTAAGTGGTAATAGTGGAACACCGTAAATTTACCTTCCAGGGTGAAATATTTCATCATAATGAGACAAATCTTGGGCCAGAACTCCAGAAGCTCTTCACAGTTGAAACCCCCTTGCTTCTTGACAGGATTCTCTCCCTCTTTGAAGAATTGGCTGAGGCTAGTAGGGTCAGGCATCCGATTGGTTTTTTTTATACTTTCTCCCTACCATAGAAATCCCCATCACCTTAGCTATGACTTCTTCACTAATCTGGAAATGGATGCCCCCAATAGAGACTTCCCTATTGTTCCAAGATGAGATGAATTGTTTTGATATCCACTCATCGTGGCCCCCTTTCATGCACTCCATAAAACCCTAGATACTACTCTCTTTACAATAATGGGTCACCAGAGGGTCGGAGGTAAAGCCCTCATTGATCTTATCTAGTTCTATGCACAGGGTGTTACCTCCCATGTCAAAAGACTCCACCTCCTATGCCAAAATATCCTAAGAACCATGGAGGGCCAAACTTCTTGATAGAGAGAATAAAACCAATTGTTTTGCTTTAGCCATTTCGAGAAATGATTATACTCAAAAGGCTGGCCTTGGGTGAAATTTAGGGAGTTGTGCTCCGTACGACAATATCTGATGGATCTCCAAGTGCCATAATTAGTAATAATGCCAGGGCTATACTTGTTATCCTTGTTGGCCAAGAAAGCCTGCCGATGCAGCCAACTATCACTCCACATCCTTGAAAGGCATTTATGATTCTTTATGGGGTTTTGGGAATTCTTTTTCTTAATCACAAAAATTGTCAGCTTGCGCCGACACGTGATTAAGGTGGGATTCAAAATAAACATGATAGCTTGGCTCATTTTGCATGTCATTGGTAATATTTATTTCCCCTCTGATAAGTTACTGAGTCACCTTAGGTAATTCACTCACCACCCTCCAGTTATTAAGCTTGGTTTGGTTGAGGCCAATGGTAGCCATTGAATCAGCCACCGTATTTCCTTCCCTGTATATGTGGCCAATAGACATGCTTTGGAAATTGTTGAGGAGCTCCTAGATTTCCAAAAAAATGGAGCTAACCTGCCACCCCGCACTAGCTCCCCTTTTGATGGCCTCCACCACCACTTTGGAATCCCCCTCAATTCTAGCAATTTGATGTTCATTTGGATGGCAAATTTAATCCCCCATAAGAGAGTCGTGCCCTTAGCTTGGTTCACAATGCAATTGTTGAGCGGCCCTGCATAACACAAGAGACAACTACCATTATGATCTCTTAGCACTCCTCCCCCTCCCTAAGCCAGGTTATTAGCCGCTCCATCAAAGTTTAATTTGGTCCATCCTCTAAGCGGGGCAACCCATTTGGTAGCTTTTCTAGCCATCATTTTGGAATTGTTGAACAAGGAAAAACCAGCCAACAGGTTCCAACTGTCTGCAATTTTGACTTCCCAGGTAGAGGAGGGTGTTGGGGTAAGTTTCCACTTTGCCGCTCTGACATTCTCATAGATGAACCTGGTTCCAAGATAAAGGTAGGTCACGGGCTGGTTACTGGCCTCCCTAAAAATCCTATTGTTCCTTTCTTTCCAAAGAGTCTAGCAGATGTGCCGGGGTAGCATTCGCTAAAAGAGTTGAAGAAGGGGGTGATTGGAGGGGGGTCTCCAGTAAGTGGATTTGTGCACATCATTACCCAGGGCCCATGAGATCCCCAAATTGTCAATGACCTCTTGCCAGATGCTAGTGGCATACTCATAGTGCAAAAATAGGTGTTTTACCATTTCCTCCTCCTTACATAGGATGCACCTATTCGCCATGGAGAAGCCTCTTTTGATAAGATTATCCTTCATTAGCACTTTACCATGCATAAGATTCCACTAGAAGAAATTGACTTTCGGTGTGAGCTGAGGGATCCACACCTTCTTCCAATCCCCCTGATTATTCTCTTCCTTCAGAAGTAGGTTCTAAGGAGTTTTGACCAAGAAGGTATTAGCTTGGGTAGGGGCCCAAATGATTGAGTCTTGGCCACCAATAAGAGGGATTTTGATATTGCTCAGGGTTTCCATGAGGTCATTAGCCAAATATTGGAGAATTGGTCTATCTCTTACCACTAGGTTATGTATGTCCCTCCAGTTCCTATCCTTGATGTAGTTGGAGGCTCTATTACGAAGGACCGGTCTAAGGTAGTCCATGAGAGATTTGAATCTAGAGCCAAGGTTGGGGCAGTTTAGAATCCAATAGTCATTCGAGAATCTAATGGCTCTCCCATTTCCCAATTGCTAGAATACACCTTTAGATAGCAAGGTTTTGCATTTGCAGATGTTCGCCCAAATTCTGGAGCCACTAGAGAGATCACTATTATGGTACATCCTCCTATAGGGGTGTCCTTGAAGGTACTTGGCTTCCATAATTTTGCACCAATCCACTTTTCCTTCTATTAGTTTCCAGGCCACTTTCTTGGTAAGGGCCCTATTCATCAAGATGATTATTCTTAGGCTAGACCACCCAGTCTTTTCGGGAGATAGATAGTATCCCAATTGACTAGCAACATCCTCTTTTTTTCTTCAGAGCCAGCAGGTTTGATACCTTTTACTCTTTGTGTAGAGGAAAGCATAGTCAAATTCCTACTAAGAACATCAGCCACCATAATAAAAAGGTAGGGGGAGAGAGGATCTCCCTGTCTAAGACCCTTTCCAGGTTTAAAGAAATCACCAGGGGTGCCATTGACAAGCACAAAGAAGTTGATAGTTTGGGTACATTCTTGTATAATATGGACAACCTTCTCGTTAAAACCCATTTTAACAAGGATTTTTAGCAAGAATAACCAATTAACTTTTTCATAAGCTTTAGAGATATCAAGTTTGAAAGCCATACCTAAGACTTTGCTCCTTTCCATAGAGGATGATTTCATGAGTGGATATGGCCACATCAGGGATCGACCTTCTTAGAACAAAACCCTTCTACGTAGAATGTATTGCAGAGGCTAATGGGCTTGAAATCCAACATAGTAGTGGGGTTGTTATGCTTAGGGACCAACACAATAAAGGTTTTATTATGTTTTGTATGGAAACGCCCCATCTTGAAGAAGTCTCTGGTAGGACGAATAACATCAGTCCCCATGATGTCCCAAAATTCTTGAAAGAAGGTCGGGGCAAAACCATCAGGACCCAGGGATTTGTAAGCTCCCATAGCAAAGATCGCATTCTGGACCTCCTCATCAGAAACACATTTCATGAGCAGTTCATTGTCACTCTGAGTTATAATGCTTTGGATGTGGTCTACGAGTTGATTTTGGGTGCTATTCGGGCACATTTGTCCCTTAGTTGAGTATAATTAGTTAAAATAATTTTCTGCTACTTGATTGATTTTAGCTTTCTCTGTAACTTCATTACCTCCCTCACCCTTAATAGCAAGAATGGTATTTCTCTCTTTTATGGTTGTTGGCAAACCTATGGAAGAAAGCCGTGTTCCTGTCCCCTTCAGCAAGCCACTAGATTTTGGATCTTTGTTTCCAGTAGATTTCCTCTTTTTTTAGAGTTTCTTACCATTTGTGTCGAGTTAGCTCCTCTTCCACCTATATCTAGGTTGGGGGGCATCTAGAAACCAATTGGGCCTAGAGTTTCAGTCAGTTCCATTTTCTCTTTTCGAAAATCACCAAACTTGTGTTTGCTCCAGTTGTTAACTTCTCTTCTAATGATTTCTAGCTTTTGGGAAATTCTAAACATGGTAGTGCCTTTGATATTAGTGGCCCACAAGAACTTCACCTAATCTCTAAAGGATAGGTGAGAACACCACATGATTTGGAATCTAAAGGGGGTCGGGCCAACCTTAGGAGTGTCATGCCAACAAAGGAGGAGGGGTTTATGATTAGAGGTGGTTTTAGGAAGGGAGGTTAGGGTTGAATTCAGGCATAGGTCCTAAGAAGAGCTGGTGAAGAAGTAGTCTAGTCACAGCTGCATGATATGGGAACCGTTCCTATTGTTGGTCCAGGTTAAGGGGTTCCCTTTCAGAGAAATGTCCAGGAGGCCGGTGGAAGAGATAAATTCTGTCAGGTCCCCCATACTATCAGAGTAATACATTAAATCCCCACATTTTTTCAAGGGGTAGAGAGGGGTGTTTAAGTTTCTAGCTAACAAATAATTAGCAGTAGTGTCCTGATCTATCCAGAGAGATAGGTTAGACCAAAGGGACACCCTGCCAGCACGAGTGTTAGGGGCATAAATATTGAAAGTGATCCACTCAAGCCCATTCTTCCTAAAGGTAATAGCAAGGAAGTTCAGAGAGGAGGTGACCTAGTAGCTAGTCACCTTATTGGTGTTCTAGAGCATAGAAATGCCTCCAGACGCACCCGCAGCTTTAGAGTAGAGAAAAGCAACACTCGACCATAGATTGGAGGCCAGGGTGGCAAAATTACTAGAAAACATCTTAACTTCTTGGTGAGTAGAATATCCAAATTATGATCCCAAATGTAGTGTTTAACAACACATTGTTTAAGGGAGTTGTTTAAACCCCTAACATTCTAAGAAAGACTAATCATTTCTTACTTATAAAACTGGATTCTAGGATTTGTTGCTTACCTGCTACAACATCCCTTGTAGTCCCTCTCAATCTCCTTGCTTGCTCTAATGGTTTTCCCCTTGGAGTATCCATTCCCACATCATCCTTCTTAGGTTTGGTTTCTTTTTTTGCATATTCCATTCCTCATCATCCTCGCCCATAGTGCAGTCATCATCCAAGGAGGTGGAAGAGTTCTTTCTTCCAAGCTGTGAAGGAGGTTTTGAATCAGATTTTGGGGATTTCAGATCAAGAGCAACCACAATGGTAGGTTGTTCCTCCTTAGTGAGGTAAGTTTCACCCCTCTCTAGGGAGGTCAATGGGGGCTTCTTTAGAGGCTCCAACACAAGCAAGGGGTTGGGGTCCTCTATAGGAAGAGGTTCCAGAGAGCTGAGAATAGAGTGCACCTCTTCATTCACTAGAAGGGGAAAAATCTCTCCTTCTTCAAGCACTTTCTTTTCCCTTATTGGGTTTTCTATCTCTTTAGTCACTAGGGGTGGGCAGGTCTTCTCCTTGTCCCCTTATTCTATCATCAGAGGGGCCTACATCTTTCCTTTATCCTTATTCCATTTTTTTGGTCCTGACTAAGAGGTCTTGCAAGTGTCAGTAGTGTGACCTCTACAGTCAAATTTTTGGCATAAGATGGTGGAATTTTCATACACTAGTGCTTGGGTCCATCTACCTAGTTCGGATTTCAAAATGACAAAGTTGGGAAGAGTTTTGTTTGTGGTGACATTCACATAGAACCTAGAAAAAACTAGCATGGTTTTAGAGAAGGTTACCTGGTAAGTAGTGATAAAAGTGCCGAAGGAGTCACCTATCCATCAGAAGACTTACTCATGCTGGTATTCTAGAGGGAGGCTAGGGAGTCGAACCCAAACTAGGGCTAGTCTGATTAGCTCCATCACCAAGTTGAACCTGGGTTTTCATTTTGCAAGGGCCAGGAAGTGCTTCCCATAGACCCATGATCCTAATAGGACAAAGGCTAGATCCTCTAGAGTGGTGAACTTAAATAGAAATAACCCACTTGGCATAGTAGATACAAGGATAGATCCTTTGATCTTCCCCTAGTTAGACACCCATTTTCTAACCATTTCGATGGTCAGTCGAAAGTTGAAGAATCAACCAACCACAGCCAGCTAGAAATATAACATCATTCTATTCACCACAGAATCAAGGAGCGAAAGTTTAGCACCTTCTTCAGTCTATATGAAGTCCACAAGGAGAGTCTCTAGAGATTATTGAGCTTCACCAATAAGGGCCCCCTTCTAGTTGGATTTTAGGGGAGAAAAAGGGGCTTTGATAGAAGAGGGCACCTTTTGGGTATCCAACATTGACTCAACCACAAGGACTGTGATAGAAGTATTCACGGGAACCACATGGGGTCCATCGGGACTAGCAAAGAAACCTACCAGGGGGGAAGATTCTCCCCTAGGGGAGGCAGGAATGGGAACCTACCGTTTGAAATCGAAGCTTTGGCAAGAAGTTGTAGAGCTTGGGTGGACAATATTATTAAAGCTAGCTAACCAACATAAAAATTAAAATTGATATTATGGTGATTTTTCTATTGTTTGCTTAGTTAAAATTAGAAAGGTTTACTATATAGAAAGAAATTAAAGATGGCCATCAAACATTAAACTAAAATCAAATTCAAGATATGTTTTGCAAAATATCTAAAATTAAATGTAATATCTAAAATCAAATTAAAGATATAATGTAATATCTATATTCATGTCCCAAATTAAGTAGTATAATTTCACAAAATTTAACTCAAGCTTCTAAATTTGAAGATTATTAATATTTTCTATTCATCTAAGGAGATCAACTCTCATAAAATATGATAGGGAACTCAAAAATCAAAGAGAGAAATATACAAACAATAGAAATCATATAAATTTCTTGTTGGTATCCATCCTATGGTAAGAAGTGACCCTAAAATAGTGTCATGATCCCACATTTCATGCAACAACACAATATTATTTTAAATCATTACTATCTTGTATCTCATTCAGAAGATATTGTAACACAATATATACATTTGTACACAAGTGGATACCCTTATAGGAAGCCTTTTCATTTACCTAATGGGGCATAAGATGTATTAAAGGGTATTAGGTGGTTTAACTAGTCCGAAGGGGTCCTAGGATACATTGATGGAAGTTAATTTGTCATAGGGTACATTAATGGGTATTAGGATAAATTAATAGGCTCTAAGGCATCCTAGGATACATTAATGTGTCTTGGGGTTCCTAAGGGGTCCTATACAATTTAAGAGGTCCTAAAGGGTGGACTAAGATGCTTTAATGGGTCCTAGAAAATCCTAAGGGGTCCTAGGTGTGACAAGTTTCCCCGTGAGGTCCTAGGATATCTTAAGGGGTCCTAGGTCTCTTAAAAGGTCATGATGCAGTCAAGGATAGAATATCGAAGAATGGGTAGTCCAAACCTTGCATCCAACATCAACGCAATAGAAATACAAAGAAACAACAAGATATAGCCAGAATTCAATTTTTATTCATTAATAGCCAAGAATTGCATGCAACATGCCCAGTTGTAAGGCCTTCTAAGTTACGACCAATTACATAAAAAAATATAATATAGATCTCATAAGATCCAACTATCACCTAGATAGCCTAGATCTACATAACCATAAGAACTGGTAGAAACACCAAAGTGGATATAAACTTGTGCTTGCAAGCCTCTAATAAATCTCCTTGTCTCCTAAGCCAAAACACTTAGCCAAGTTAGCTCTTCTGTTACAATATCACATCTTTCAGATCTACCCTCCTCTGATCACTACCTAGTCCCCTCTCTCTATATACTACTTAGCCACAAGTCAGCTTTACAACAAGAATTAAATAGAAAACATCAATCAATTTCATTAAACAAACTCATGAAACATGTGATCCATCAATTGTCTTGCAACAAGAATTAAATCCTCAAGTAGGAGAAAGAACTAGTCTAGATATAGGTCCTCACATGCCCGATGGTCAATCCAGGTCATGAGGAACACAACATAAATTAAATGCACCAAATGGCCAAGCCCAAAAAAATTAAATAAACTAGTCAGTGAACCAGAACACCAAGCAAACAACACTAGTCAGTGACAGGACACCGAGACCCATTTGGTGAAGAACATCAGCGAGTAGTAATCAAACACCAAACTCATGCTTCGAGTAACTACCAAAACTAGAAACCAAAGAATAGCATTTTTTTGGTGATACAAGATTTCCAACTACCTGAGGATGCCCCTTCAACAAACACCATTGGTACGAAAAAGATGTTCTTAGTAGCTTAATGAACATCTTTCAGGATTCAACACATAGATCCGAAAATTATTTTTGATATACATATGTTTGGAGTCCTCAATTGACACACTCTTTCCTCGAATCTATTTTTATTATCTTTGCATTCTTAAATCATTCCTCGATAAGCTATAGGGGTAAAAGCACAATAAGTTGTCACCCTTTTACAAAGGAAAAGGCTAACAAAATCAAAGATGTTCAACTTCAATAGTATAAAAATGACATTTATATTTGGAATTTGAAGATGATGTAAAATATTAAATCTGATAAAATAGATGAAGTTTTTGGTTAATATTTTTAATAACTTTTTTGAATAAGAATGGATATGTTTTTTAATTTTTAAAGATGATTTTTCAGTTGCTGAAATTTTTTGAAAATGAGGTGTAGTTCCCACCAAAAAATTATATGTAAATAACCATTTTTTTCCCTAATTTCAAAATATGTCATAGATGACATATATAGCTAGTGCATGAAGAAATAAAAATTAGTTTGTGATCTATAATTTATCTTTTATAACAATTCAAATTCCAACTCCTTGAAATCGATAGTTTTCATCTCGTAACATATTTTTCATTGCAATAAAAAAAGAAATATATATTCTTGAAGATGACTCTCTCCTCTAGTGCACCATATGTTTTTTAAATTTATTTAATATGATTTACTATTTTTTCTTTCTCTGAATCAACATCTCCTTGACTGTTAAAATAGCTACTTGCAATATTTTTTAATTACAATAAACTATGTCTAATTAAAACACTATAAAATCTATATGAGGATATTCTTGACTTTGATCTCTACAAAAGGGTATTTTCTATTTATTTTTAAATATCATTAAAATGATTAGGAGTTATTGAAATGCCACTTTTTTGAAATAATTTTATATTTATGGCAATTGGACCCAAAGTGGTATAAAACATAAATTTAATAGATATTTCCAATTCAAAAAGTTAAAGCACTTATCTAACTTAGTTAGAATTAATCTAGCTAGACCATATGTTTGACCAAAATTAATTTTTGGTTAGAAATACTAAAATTCAACTGTGTTGATAAGTTAGCCTAAAAGGTGACACCTGATTGTGCTTTTACCCATAGGTTTGTTCTGCTTGCTGATCTCTAACACTTTCAAAATCCTCCAACTCAGTCCTTGTACCAAATCTCAGGTTGAGTCCATCGAGTTTTGTATCCTGCAAAGGAATAAGGGAAAACTTCATTTCATACTTCTCTATATTGAATACATTCTTGACACAATCATGTATAGATTTACAATCATACTACCAAGGTCTACCAAGAAACATGTGACAAGCACTCATTTCCACAATATCACACAACAGTTGATCTATATACTACCCAATCTAAAAATCAACAAAACATTGTTCCCTCACCTTCAAGGCATGTTCATCTTGTACCCAAATGATCTTATAAGGACAAGGATATCTCACTCTCTTTAAACTAAATTTTTGTACCTTCTCCTCAACATCAAGGTTATCGATATTACCACCATCCACAATCTCATTAAAAATCTTACTGAGAGACTTGCACTGAGTCCTAGAAACAAATTCCTTGTCTGACAAGGTTCCATCACCATATTACCAAGAAATGTTCTCCGAACAAGAAAGTTCTCTTCCTCCTTTGGCTCATTTGATAATTCCTCATTTACCAAAATATTCCTACTACTATCGACCTTCCTATCTGCATGTGTACACTTAAAAGACCTATTCCCTTCTTCTCCATAGTTATAACAAGTAGGTTTGAATCCAAATCTACATATCCTTCTTGTCAATTTAATAGGTTTCATTTCATTCCCAACTATCAGTTTATCCCATACTAAATATTCTTGTCTCTCCTTCCCTCGGGAGTTACCTTGATGTCTTCTCTTCAATGTATCCTCTACCTTCATGGAAAAATAGTAAGAATCCTCAACTGAATCAATCTTCAACATACCAATCTCATCCTGAATATTGAATCTCAAACCATTAACATACCTAGCCACCTTTTCTTTAAAAAATTCTCTATTTCTAGACCAAATAGTGAACTTTTAAAACTCCTCGGTATACAATTTCACAATCATCTCCTTCTTCTTTTGGTTCTGTAATATCTTGAATAACTCAAGCTCATATTTGACAGGAATGGAATTAGACTTCAATTTGGCTACCATTGACCTTCACCGAGTGATTTTCATGTCACTTTCTTCTTCTCTACATCTCTGTAATTATTTCCACCATAAAGAAATATGTCCCTTCAATTTAGTCTAGGCTAACCTCAGTCTATAAGGATCTCCAATATCTTCTAGCTCAAATTAGTTTTCTAACTCACTCATCTAATCAATTACTTCCTCATGTTTCAATGTTCCTGAGAAATTAGAAACCTCCATTTGATGAATTTTACTCAACTGAGCCAAAGACTCTCTAACCAATCAAATTTGTCTTCCATATATCTTTCCACCTGATCAGCTATATCTTCTCCACTCGATCCAGAAGCCTTAAAATCTTTAAAAATTTCTTCATAACCATCCTTAGTTCCAATATTCCTTGGTATACTAGCTATAGCTCTCATGATCTCAGAGATCATCTAATTATTCATTGCTATCATTTTAGATCTCACATCCAATCTATTCTTTTAATTTATCTTTATCTCCCTCGCATCATAGAGATCTAAAATCTCCCTAGGGTCCAATCTTTTCAAAGGAATCTTCCAAGATCTTTGAAAACCCTCTGCAAAAAAACCCAAACCCGACCACCTTGTGACAACCTCCAAGTTTTTTGTAAGTTAGGTCATAACTTGCTACTTTGTGTGAACAACGAGCTAGGGTTTCACAAGTCCAAGAACAAAGATCTAGTACTCGGGTCAACCAGATCAACCTTCATCAACCATATCAAACCTTTTCTTTGATACCACCTAACACAGTCAAAGATGGAGAATCCAAGAATGGATAGTCCAAACCTTATATCCAACATCAATAGAATGGAAATACATAGAAACAACAAGATACAACCATAATTAAATTTGTATTCATCAATAACTAAGCATTACATGCAGCATGACAAGTTGTAAGGCCTTCTCAATGATGACCAATTACATCATAAAATATAATATAGATCTCACAAGATCCAACTCTCACCTACCTAGCCCAAATATATACAATCATAGGAATGGGTAGAAATAGAAAAGAAAAACTAAGCTTATCCTTGCAAGCCATGAAACAATCTCCTTGTCTCCTAAGCCAAAATACTTAGCCACTATCTCTGCTATTACAATATCAAATATTTTACATCAACCCTCCTCTAACCACTACCTAGTCCCCTCTCTATATACTAATTAGCCACAAATTGGTTTTACAAGAAGAATTAAATATAAAACATTAGTTGCCTTCATGAAATAAACTCAAGAAATGTGTCATTCATCAGTCAGCTTGTAACAAGCATTAAATCCTCTTAGGAGAAAGCACTAATATAGATCTTCCTATCTACATGTGTACACTAAAAATACCACTGTCCTTCTTCTCCATAGTTATAACAAGTACCTTTGAATCCAAATATACTTATCCTTCTCCTTAGTTCAAAATTTTTTGGTTGGTCCCCAACTATTAGTTTATCCCATACCGAATGCTCTTGTCTCTTCTTCCCTCAGAAGTTAGCTTGATGTCTTCTATTCATCTTATATTCTTCTTTTGGGGCATACTAATAAGCATACTCAAGTGAATCAACCATCAACATACCAATCTCATCTTGAATATTGAATCTCAAACTATTAACATACCTAGCCACCTTTTCTTTAAGAATTTCTCTATGTCTAGACCGAATAGTCTACTTGTAAAACTCCTCAGTATAGTCTATCACAATCATCTCCTTCTTCTCTAGGTTCTGTAACTTCTTGAATAACTCAATTTCATAGTCATCACGAATGAAATTAGCCTTCATTTTTTACATCACCAACCTCCATCGAGTTATTGTTATCTCACCTTCTTCTTCTCCATATCTCTATAATTATTTCCACCATAAAGCAACATGTCCCTTCAATTTGGAAGGTCCTAGCCTCACTCTAAGAGTATCTCCAATATCTTATAGCTCAAAGTAGTCTTCTAACTCATAGATCCAATCACTTAGTTCCTCAATTTTCAATGTTTGAGAGAAATTAGAAACCTCAATTTGGTGACTTGTACTCAACCATGCCATAGATATATCTAATCAACTAGCTCTATCTTCGATGGATCTCTCCACCTAATCAACTTTATCTTCTCCACTCGATGTCTCAGCCACAAAATCTTCAGCATGTTCTTCATAACCATTCTCAGTTCCAAGGTTCCTCGGTATAAAAGCTATAGCTCTCATGATCTCATAGACCATCTAATTCTTTGTTGTCTCCATTTTAGATTTGACATCCAATCTAATCTTTTCTATTATCTTTATCTCTAAAGAATCACATAGATCTATAATTGTCCTAGGGTCTAATATTCCTAAAAGAATCTTCTAAGATCTTTAAAAACCCTCTAAAATAAACCCCAAAGCTAACCACATTGTGACAACCTTTAAGTTGTATGAAAGTTAGATCGTAACTTGCTACTTCCCATGAACAACCAAGAAGGGTTTCAAAAGTATAGGAACATGGATCTACAACTCAAATAACCCATATCACCCTTTGCCAATGGGATCAAACCTTTTCTCTAATACCACTTGACGTAGTCAATGACAGAGAATCCAAGAATGGACAGTCCAACCCTTGTAACCAACATAAACACAATATAAATACACAGAAACAACAAGATATAACCATAATTAATTTTTTATTCATCAATAAATGAGAATTACATGCAACATGCCAAGATGTAAGGCCTTCTCAGTTATAGCCAATTATAGCAGAAAAGAAAATATAGATCTCATAGAATTCAACTATTGCCTAGCTAGCCCAATTTTGTACAACCATAGGAACTGGTAGAAATACCAAAGAAGATATAAACTTGTTCTCGCAAGCCACCAAGAAATCTCCTTATTTCCTAAGACAAAAAAAATTAGCCAATATGTCTCCTATTATAATATCATATCTTTTAGATCCACCCTCCTCTGATAACTACCCAATCCCCTCTTTGTATACTTCTCAGTCACAAGTCGACTCTACAACAATAATTAAATACAAAAAAATAGTGGGATTAATGAAACAAACACATGAAACTTGTGATCCATTAGTCATCTTGTAACAAGCATTAAATCCTCATAGGAGAAAGCACCAATCTAGATATAGGTCCTCACATGCCCAATGGTCAATCCACATAACAAGGAACACAACCCAAATTAAATGAACCCGATGACCAAGCCCAAACAAATAAAATAAAATAGTTGGTTAACCAGAACACAAAGAAACCAACACTAGTCAGTGATAGGACAGTGAGACCCATTCGATGAAGAATATGACCGAGTAGAAACCAAACATCGAGCTCATCAACCAAGTAACTACCAAAACTAGAAATCAAACACTAACATATTTTTGGTGATACAAGATTTCCAAATACCCTAGGATGCTCCCGCATTAGGTCATAAGGTGTCCTAGGATATAATAATGGACCCTACATTGTCTTAATAAGTCCTAGGTGTCTAAAGTGATCCAAAGGGGTCCCATAATAGATTAATGGGTCGTAGGTGTCTTAAGTGGTCCTAAAGGGCCCTAAGACAAATTAATGGTTCCTATGATTTATTAAGGGGTCATATACATGTTTTAAGGGATCCTAAGGTATCCTCTTGAATGTATTAATGTGTCTTGGGATATATTAATGGGTTTAGGGTTACATTATTAGGTAATAACAGGTCTTAGGATACATTAATAGTTTGTATGATTTGTAAGGGGTGCTAAGGGGTCCTAAGAATCTTAAGAGGTCCTAAGGGGTCTTAGGATATGTGATAATGTTTCCTAAGATGTCTTAAGGAGCTCTAGGATTCATAATTGGTCCTTAGTTATACTAGGATATCTTTTAAAGGTATTATAGGATTTCTTGAGGGGTCATATATGTCATAAGTAATCCTAAGCATTCTTAGGATGTCTTAGGTCATCCTAATTGTCAATAATTTGAGGGAAGAAATGAATAGAGGGGGAGGAAACATGAGACGAGAGAGAGGTGATGGTTTACACTACCTCTTTATGGATGACATGAAGAGGGTTTAGGCTTTATGGTTTCTATTTTAGAGGTTATTTGTTTATTTTATTTATGATTTAATTATACAGGGTTTTTATTCTATATTTTATTTATTTAGGGTTTCTCTTGTAAGTTTTTCATTTAGGGTTTCTATTCTAATTTATTTGTTCAGGGTTTGTATCTTAGGTTTCTCAATCATTTTATGTATAGGGTTTCTATATATATGTATAGAGAAAAATAATAAAAACCTAAGAAAAATTAATTCTATGTATGTATAAAGTACATGAATAATATAAATACAGTATGGACTATAATTTTTTTACATTTATATAACAAAATTAAATATAATTCAGATGTAAAAACTATCTTATTCAAAATATCTAACAAAAATTATTCTTAAAAACAAAAAATAGTCATGAAAAGGGATAAAATAAAAAAATTCCTTATGTGGAGGTTGTTGGGGTTGGAAAGGGAGAAAGATAATCCTCAGAAGATAGATCACATTCCTTGAAAATGATCTTGATGGTGTTAAAAAAATTAAATTATTTTTTGCAATGTTAGCTCGTATGGAATGTCACCCCATTTTCAGAGGGGGTAGCTTTCTGTTGATGCAAGCACAGGGTAACATAGTGCAAGAGACCCTAATTGAAATTTAAGCTCAGGACATAGAAGGAGAATGCTACCTTGCTCTAATTTTGCATGATCTCATTTTCTAGAGTTATTTTGGGGAAAATGACTATGTGTAAAAATTTCCCAACAAGTGGACTTGACTTCTTACACTTACACTATATTTATATTTATTTTGTAACGACATAAGTTAGCAAAATTAAAATTTTGGGATATACCTACTCCACTAGCTAATTCAATCTCATATTCATTGTTGGAAAAATTGAACAACCTTTCACGGACCTCTCTTCCTCATCTTGAGCTTAGTATATTCACCTTTTCAAAACTTTTTCTTATATATATTTTGTAAGACAAGATCTCCATTCTAAAAATTGACCTATATTCATTTCCAATGTGTATATTTATTGTACGTGTCCACACTAGCTTGTAACTATTGTTGTAATGTTTTATGTATCTCTTGAATGAGAATGAAAAATTTCTCACCCTCTATATTTTATTTCTCTATAAAAATGACGTATCTTTATTCAAATACTCCTCTTGGCTACTTGGCATAGACAACTATCTAATTAGACTCTTACTAACACTACAATTTATTGAATCAACATAGGTACACCTTTCCTAGGGTAGCCACAATCTCATTGTTTAGGATTATATTTTGAAAAATAATTGTGTGGGTTACGTACGCTTCTATTGACCACCTTAGTTTAACCATCTATCTTAGAGTGTTACATTGAGCAAAAAACTAATTTTTGTACCAAAATTTCTCAACAATATTCTCTAAAAGTATCCTATAAGCTTGTTATATATCTTAGAAACTATGATCAAAGATAATATATATAGTCTAAAAACTTATTTCAAGAAAAAACCTACAACATATGAAGCATCAGTTATACTTATATATGAAATGAAGTGAGTCATCTTGGAAAACTTCCAACATCTACATAAACTAAAACAAAACCCCTTGGACTATTTGGAAAATAGTGCTTGACAAAGTCCAAGATAATGGATTCTAAAAGTCATATTGCATCTATTTAAACATCCATGGCAAAAAATAATGTCCTCTTAGATGCTATAGTATCTTATCAAGCCCAAAATGACTCTTCATGCTTCCACAATATTTATTTTTAATGATATTTTCCCTCATTGAACATTGTGGAAAATATTTGTGTCCCCTTAAATAAAAAAGCAATCATGTATAAGATAATATAGCCACTTATCCTTTCTTGTAGTAGTATAATAGAAAAATTCATGCAATTCCTTGAATTCCTCATCATCTTAATGCATCTCCTTGAGTGTTTCAATCTCAATACCTTTTTCTTAAATTTTTTTACCATTGATGCTCTTCTATACATAAATCACTAGTCCCCTTATTACTTTTCCTCCTCTCATGTTTGATTATTGAAGTGATATTTTCCAGTACTCAACCCACTTAATATGCCTTTGTATGAGTTTTTATTTTCTATTGATGAATTGCATTAGATGATTTTTGGTATAGACTACTAATTATTTAGGTAGATGGTAGCATCTAAATTTTTAATTTATAATTTTTTTTATCTAAAGTATGATATTGTTTTATTTTCTTGGCATAAAATTTCACCTATAGAATTTCCACTAGCATCACACTCCCATCACACTCCATTTGAAAAACCTTTTGAAATGCAAGTAAGGCCAAGATAGGCTACTCTGTCACACTCTTTTTAAGATTGTTGAAATTTTTATTATCTTCTTGGGTCCACATAATCTTATTATTTTTATTCCTTTTAATGGTGTCTATGATAGGTGCACATAAAATACTAAATTTTTTGATAAATTTTCTTTTAAAAATTGCAAGATCTTGGTCACTCCAATATTCCCTTAATTTTTTTCTAATTCATCTTAAAGAAAGGTACAATGATTCTTTTTTGTGAATTCACACATTTTGAGGTTTATCAACAAGGATTCCTCTTATAGCCTTCTCATCACAAAATTAAAATGGTAGAAAATGCTCTTCTTTATTAGTATTGAAAATCAATATGTCATCAAGTTAAAAAATTACAAACTTACCAAATAGTTTGAGGACCTCATTCATGAGCCTCATAAAAGTGATAAGTACATTAAAAAGGCCAAATGGCATAAAAATCCACTCATAGAGAACCCCATTTGTTTTTAATGTTATTTTATACTCCTATCATTATCGGGTACATATTTGGTGGTATCCACTTTTGAGATCCACTCTATTGAGAGAAAATTCGCCCTAAAAAAAATCCATTAAATCATCTACTGTTGGAAGTCAAAACCTATATCCAATTATTATTTTTGTTTATTTCCCTATATTTTGTATACATTCCTCACTCACTTCCATTATAAGATGAAAAAATAGTTTTAAATACATAAGGAAGTCAAGCCTCTTCTTGGTTAACCCTTTGTCCAACATCTCTTATACTTGGTTTCTAATTTCTTTATCCTATTGGGCTATCATATAGTAGGATTCCTTATTTGGTACATTAGCCCTTAGTTTTAAGTTAATATGGTGACTGATATGTCTTATTAGAGGAAAATATTTTGTAATTTCATCAACAACTATATCGGCATGCCTCATAAATTTTTCGCTATTGATATAGTATTCCTAGGTCTTATCATCACTGTAAAACCTATCTTTGCCTCTTCCAATATCTTTAAATACTCCATTTCACCCACAAACATCAAACTTGAACAAAATATTTTTAATTTTATCTTCCTCCTTCAAAGGCACTAAGGTGTAAGTATTTTTATCTCTCTTTGAAACATAAACATTCTTCCTACCATCATGCAATATTTTTCTATCCTATAGTGAGGGCATAAAAATAAAATATTGCATACATCAATATGGATGACATCTAGTGTACAAAAGGGAAAATGAACCATGATGAAGTTAGTCGAATATTTGTACAAAGAGTGACACAATAGAAACAACAAAGAACAATTGAGAGATATTATGGATTAGCCCTCGCATTATCATAGATCAAATTACAAATTGTTTGCAACATGCAATCTAACATGCCAGGAATATAAGCCTAACTATAAAAAGTAATCCTATCTTCTAACCTTCATAAGGTTATCTTATTCTTACATTACATTTAACACATTTTATTTATACCTTCCTATTTGAGTCCCTACCCAACAATTTTCATCAACTAT
Organism: Chamaecyparis obtusa; assembly: GCA_027943335.1. NCBI lineage: Eukaryota > Viridiplantae > Streptophyta > Pinopsida > Cupressales > Cupressaceae > Chamaecyparis > Chamaecyparis obtusa. The sequence continues at coordinate 232,943 of BSBK01002935.1, read as the reverse complement.
GAATTGTTGTGCATTATTTAACTATGAGACATTATGAGGTGTCTAATAGGGTAATATTTTTTTTTTCAATCTCTATACCATCTCAATAGAAACTAATAGGGCCATTACTACCAAAATTTATGGACACTAGACAACACTTACTTTGACACTTGAAAATAGTTAAAAATAATGACTTTCTTTGAGATTTTTCCTTCTCCATTATAACCATTCTTAACATCCTTCTTGTCAACAATGATTCTTTTATTTCTCTCTTCTAGTTATTATGAGGACTTAACATTTTTTTGGTTTCCTTCTCAAGTATCTTGAGTTAAATTATTTCTTTCCTTAATGTCGTATTTTATTATTCTTTTAGGCACTCCTAAGCTTGATGTTTGGAAAATATTTTCCACATGTAACATTTACTTATGAAACCCTCGAATCCTCCTCTTTGTCCAAATCTACCCCTAAGATTAAGTCTTCTTCCTCCAAAAAATTCCCTTGAACTTTCTTCTTTTTCTTTTCAGGTGCTTGAATCACCTTGACTTGTTTTTTATTTTCCTCCACCAACACATGCACATATACTTCTAAAATTCCTTTCTCCACCTCTATGCTACTTGTCTTTCTTCTTATTTAAGTTTTCTTTAGCCTTTAAGGCTAGTTGATAATACTATTTAAGTGGCCTAGGGATTGGAAGGATGAACCCATCTTACAAGCTATACTTCATTCTATTAAGGTGTCCTTCAACCTTTTTAGTGTTATCATCTATGAGTCCAAATATAATACTCAAATTATAAAAAAATTCAGTGCTCAATTTGTCACATATATTATTTCTTTTTAAGTTTTGTAACTTTCTATACAACTAAGTTTTGTAGTCACAAAGAAATAATTTTCCCTTCAACTAAACAAAGATCCTAATGTTGGAATAATATGAAAATATGTGCTTAAGAGATGTTTTTTAACTTATTTTTGAGGTGCATTGTCATTGTTGTCAAAATATTTCTCTATCACTGATAATGTTGCAGATGGTTAGTGAGTTTGTTGATCTCATGTAGCTTGTATTTTTAATATTAGAATCTATGGATAGTATGAGTTTATTTTTGGAATTCTATAGCTGATTTAGTTAAACTTTGAGAGGTTCACATTAACATTTGAGTGAATTATGGGTTTTTGTGTATTTTTTTAGTTGTTCAATGGTGATAGTGTGACAATATTTTAATCCACAGTGCTCTGCATTACAATATTTTCCTATGTGGATCTGATGAGCATATTTGGACATTGATGTGTGTCCTCAACTTAATTGGTTTTTGATTTGGAGTCTTACAAGCTATTTTTTGAGATTAACAGTCATTATTGCTAGTGTTCTTGAGGTTTGGTATAATGATGATGATGATTCCAGTAATTTGAATTGATGTGGATATTGTTGTGGCATTTCAGAAATCTTATGGATGTTTCTATATCATGATCTTTTTGTGTTTCTATTTTGCAATGTGTATAGTACTATAACTTGAAGATTTCAATTAGTGAGTTGATGTTCTTCATGTTCTTGGTTGACATGCTGATTGTAGTGTGTGGTTGTAAATGATTGAATCATATTTCTTGGAGGTGTTTCATAATTGAGGCGTATGATTTTGGTCTATTCTATGTCTTCCTAAAAATCTAATAGTTCTCATTTAATATTGTAATTAAGAGATTATATTTTTAATATTTAGGTAGTAAGAATTTTTCTGACCTTGTTTATTCTTTCAAGGTTGATGATATGTATAAGTGTCATTGTATTCTTGTGTGAATTTTACATGAGAGAGTGTATGAATAAGAAGGTAACTGAATGTTTTTAAGGTATACATATTTTGAAGGTAGAGATTAAGTGTGAATAATAAATTAATGATATGTACTTTAATGGAGCTAATTGAGACATGTTGAAGTTTCTAATGTACAATTCATGATTTGTGGATTGTTGTCCATAAGTATTTGTAAGGCAGTGAGCCTTCTCAAGGAAGTTAACTTTTTTATTTGAGAAGTGAGCTCTAGGAAATGTTCTTTAATGCATGCAAATTCCTATTGTAATAATCCTAATATGGTCTAGTGATTTTAACAAACTTTATCTTCTTGTGGGTTCATCGCCAGCATGTATTTTCTCTTGATCAGGTTTCTATACAAAAAATCATGGTATTATATGTTCTTGATTTGTTCTCAAGATATGATTACATGTTTAATTATTATATATATGGTTTAAGATTTATTTTTTATAAATTTCATAAGTTTTGGGATAATTAATTCAACCCCTCTCATTTGTCTTGTACCATATTTACATCAATTGGTATCAGAGCCTAGTTTCTCTAGGATGAAATATTTTAAGAAGGATAGTCTAAGATTTGATGGTACAAATTACATGATGCTTTGGAAAGGTTGCATGTAATGTCATTTGAGATGCCTATATTTGTAACAGTGTGTTATCACTTTTTAAATATTTCTTGACTCTGCGTTTGTAGCTTTGAAATATCCAAGTTTTTGGCTTTGGTTTCCTCCCTCACTTCCAAAACCCTAGGTTGGTTTGTTCCCTTTTTATTTTCCCATGTTACCTTTTTGATTCACTAAGAGTGCTAATCCGCATGTGCCTTTAACCTTTTTTTTAAGTCATGCGTTTGCGGTTAGAAGGTTGTTGGCCCCTGTTCCCCTCTTCTCCTTTTTATTTCTCTAAGCCTAAGTTTTGGGTATATTTTCCTAAGGTTTTCACTTTCCAAAATGAGTGGCTATCGTTACACCACAAGACCCCGATTGTCAGTTTTCTCTGACATGAGATATAGTGGCGAGTTGCCACCTATCTCAAAGGTGGGCCTAACTGGAGGAAGAGTTTGCGAACTTTAAAGGATGAAAAAGATCTACGGTGGTCGTTATACCGTTGATCCAAGATGCTTGCATGTTAAGCTTGCGGTATAGCGATAGCCGTCATATTTGCTTTATTTGAAAAGGGTGCGGTGGGTCCTAATAGTGCCAGGTCATTACAATCTTTTTGGTTCTTATTGGTTCTCAGAAAAACTAGGTGGCGGCTGACGCATATTTAAAGACGGTAAAGGATAGTCATAAGGGACCCACCCGTATGAAAACATGGCACAATGTGATTTGACTGACAGAAGGTGATGTGTTTGATTGTGGGGTCATGTTTTCCAAAGGGTTAATCTTCAGTTTGATTAGATGATTCTTGTTATACCATTGATCAAAGATGTGAGGATTTTAAGTTTGTGGTTTAGCGACAACCGTTGATTTGGATAAAGAGATGGAAGCTATTTTGTGGGTCCTCTGTGTTAAATATATTGATGAGGCGGTCATTTTTTATTGGCCACGGGTGATGTTGACATGTAAAGATCGCTGCTCAGACTAGGATGAACTTAAGGAATTTAATTCTGCACATGCTAATTTTGAAATGTTCTCATTGTTCGAGCACTAGCTTGCTAAAGGTACTATAGGATTTTGTGGATAAGATTGTCTACTGCCCGATGCGCCGAAAATGAAATATATCAATGGCTTGAATTTGAATTTTTCTCTTGAATGACGTTTTCACGTCCAGTGAGTGATAGGGCCGCCAACCTTAGTAATGGTGGAATAAATTTGTTACATGCAGGAGAATTGTGAGCCATTAGCAGATGTTATATACCAGAATTTGATTATTGTTTTTCTTCACTGCTCTTGTATGTTCTCCAACGATATATTTCTTTCATGCAGTAGATTTTTTAGGTGCCTGGTAGGTTTTCTCCTATGTTTAAGTCATTTGAAATTTGTATAGCTTTGTGGGGTCTTCTTTCCTATTGTCAGTTGATATTGTTTAAAGTTTTCTTGGGAATTCATATCTTAGTAAGAAGCCCTATTTTCAAAATGCCGCCCAAGAGGAATTTGTCTGGTCAAACAGAATATAGTAAGAGAGGAATTTTTGAGGATTTGATGCAGTTGCTCCCATTTTTTGATAATGGGGCACAAAGAGTAAAAGAGCTCACTCTGAGACATCCTAGAGATTTAGTTGCAGAAGGTCTCTATGATAGAGGGAATTGGATGAGAGCTAAAGTGGGCGATAAGCATAATGGTCTTATTCTTTTTAAATCAGCATATTCACAAAGGAACGCTTGTGCACCCCTCAGTAATGTATGACAGTTTGACATTGGGAGGTTGGTATGCCCTGGGGTTTTCATGGATGATGAATTGTTAATACAGATTGCTAAATGCTATGATCCTATGACAAGATGTGTCAGGGATATAAACATAAGAGACCTGATAAGCATTACCGAGGATGAGATTAGAAGGGTTTTCTCATTAAATGAACCATTTGTGGGGTTGGAGAAAATAGATTTCACGGAGTTCACTGAGATTTATGAGGCATAGAAGGATTATCTAAGGGGAGGGCCTCTAAGGCAATATTTTGATCAGATAGGATCAATGTGTGCTATCAGTTCAAGTACACCAGAGCCCATCAGGTTAGATTTATTCAGTAAAAAGGCACAAGAAGTTTATAAGTCTTTGTCTTTGATCCTAGGGCATGATGAGAAGACTCATATGCCAGTACCTTTTATGTTCATGATGGTGCAATCACTCTACCCCCAGCTAGCCCTCATTTTTGACTTTGCTTCTCATTTGGCTGAAATAATTCATGAAGGATTAATAGGGATTAAGAATATGAAGGTCTCTAGACCATTCGGATGGTACTCGATGCTTATGCACATATTTTTGTATAAGGGTGAGAAGTTTTTTAGTACAACGGTGAATATTGAGAAGGAAAGATATGGAGAGACTCTCCCAGTGCAATTGTGGACCACAGCCTTGTCCTGGGACAGAACTGATGCTAGTTATATTGCTTTTGATAGGGATTTTGCATCGAGGCTTAGGTCTCTTTTATTTTTTGATAATCCAAGAATCCCAGGAGAGTTATTAAGATTCATTAGGCCGATGGATTACTGCAAGGACATTACCATTGTCCATAATTTTGGAGACATTATTTTATATCTAGTCTCCATAGTATTTAGAGTGTATGGCAGTAAAGTGGTGCCTTATATTTTGCCATATCAGGTCCCTTTGAAGCTGGGATATGCTGAGATCTTAAGACAGATTGGAAATTTACAAGAAGCCACACTCACTGACAAAGGTAGAGGAACTTTCTTTCCTGATGTAACTCTGGCACATCAGTATGTAATTACAAAAGGAGGATGTGTGCACTTGCATAAGGTTTTGCAACCCTACAGAATGTCAAAGGCAGTGGTGAGGTGTGTGGATATAGAGGGTTTCCTTTCGGGCATGTTCAAAGATAAGGTGAGGTGTGCTCTTATTGAGCATCAATTTAATTTTCCAGAAGACATAATGAGAAATGAGTTTGACCTTCAAGCTCAGGAGATTAAGAAAGAAAAATGGGTGATTTATAGCAAATCTATAGGTTTTATTCAGAATTTTGATAAAACTTATGACCCATTGATTAGTTTTGAACCATGGGCTAGAAAAGTTAATGTCCTTATAGAGAATTTTGAGGGACTCATGAGTGTTGTAAATGAGAAAAGGGTATCTGTGACCAAGACAGATCCAAAAAAGGCTAGGCAGATCTTAAACCAGCCTAAATATATGAAGTTAATCCCTTAGGGGGTGTACACAGTACAGAAGAAGAGTGGATATACTATCCTTCTGACCTCACAACAAGGAAGTGAAGATGTTCCTTCCACTTCAAGAGGGAAAAGACCACTTGGTGATCCAGCAGTGCAGGCACCTTCCCCAAAAAGGCAAAGACAAGAAGAAGAAAGACCGGCAGAGGAGATTTACTCTCCTTCTCAATCCCCTATTCAGTTGGATGAGCATGGAGTGGTAGAACAGTTGGTTCAGTTAAGGGATGAAGGAAATCTTTTTGTTTTTAGTGAAGATTTGCAGGAGGGAATGCTGGAGGCACCTAAAGAGGTGGCCATGGATCTCACAGTAGAAGAATTTGAGGGTAAACAAATAGACCCTATTCTAAAATAGGCAAGTGACTCTTTCCTTGCCGATGATGATTTTGTTAAAACCAGGGCCTTCTCACAGTTCTTGTGGAGAATGAAAATCAATCAGTTTAAGGAGATTTGTGAGAAGAAGAAGGAAGAATCCCTTGATAAAGATGTGAAAGAGATAGAAGAGGAGACCAAGGCACAAATGGCTAGACAATTTGAGAAGATCACTCCAGAAGAAGGGAGAGCTATGATTCATATAGTAGGGATTCTGATCCTACCAGAATGGGACATTGCAGATGCCATTATTTTTGACCAAGTAAGGAAGAGCAAGGTAAAGACCCTAGCTACACTAGAACAGGCTAAGCAAGCAGCTAGGGGAATTACTTTTTCTGAAGATCATGCTGCTCTGGTCATGTGGTCTTTAGATAAAGATAAAAATAAAGGGAAGAAGAGTGATTTCTCCATAGGATATACAGGGAGCCTAATGGTTCAGAGAGTGGGAGAAACATCTGGTGTGGAGGCATCTAATTTAATTATTGAAACTGCCAAGTTCAATGTTAGTGTGGTGGAGAAGGATGCCAGAGAAAAGGAAGAGCTTAGGCTCAAATTTTAAATGGTCCTTAAATCTTATAATGAGCTCAAAGTTGAGCTAATTCAAAAGGACAAACTGATTGTCCAGTTATCAGGGCCACAGGATCAAAGATCTCCTCAATTAGCAATTTCTGATAAGCCTACGGTGGCTTCATCTTCAAGCCCAATAATTGAATTTCCACCCTCACCACTCCCAGAAATAGATATGGATGCAAGGGTTGCTTGGGAGAAGCTGAAGCTGACAGAGGAAACAAATAAATTGAGGGAAATCAAGGTACAATTGGAAAAGGAAAGGGATGAGAATGCAAAGGCTACAGCTTTGATAAATCAGAAATATGAAAAAAAAATAGTAGGGGTGATTATGGAATTTGCAATAGATTTAAAGCCTTCTATTATACATGGCCATATGGATAGGTTAATTTCTTTGCTTAAGGTTTTTAATAAAGAGAAGGATGAAATGGCTCCAGTTTTGAAAAGTTGGATTGAAAGGTCTCCCAATGTAAAACTATTTCGTATGTTATCCAAGGGACAGGAAGACCCAGATCCTTTAATAAAGCCATTGCATCAAATTGTGAAGAAGTTGATGCATTTCAACATTTTTGTGGATAATTTTATCAGGAGAACAAGTATGTTGAAAGCTGAATTAATGCTTTCAAGTTATGAACTGGGGCCTCCTATTTTCACAGACAAAGGAGAATTTAAGGAAGCTTATCAGTGGAGGGAGGAGTTAGATGGACTCCTCACAGAATGAATCACTAATGTTTTAAGTGATAAGTCTTCTTTCAGTGGCACAATTAAAATGTTGATAAATGTCAGATTGATGTTTGACACCATTCAACAGAAAATCACACAGATCATAAGTGAATGGGAACAGTTGTCTACCAGGAAGCATGAATTTGTTAAGTTTGAGTTCCCAAGTGAAGAGGTGTATAATAAATGGAGATATCAGTACATACCAGCTGTGGAGAGTGAAGATACACCGCCAGCTTCATAAAGTAGATCAGAGAAGATAATTTTGAGTCATAAGGATGGTTGAGATATGAGGAAATATTCATTACAGAATGAACAACAAATATTATAGATCAGATTTGTTAACAGCTAGCCAAGGACTGCATTAAAAGACATGAAGAAGGTCGGCTCAACTATAATTTCCTCTCCATTATGACTGAGTGTATTTATTGTAAATTTTGTAGTTGTTGTAAAGTTTTAGGGTTGATATTTTGTAAACCCTAGAATGACCGGAAGCTTATTGCATCTCCTTGTATATAAAAGGATTTCCCATGGTCATTCTAGGCATTGAGTGAGTTAGGTGTAAGAAGAAAAAGGAGATTTTGAAGCCCTAATCCTCAGTCGAGGATTGAAATTTGTATTATTTTGTCAGGATAATAGAGAAGAGATACAAGTTGGCACCATTGTCCGGTAAGTTTATTATTCAGAATATGATGTATGTAAATGATCATGGTTATACTTAATACAAATATCAAATCTTTACCTCTCCATTATGTTTGTTCTATGAATCTTTAAGCCTATTTTAGGGTTTATGTGTATGTATCTCACTTTGAGCTCTGACCTAGGATTGGATTAAATATTACTCAAAGTAAAATATATGTTCATTGAATTCGTATAAGGATTATCTGTAAGTAGGGAAGAGTTGGGGTATTTGTATTTATGGTTCAAAAACCAGTTGTTCTCAAAGTTGTTTTGGGATCCTTTCTATTTTCTGACTCTGTTTCCCAATGGATAAGACACTGGCCTGTATTCTCCTATCTTTGTTCTGAGAAGGTGATTCAGATTTCAAAATCCCAAAATCTTAAAATCATTACCAGTAATTTCAGTTTTATTTACATTTATGTGTTGTCCTACCCAGTGATGGAGGATCAATGAACAATAGGTTGTTGTTTAGTATTCTCTCACTATTTTTATCTGTTAAAAGATCCAATAAATAAATAAGGGGCAGAGTTGAAGTTATCAGTTAGAATTACAACTATTGGATCAGGTGTACCCACCTTGGTTTCACAGAGCTAGAAGGAGAAGAGGGAATATCCATCCCTATAGTTGGTCTAGTTGCCTATAGATTGCTCACATTTGGAACTAACCAATCCTTAATATCCATCATAGGCATATTGGCAGCCCTAGTTGGCATAAGTGTTTTCAAACACCAACACAGTGGGTCCTCTTTTATGATGTGCTCACTCCTCATTGGCTGGGGTTTTGAATAGGTGGAAGTTTGTCAATGGGGTTGGCTTCCTCAAATGATTAAGTTCCAAGCAAGATCGATGATCGTCATTATACCGCTACGGTAAGATGCATGCTATTTAAGCTAGCGGCATAACGACAACCGTCTGATGAAGATAAAGAAGGTCGTGGGTCTGTGTCTATCAGAATGTTCTGATTTGCTCATGTTTCATTGGCTGCTACCTTCTGAGGTGGCATTTGACTTGTCAGAGATGGGTTTTCAAGTTTTTTTCAAGTGCATCGTGGCCGTTCATCTACTGGGAAATTATGCATCTATGGTTGTGTTTTAATTTCAAACCTGCTAACCATTGTTATTTAAATTCAAATATTTTTGAGAAGGCAATGGAGATGAATGTTGGCCGGCATTGTGGGGTACCATGTCATGTCAAAGGTGCTAAATGGATTGGTACCACATTTTTCTAGCGTTATTATTGAAAATACAGATATCTTCCAGATCATATTTGAAGCCTTCATGGTAAGGTGGAGTTGCAAGTGGGTAGTTGAGTCGAGGTTGTTGTGTCTGCAGGAGGGCTCAGTACAAGATCAACATGCAAAGAAAAGATATGCTCTAATCAAATAGACATTCTCAAAATTTGATGATGGGTCATCAGTACAGCTAGGGTTTGATTATTGTATTGTAAAACCATGTAACCCTAGTTAGGTTAGTTTTGACTCCTACCTACGTGTAGTTGAGTTGTATATAGTTCTTTTTTGGAGCCTTAGTGCTCAGAGTTGGACAATTGTAAAAGAATTTCACTTACTTAAGGGTCATCTATGGTATCATTTCTACCCTCTGGCTTATGTAGTTGTAAATCTCCCATTGATCATTCAAACATTGCAGAGTTATGTTGTGACAATTCTTCATGTCCCTATGCTTCCTTGTCTGAATCATCTCTTAATGAATTGAAGTATATTCATGTTTTCAATGAAAACTTAGGGTTCTTGATCCCTCTTACTTTCTGTAATTGTGTGTTATTGTGTTTGATTTGATTTAGATGTTTTTGTGGGTATACTTCAGCCCCCTTAATAGTCTTGTCTCAATCCTACACCGAGTTGCAGAAGTGAATGTTTTCTTGCAGGTCATAGGTTGTGTCTTATGGTCAGGCCCTCCTATGAAACACTTATGCAAGCCTATTCAGTAAGTTGTGACCTACTAGACCTAAGCCTTTCATTGATTCCACCCCTCTATGCTGCAATTCATACCCCTAATTTTGGTGTATCACCTAGTAGGTAGTTTGCTTTCAGTCATTTCCCTTTCCAAGCATTCCTTATATCCCTTTCCCTCAAAAATTTACTTTTCATGTCTAGAAGCAAATGAAGGTGATTATCCAAGAGGAACCAGCCTAGAACCTAGAGGTCTCATCTCAGTTAGCATAGGTCCCATACTTGGAGATGATTCCCATGTTATACTAGGTTATCAAGACTACAAGAGCTTGAAACAAGGGTGCAAACTTAGTGTATAATAGTACCTTTTAATTCAGAGGAGGGTTATCATTTAATGATAACTCATCCAACTGTTAGTATTGTTTATCTTTCTTTCTGGGCATTTAGAGTTAAATTGTTTGTTAATTTATGGAAGGACAAATTTGTATACCAACAAATTTTTGGCCACTCTACTGGGGACTCAGAAACAAAGATTGGTGTTTGACCTTCAGTTCCTTAGTTTTTATTTTGTCTCTATATGCAGGAGACTGGTGGCTCTATGCAATGACCATGCCAAGTAGAAAGGTCACAGGAAAGATGAGACCCAACCCTACCATTTTGGAGATCATTCAGATGAATGATAAAGTGTTGCTAGCTTTCTTTGAGAAATACAAGAAAAGCATCTCTCATGTAGTAAAGATGAACCTCAACATTGAAGAGGACCACACCTCTACCTTGTTGTTGAAAAGCTTTTTTTTTAGATTTTACAAGGTGAGAGACCTCCAAGAAAACAAGAAAAGAGTGCAACAACTTGAAAAAGAATTAGAGGTTAATGATGAAGTTCTAGCTACTCCAGAATCTTTCCATTCACAAAATATTTCTATCTTTGGTGAATAAAAAGTTAAGCCAGGAAAACAATTCAAGGAAAACCCACAACTGAAGAGTTAAATGGAGAAAGTGATCAGATGTTGCAATATCTTTGGAATGCCTTCAAGGGAAGCATCATTGAGGCTAAGAAGAGTAAGATAAGTCCCTTAGAAGATCATAGATCTAACTTTTTTTTGAAATGTGTGCATCAAAGATATTTTAACCTCAAGAATCATAAAAAAGAGACTTTGGCTATGATTGAAAGACCAAAGAGAGAATCATTATCTTTTATTTTCTCAGTTCTTGAAGAAAAAGATCTTGAGGCATCATCAATTCAACCATTTGTGTCTTGGGATCACAATCAAGAGGAAAAAGATTTATATTAGGCTGAAAGTATGAAGCTTGAATCTTTTCATCATGCATGGAGGTTGAGCAAGAAGATGAATTATCTACTTCCTTTAAAGGAGAAGAACTATCTACTAAAAATAAGTGTCTACATTCCAAGGAGGATTTTAAAAGACTCAAGTGACAAGTTTTAGCATGGCACTATGATCGAAAATGACAACATTACTGAAACAGGGATAGACATATTAAATTTTGACCATGGTAATTTCCAAGAAGGAGACCCTCTTACATTCCCAAGTGAAGGAGTTACTTTTGAACAAATTGGCATAGCAACAAATGAGATAGAGAAAGAATTTAAAAAACTAGGAAATAAAGTTACTTGGGGTGGGCTTAATGCATTATGTTTACCTACATAATTTTTAGAGGATAACACGATCAGAGACAATCCTCTATTCTAGCCCCTCATCAAGTGATTAAGATCCACTTCCTCCTCTCACAATAGAAAATGCTGTTATAAACATAGAGAAAAGGGAGGATCAAGTTGTCAAAGTATTGCAACGGTCCCAAAGACATTTAAAGGTTTCAACAAACACATAGTCTCACAAAGAAGACATCATGTCTCATCTCTTTCCAATCATTGAAGGAAGAAATGCTCCTATGAAAACTTCAGGTATCTATTCATCCTATATTTGTATTCTGGATAAAGAATTTTTAGTTTTAATGACAATAAAGAACGATGAAGTTATTTCGGTCAAGATTGACCCTATGCTTTGAGAAGGACATCTATGTTTTGAGGGTGTTTCGAATGTTTGAAATTCTTTTATTTTTTATGGTGGTCCCAAGAGTGTAGATAATGAAAATGATTTGGTATTTCCATTGGGAGTGTTTGAGCATTGTTTGTTTCAGCTGGAAGTTGGCAATGGTTTTGAAAGTTCCATACAAAGAGAAACAAAAAGGTTAGAAATTTATGATGAAACATGGCTCTTTGGGCATAATATTTTCCTTGAAAAGTTCCTGCATGTTATGGATTTGATTTTCAGTACTGAAGAGGTCTCCAGATGGTAGTAGGTATGGGTTAATTCATTTAGATGCAGCCCACTTTTCAGGAAAGGATCATTCTTCTCCCAGCCTATAAATGGTTTTCTGTAAGTACTCTTTTCCCTAGCTCTTGTGGTAGGGGTTTCCTGCTTGTGCACATACTTTCGAGCAAGTTTTGGCTTTGCTAGTTTTAGTGGTGCTGTTAGCTTAGGGGTTTTGTTTTGGTTCCCTTGTTCCCTTCCACTCGCTCTGCAAGTAGCACCATGTTCTCCATTTTTGCCTTGACTCTATTGCCCAATGGTTAGACACTGGCCTTTAACCAGAGATAGCTAAATTCTTCATGCACCTTACAACACAAATCCTTAGTTAGAGATAGTTGTTGGCTTCCTTCCAACACCCCAATTTTTTAACTTTTAAAAATCAGCCCCATGAGAAAAGTTCCTAAATTGTCTCGATATCTTATCAATTTTTATTACCAGTGACACTTTGGTAAAGTGTAATTTATCAAAGGGAAGCATTTAAGGATGTGTTGAACTTGAACTTAGAACCTCAAGGTTCAAAGTTCAAAGTTTGAAATGTAGTTTGCAAAGTTCAAAGTTAAAAATTGAACTTGCAAATTCAGAGAGTTCAAGTTTAGTTCAAAGCCAGTTTCAAAGCTCAATCCAAAATGTGAAAGTTCAGAGCTACCAATTCAAATTTAAGTTTCAAAGTCAGATTCTGATATGAAGATTAGAGGTCCATAGTTTAAACATCAAAGTCACAGTTTGGATGCAAGAATTAAAGTTCAGAATACTGGAGCATACAATTTTATGTTCGAAGCTCAAATTGGGAAATCCGCATGAAAATGAAAATTCATATGTGAAAATTTAAAATGATGTCATGTTTCGGTGATATGATTGTCCTCTTAGTAATTTTTTGATTCAATTTCAAAGCTCCAGTTTGTGAGTCCAGATTCAAAACTCAACAAGTTCCAAGAATCAATGTGTGCTTTCCCAGCTGGATTTGAATGATCTTTTCAATACCATAACAATGAAAGGAGATTAATTTTAAGTTCATAAAAGATTCATAGTTTCTAATACAAAGCATATAAAGGAGAACAAGCTCATTTGGGTAATGGCTCTACAAAGTTTCATTTGAGATAGTCAAGAATGTAGAAAATGGTATCATTGCAGAGATGAGTACACAACAAGTTTGTCATATTCAGCCTCATGAATAAATTTATGGCTCTAACTCAGATAATTTAAATCCAATCTCTAAGTTTCCTCTAACACCATGCAAATAGAAAGGTTATGGAATAGTGTATTTAAGAGTAGAAGGTCAGTGAGAATAATATTTTAGCAAGTCTGATTTATGACAGTCATATATACCCTCACAAATTAGACTGTATCTTCCACCTCAAATGTTAATTTTGAAATCTCTTCGATCAGACTGTAGAAATCTAGGTTTTGGAAAACATATCCAAAACTTAGATCGATCCAACAGTGAGAAATAAAGTTATGCCCCCCGCATGGACAGCTAATTTCTCCGTCAGGAAAAATACTAATTTCGATGGAGTTAGTTCTGGAAAGATTATTTCTTGACATTTGGCAGTTACTTGGCATGAAAATACTTTCCTAAATATCACAAAGTGTATTATTATTATTATTATTATGTGATCCTAATAATTCATTAGGTAATAGTTTAGAGAAATATATAAAAGAAATCTCAAGAGATATCAGGGGTAAAAAGAAAAGTTTCTGAGATGTTAATATTAGAAATAAAAGTCTTCCAAGAATAAGTTAGGGCAACTGAAGAAGATCATCAGGGAGAGAAGCTTTAAAAAACATAGAAAACAACAAAGAAGGGGTTCTACTCTTTGGGAGTCAGTCGGCTACAGGGAAGGCAGGGCATTTTAGAATTAAATTTGTGACAGGGAAAACAGAGAGAAAGGAATACATTTTATTTTCTGAGAAGCTTTAATGAAGTTGTAGAATTAAAATAATCAGTAGGTTATTTTGTTTCATATTTAGAAATAAAGAGAAATTGGAACATCAGATCTGTGTGTCTGAATATTATTTTCTCTGATTGAAATCGATTAGTTGGTCATTTCAATTGTGTTTTTGAGTAATGTGTAGCATCATCAAATTGAGCTTATGAATATATCATGAATTAGTTGGTTTTTGGTGTAATTGTTCTTGGTGATTAAAATATTTAATGTCTCTTTGATTTCTCTATGTCCAGGAAGACCGAATAGATGATTAGTTGATCATTCATTTATTTTCTCCGAATCTTTTCTATTGTAATCACATTCATTTCATGTTTATGGATGAATGTCAAAAAGCCTTTTGTATCTTCAGGTTAAAGATACACCCTGATATCTAATTCAATGAATATCTTTTCATGAGGGAGTTGTACCTCTTAATTCAGAGGAGGGTTATCAATGAATGATAACTCATCCAACTGTTAGTATTGTTTGTCTTTCTTTCTGGACATTTAGAGTTAAATTGTTTGTTAATTTGAGGAAGGACAAATCTATATACTAATAGTATTCATAGAAATCCTAAGACTCCCAGACATGTAAGATTAAATCATTTTGAAAACTAGATAACAGGAGATAGAAACAAAGGTGTTCAAAAAGGAAGCAAAATAATTGAAGATAGAGTTGAGTATTATTTGATTTGAATGATTGAACCTAGTGAAGTTAATGAAGCATGCAAAGATGAACATTAAGTGAATGAAATGAAAGAAGAGTTGAATCATATTGAGAAGATAAAAACATGGCTTTTTCTTCCCAGACCTAAGGATAATAATGTAATTGGAAATAAATGGATTTTCCAGAGTAAAGTAATTAAAGATGCACTAAAGTGAGAAGAAATAAGGAAAGATATGTTTGCAAAGGATATTCACAAATGGAATGTAGATATTATGAAGATATTCACAAATTGAATCCAGAAACTGACACTTACAGGTAGATATTATGAAGATACATTTTTTCCTATGGGTAGAATTGATGTTGTGAGATTATTTATTTCTTATGTTACTTTCAAGGATTTCAAAGTCTATTAGATGGATACAAAGTCAATATTTCTAAATGGTGAATTTGAATAAGTTTACATTGAGCAACTAGATGGATTTTGATTGACTAATCAGAGTGACATAGTTTTATAGTAGAAATTTTTTTTTTACGGATTGAAGCAAGATCCAAGAGACTAATATGAAAGATTGGATAAGTATTTACTAAACCTTGGATTTAAAAATGTATTAAGTTAATAGTAATCAATATTTAAAAATTGATCATAATAAAATTCTGGTTGTTGAATTTTTTGTTGATAATATTATCTCTAGAGGGAATGACAAGTTGAGTAAAAAAATTTCCAATGAGATTTGAAATGTCCATGATAGGAGAGATAAAATTCTTTCTATAATTGTAAATTACACAGTCGGATAACGAAATATTTATATCTCAATCCAAGTATGTGAAAGAGCTATTGAAAAAGTTTAGAATGGAAGATTCAAAGCAACTTGGTATTCCTATAGGGATTTTATGAAAGTTGAAAAAGGATGACAATTCTCCTAAAGAAAATAAGATTAGATACAATCTATGACTCGTGGATTGTTATATTTGACTCAGAATATTCTTGATACGATAAGTGCAGTTTACATTATTTCAAGAATTTCAAGAAGATCCTAATTAATCTCATGTGGTATCTATTTAAAGAATTTTTTGATGCTTGAATAGGCCAGTTGATTATGGTATATGGTGTCTTAAAGATGATTAATTTACTTTGAGTTTCTTTATTGATACTGATTGAGAAAGAAATATGGATTAAAGGAAGAATACTAGTGGTGGTGCATTTTTTATAGGAAAAATATTAGTTACATGGTTGAGTGAAAGCTAGAATTCTAGTTCACAATCTACTATAGAAGAAAACTATGTTATTTCTATAAAAAAATGTACTTGGGTGGTATAGGTGAAGGACATGTTGAACGATATTAGAGTTATATATGATGAACCTATTTCTATCTACTATGAAAATTCAAGTTACATTAATATTTCTAAAATTCTAGTATTGAATTCAAAGACTATACACATATATCTATCAAGTTTCACTTTGTGAGAGAGAAGGTTAATGAGAAGGAAGGAAAATTAGATTATGTGCCTACCAAGGAATAGATTGTAGGTATTTTAATGAATCCTTTGACTAAGGACACTTTTGAGTATATGAGAGGGAAGCTAAGGGTGATTGTTCTAATTGATTAGATCTCAGGTGCATTAGTTTTCATCTAACCAATGCATCTAGAAAGATATCTTGTGATCTAGATTGATGAATGGTAGATACTACTCAGGGGATGTAGTGAATCTTGTATTTTTCTGAGTTATATTTGGGGAAAGAAACTTAGTGTTTGGAAAATTTTGATTTTCTATTGATGTCAAAGGGAAAGAAAGATTTGTGTGAAATGTATTAGAATTATTGGGAGAGAGAGTCATTAGGAGTTGTATCAAAATTCTTAGGGGGAGATTGTTGATTTCTATAACATTGATTATTTTTCACATCATATGTTTCTATCAATTCCAAAGGGGGAGATTGTTGGAATCATATGTAAATATACACTTATTAAACATTTTGTCAAATATTTGAGAGGTGTGTTGTCATTGCTATCAACATATTTCTCTATCTTTGATAGTGTTGTTAGGATTAACAAGGGAGAAATAACAATTATGTGCAAATATAACTAATATCAGAAAATAATAAACCAAACAGAATAGAACACAATGGCACACAGATTTAACGTGGTTCACCCAATCCCTGGGCTACATCCACCAACAGCGAGTCCAATATTATTATTATCCAGTGATTACAACCTGATTACAATCTGTAATCCCTTACAACCCAATTCTGCCGCAAGTACTAAAATCATACTTCATAAAAAATCCCTAACCCTAAGCCATATTATACAATATTTTCCCGCTTTAGGGTTAGAATGAGTTATAAGTAGTCGGCCCAAATAACCGAAAAAATTAGTCGGCGAGGTCGGGAGGAAAAGTGTACAGTACTTTCCTGGATAGTACTTTCCTGATTAGTCACCACAAGCTAACAAGTGTTGTAGTGATGCTCAGTGATTTAGTTGGTTTGATGTAGCTTGTATATTGAAGATTAGAATTTGAGGATGATGTCAATATCTTTTGTATGTTTGTAGTTGATTCAATTCAACTTTTATAGATTTGCATGAATATTTAAATGAGTTACTAACTATTTCTATGTTGAGAGTTCTCTTTAATTTTTTTAGTGGTGACAATATCATGGTATTTTGATCAATAGTGCTCCACAATGCAATATTTTTCTATCTCAATCTAGTGAGCATGTTTTGGAAATTCATATGTGCCCTCAACTCAGTTGTTTTATGATTTGAAGTAATGCAAGATATTTCCCTAGATTAACAATCATTGTTGTTGGTGTTCTTTAGGTTTAGTATAATGATGATATTGTTTTGAGTGATTTGAGTTGGTATTTCATGATGCTTATGGATGTTTCTAATTCTTTCTTCTACTACATTTCTAGTTTTCCTTGAGTATGGTACTCACAATTGATGGTTTTATCTCGTGAGTTGGTATTCTTCATGTTCTTGGATAATATGGTGATTGTAGCATGTTGCAAATGATCAAGCTATAATTCTTGGAGGTGTTTAATGATTGAGGCATATGATTTTGGTCTATGCTATGTCTTAGTTGATATTTCTTGGTTTGTATTTAATATTATAATTGAGAGGTTATATTTTTAATATTTTTGTAGTATGAGTTTAGCTGACCTTGTTTGTTCTTTCAAGGTTGATGAGATGTATAAATATAATTGTACTCTTGTGTGAATCACGTGTAAGAGAGTGTGCAGATGAGAAGGTATGTGAATGTGTTGAAGGTATACATCTTTTGAAGGAAGTGATAAATTGTGGAAAATAAAGTTATCATATGTACTTCAATAGAACCGATCCATGCATGTTGAAGATGCTAATGTATAGCTCATGATTTGTGGATTGTAGTCCATAGGTATTTGTAAGGAAGTGGGCCTTCCTATGCTACTAAGTCTTTTGTATTTGAGCAATGAGCTCTAACTAGAGTGTTTGAATGCACATGCATTCCTATTGTAACACTCATAATAGGGTATAGTGATTTTAAGAGAATACATGTTCTTGTTGGTTGATCCCCCACCATGGTTTTTCCCTTGACTAGGTTTCCATGCAAAAAATATTAGTATTATGTGTTCCTAATTTTTTGTGGATCTATGCTTGCATGTTTAATTATCAGATCTATGGTTTAACATTTAATTTTGGTAAATTTCATAAGTTTTGGGATAATGTATTAAGCCCCCCTCTTAGTTGTCTATTTCCATATTTTCACCACCAATATTGAGAAGTTATTTTTGTTTTGCGTTTATTTCTTATTTATTCCTAAATATAATCCCACAATAGGGATACGTGACCTATCAATTTTTTCATGACCATCTTTACTTGCTTCTCTTTAGGTACCTCCTCAAACTCAAAGTATTTGTACAACTCTATTGAAACAAGGAGTTCTTCAACATTCAAATGGTATTCATAAAATTGAATTTTCTTTTTTACTTGGGCTCTTTCACACTTGATTTCCTTCATCAATATTTCCATCCTCAACTCATAAACATCCCTCACCTCTTGAGATTATTCTTGTAATTAAGTTTCTCCGTCAATTGTTTCTTCTTGGTTACTCATTTCCCTTCTAACCACTTCTCTTCTCTAGATATCTTCCACTACAGCGAGCCTTGCATCTAAAATAATGCTCATTTCCCTTATTTTTCTAGAAAGGGATTCTTACTTGTACTCTATGGCTATTCGTTTTGCATCCCTTTCAACTATATTGAATCTTGGAGGCATCTTTCTCCTTCATTATTTCTCTTTATTATGTTTATTGTCTTTATTTATTTTATTATCTCTTCTACCAATAATGATGTATAAGATAAACAACTCTTCTGAACCAAAATGTGATTCAAACTTTACAACACTGTGCTTGCATAATTTCTTACAACTTTTATTCTAGGATCAATTATCTAGGAAGTATTCACTAAATTTTATGTTTAATCAAGCTTCAGAAGCCAAACTCAAACACTCCACATGGATTCTAAAACCCTCATTATCTTGAGAAAAACTCAAAAAGATCAAATTTTCTCATTAAACACACAACTTAGTAGGGTTTATAAATGTCTTTTTTGCTAACGACACATACAAACCAACATAACTTCCATAAGTGAACTTGAATAAAGAATGTTCCTTTAGTAGAAAATTTTCTAAAAATCTAATGAAGGATTTCACCAAATTTCATGATTTTTCAACAAAGCAATCAAAATTTATAATTTATTTTGCTTCCTAGAAACCCTAGCTCTAGGACCTGGCAATTTTTACTATTTTAGCCATAATTTGATTTTATAGAGATAATACTAACTTTTTGAGCCATTTCTAGGATTTTACTATTCCATACAAAGAAAGTCTTAGAGTGTTATGACAAAAAAATTGTCATAAAACTACCAAAAATAAGGGTTTTCCAACAAAAATTCCTTCATAGCTTCTTGGAGCATGTTATTCAATTTATTTCATGAAACAATGTCTAAGACCAACTATCCACTAAAGATCATGTTTTATCAACAACAAAAACCTAATGTCTTGTTATGACTTTTACTTTAAACATTCAAAATTATATCCTTGAACATGACCTATGACTAAAATCCATTACAAAGAGACCCTACATGGTATTACATGATCTTCCAAGACATTATTTTGCATTAAAAAAAATCTAAATCTATGGTTGAGGAACCACCCTAACTCTCCAACAAGCCAAATTTCACTATGAAATTTAAATTTTCTTTTTGGTAGAAAATTCCTAATTCTGAATAATTGTCCCTATTTACGAAACTAGAACCATTGGAAATGATCACAATAGATTCCCTAAGACCTACAATCCAACATCAAAATAAGCATAAATGCACTAGTAAAGTGATATTCTTGCATCATCTAACTATGAATTTGAGGTTAGACAATAACTAGAGGAAATATGCTATAGACATAATAATATAAGATTCAATAGAGATAATTATATATCATTAAGGAAATTGCTTTACTTCAATGGGGTGCATATAATAGTCTATAACTACATTAATTTGTATGCACGTACATCGAAAGAGGCCAACGTTAATGATTACATAAATACTTACGCAGTAATTTGGAATTGTAACTAATTATTGCCAACAATATTTGATATACGCATAGCAAGCATTGAAATAATTACTCGCACAATGAGAAAATGACCCTAGAATATAAGGTATAGTAGATAATATGAGTACGATGCATACTGAGATATTTTTTTTGGTCAGGGGCACAAAATACATAATGAAATCAGCTAAGTTCCTTCAGACATTATATATGCTCAAATTAGCATGTAAATAGTTGAAAGATATGGATTAAAACAAAACAAAAATTGATGCAACTGCTCTTAAGATTATATTAAATAGCATACCTCTGCTACTCTCCTATAGGCCCACAGTGTTGGGATTGGAAGGCCAATGGAATTTTGTCTATTGTGCCTTGTCTTTTCAGCTGCTTAGTATGAGCTTATAAATAAGACTCTTATTGTCATTTGTAAACATTCTATTTTTGGAGATTAATACAATTGTTCTACTCTTAGTGTGGACATAGCCACTATTGTGGTGAACCATGATAAATAAGTTTGTTCTGTGTATTTTGTAATATGCTCTTGTTATTCTATGTTTCTAGTTTTATTTCGAATTCATTAAATCTACAATTGGTATCAGAGTGAGGTGTTGGTTCCTGATCAGGAGTTTACACTCAAAGAGACACCAATATGCCTATGATGGATATTAAGAATTGGTTAGCTCCAAATGTGGGCAATCTATAGGTAACTGGACCAACTATAGGGATGGATTTTCCCTCTTCTACTTCTGGCTCTGTGAAACCAAGGTAGGTACACCTGATCCAATAGTACTAACTCTGACTGATAGTTCTAGATTTTCCCCTCATTTCTTTATTGGATCTTTCAACAAATGATTACAGTGAGAGAATACTAAACAAGAACCTATTGTTCATTGATCCTCCATCACTGGTAGGAAAAAACATAAATGTAAATGAAAGTAAAAATTGGTAATGATTTAATGCTTCTTGCAGAGTGTAAACAATCATGCAACACATGTAACAGCACAAGGGATACTAGCTTATGATCAATGCCTTATCCATTGGGCATCATACCTAAAGCAGACATGAAATACAAGAACAACTACTAGATTCATCTAAGAAACCAAGCCATAAACATAGTCAAACATCTCTTACACTGCTTGCAGATATCCTTCTTGATTGAACCCAATAAATCTATGCTTCACTTAGAGGCTTTTAACCTAATCCTAGATCAAGGCTGAGAGACAAAACACATACACCAGTAACCTAATGCAATGAGTTAGAAAAATCAAAATTCATCAAGAAACAACTAAAGGAGAGATCCAAGAATGAGAAACTATATTAAGTATGTGGGTTCAAATCCCTGTATTACAAACTGATTCAGTGATACCATAGACAATATGCAAAAGATACATAAGTTTTCTTCCTAGTACTGAAATAGAAGCAAAAATGTTACAACCTAGACTGAGGATACACACTTGGCTTTTTAGCTTCCTGTGTCAAGAAATTCCAGCCAGCCCTTTGAAATGATTACAAAAATCCCTTTATACCAGGGCTACAAAGCAAGCACAATTATTTCAAATTCAAAATTTCAAAATCACCTAACCCCACTGAGAAATAAACACAGACATGACAAGGGGTCAAGCCACAGCAACAAGCACCACCAAACTAGTCAAATCAACCAGCTGCAACCACTTTCAAGCCAAAATTATAATCATTCCTCATGGTCAAATCCCTCTGCAATCAACCGCCAAGCACCCTAGACCACACTGCAAATGCTTCTCACCAAATAGGGTCTTTTCTACATTCAATTTCATAAATTTGGTACTCTCTATTGCAAAACTCTTTGCAAAATTCAAACTTGAAAAGCAATGGTCACCTTCCATTATGCGGGCTTGAAGTTTCTTAACCACTCACCCCTAGTCACACAACTGTGCGGTCACAAACCACCACCACAGGAAAACGGGCTACAATATATGCTTGGTCACATGATCGCATAACCTGGAAATGGGTTATGTGAACACGCGACCACCCGCTATCTTCTACCCTGCCGCAACTACCACCACCGATGCTAGACCACAGCCACAAAAGGGCATGTTGCATGTTCGCAAGCTAGGAAACTGGCTCACGTGAACATGCGACAAGCCGCTACCTTGCACCCCACCAGTCGTTAAATCACCGTCGAGAAACCCCCACCTGGGCCTACGTTCAAACTTGTCAACTTAGACCAACCGAAAACCACCATGACACCACTGCATAGAGCCCACCAAACAGTTGTAGACGGGCCCCAGGGACACATGGCACCCTGTCCCATGATTGTATAGCCCATAAATGGGCTATGCAAACATGTGACAGCCCATGAACCTCTACCTTGCCGCACACAACTCTGCAACTGCGACGCCAGACCATTGTCACATGATCGCATAACTCAGAAATAGGTTACATGATCATGCAACAACGCGCAGACCATAACCGCATGGAAATAACACCACCACCCGCTAGCCAATAGAACACCGCCACCGCATCTAGACGATGCCCCATCACCTGCTACAGGGTCCTAGGGACAGGTGGCAAGCGGTCGCATGATCGCATAGCCAAAAATTGGGCTATGCGATCATGTGCTAGCCAATCATAAGCTACCACATCATCACCTCAAACACAACCCGAACAACAACCACCAACTGCTAGGAACTGGGACCCATGCGGATAGATGGCAAGCGGTCGCATGATCGCATGTCAGAAAAGTCTAACATGCGGCCATGCGACAGCCAATAAGAATATGCCATCTATCCCCCCATCATCGCGCTTGTGCACTAAAGCAAAGAAGACTGCCAAGCAACTGAACAGGACCAGGACCCACATCTCAACCCTGCAAGAAAATTCAACGGCTGTCGCAAGAGCGTGAAGGATAAACATCGCACAATTTCACCATGTGAACATATGACAACCGTCGATCCTCTCCGAACTTTAACCGTGCTAAAGCATGAAGAACAAAGACCACCACATGACTGCCAGGCATTCATCGACTACGTGACAAACTGTCTGCGTGATTGTGAGATGGTAGCAGATAATCGCCAGATATTTGGAGATCACGCGACTAAAGAGAAATAGATGGCCCGCCAGGTCACTGAAGGTTAGGTGCTAACCACCAAGCATGAAGAGATCTCACGATAGCACAGTCACCAGATCATTGAATAAAAAATGTAACTGCCCAAAGACTTGGAGAAAGTGTGACTAACACCATGCAAAGATTAGGCCCCACCACCCATCGTACCTGCATAGTTAGAGAAAACACTAGCAAACAGGGAACTAGTGTGAGGTCGAAAACACACAAAGTTTCCAACACAAGATCGAAAACACATGGGAATTTTCAACATGACACAAAGGATAGCAGGGAAGTCAAAAACATCAAGGGTTCTTATGCAGGCCAAAAAGGTTGAAAACAATGTGGATTTGCAAAAATACTATGGGTTTTTGACACTATGGCAAAATTTGACAATATTTCCAGCATAGTTTAGAATTTGAAAATCTTTTGGGATTTTGCACTTCAGCACGTGCGAATTGGACCAGAGATTGGTGACAAAGCAAGGAACACAGGGCAAGACACAAACCATGAAACATTTGTAGGGAGGAGGCCATTTTCATGAGACTTTGCAATGATAGAAAAAAGGCCTAACACGAGGTTAATCACTGGTTGAGTTTTCGGTTTCAGAATTATGGAAGATATAAGAGTTTAGAAATTTTCTTGGAAGAATTACGGGATATGGAATATTCAAATGAAGTCTTTGTTAGTTAACAAAGAGCTTTTGCTGACACTTGAAGGAAAAGCAAAGAAACCCTCAACCATATCGGATGAAGATTGTGGAAGGCTTGACGAGAAAGCCATGGCAACAATCTTTCTTGCATTAGGCGATAATGTTTTGTATAATGTTTTAGACAAAAATACAGACAAAGATGTATGGGATAAATTGGCTTCAACATATGCACAAGCATCCGCTATGAAAAAAGTCTTCATCATGAAGAATTTATATAAACTTAAGATGAAGGAAGGTGAAGTCATGACAAATCATCTCAATGAATTTAACACCTTGATCGGCCAAGCAAATTCAGTTGGCATGACACAAGATGATGAGAATAAGGCTGTTTTATTGCTATGTTCTCTTCCTAATAGCTAGGATGCACTTGTGACAGCCATTAGCACTTCAACATCAACTACCAAGAAGCTGGTTTTTGATGAAGTTTCAGCCACCCTGCTCTCCGAAGATTTGAGGAGAAAGAATGATGAGTCCTCTTTCGGTAATGCTCTCACAATGGTGAGCACTGAAAATAGAGGAAGAAGCTAATATAGAGGCAGAATTAATAACAATTGGAGGTCCCAATCTGCAAGAAGATCATAGTCAAGAGGAAGACAAAATGGTTGTTGGTTTTGTGGGAAGGCTAGGCATGTTAAGAAGGATTGTAGAAAATATAGGAAGGCACAAGAATAAGTATTGGACAGTCAAGAAAACACAATTTGTGAAAAGGATCCGGGTATCCTAATTTTATCAACAAGTGATACAAAAGTTGATTCTTGGGTAATTGATTTGTGAGCTTCCTTTCATGCTTCCTCTCTCACGGATGCATTCACAAATTACCAAGAAGGTGAATTCAGAGAGGTATATTTGGGTGATAACAAAGCATGTAAAATTGTTGGCAAAGGAGATGTTGTATTGCATCTTGAAGGAGGAGCAAAATTACTTCTCAAAGATGTTAGAATGTCCCTCAATTAAAGAGGAATCTGATTTCTATCAGCCAATTATACACCCAAGGATTTAAAAGAACTCATGGATTCATGGAATATAGTCAAAGGTTCATTGGCTATTGCTAAAGGAGACAAGACCGGTAGTCTCTATATTTTGAAACCTATTGATAAGGTGGGAGATTCTTTGACACTTGTGGACAACGATGCTACACTTTGGCATCACAGGCTTAGACATATGAGCAAGAAAGGCTTTGAGGTAATGCTAAATTGTGATCAACTATCGGGTCTCAAATCTGCAAATTTAAAATTTTGTGAGCATTGTCTTCATGGGAAACAAAAGTGGGCCAATTTCTTTAAGGATGGACATGATAAAAGGACTACACCTTTGGAGTTACTGCGTTTGGATGTCTCCAGACCTACGGAGGTAACCTCTTATGGAGGCGTGCATAATATTTTGTCACCTTTCTTGATGATAGCACCCGAAAGGTATGGGTTTATATGCTTTCTATAAAATCAAAGGTATTCTCTAAATTTAAAAGTTTTAAAGCTCTTGTGGAAAATCAAAGTGGTCATAAAATGAAGTGTTTGAAAATGGATAATGGAGGTGAAATTTGATCATTGGAGTTTGATAAATTTTGTGCAGATCATGGTATAAGATGAATTAAGGTTGTTCCTTATTCACCTCAAGAAAATGGGGCAGCAGAACGGTTAAATAGAACCATTCTTGAGAAAGCACAGTGTATGCTTTCCAATACTGGTTTGGGAAAAGAATTTTGGGTGGAAGCCTATAATACAATAGTCTATTTAATCAATAGGACTCCTTCATCTCGTCTAGAGTTTGGCATTCCAAAAGAGGAATGGCTGGGAAAAAGGATTTCGTACTCACACATCAAAGTTTTTGGGTGCGAAGCTCATGTACATGTCCCAAAAGAAAGAAGAGAAAGCTAGATTTCAAATCACAAAAGGGCATATTCGGTCGTTATGGTGAAGATCAATTTAGTTACAGAGTTTGGGATCCGGTTAAAGAGCAAATCATTCATAGTCGTGATGTCATTTTTAATGAGCATAAATTTCAGCTCTCCCAGACATTGATAAGTCTAAAAAGGATTACATTTCTTTCAAAATACCTTTAAATGGTATTGCCTCTACTCATCATGGAAGAAGTTCCCTTCATACAACTCCAACTTTTGTTCTAATTCCTCCTCAATCCTCATCAAGTGAGGATGATTACACGTTTGGTAATTTGTTCAATAGAGAACAAAGAGATCTGTTTGATTACACAGAGTTTTCAAGAAAATATGGGAGAGACCATGCTCTTCTCTTTCCCTCTCCATAACACTTCCAGGCATAGCCCTCATGATAGTCATCAAACACCACATGGAAGTCATAAAATAACTCATGATAGCAGGGACATCCCTAGTATTCATGCAATGGAGAATAACATGAATCCTCACGACATCTTCCAAAATGTAGCAGCTAAGGAAGGCTCGTATGAAGAAGAGTATGAGACGCATGAAGAGGAGTATGCAGACCTACATGAAGAGGAGTGTGCAGAGTAGGCTATAGACCCACGTGAGCCATTCTCTACTAGCTCACGTGAGCTATGTCGCAACTCTTTCCCTCTTGTAAACTCATGTGAGTTCTTTCCTGAGCTATGTGCCAGCCCTGTAGGCCCACGTGGAGTATCAAATGGCAATTTCTTCTCACCCCAAGCTCATGCTAAGGCTACTTTAGGAGGTGAACAAGTAGCCATTCACAAGTCAGTAACAAAAGGGAAGTCTTCATGGAAGTCTTCGACAGTAGGGAATAAGGAATTGTCTAGTCATAATAAAATTGCACATGGTGACACACAACAGCATGAAATAAGAAATGAATTGGGTGTGTATGGACGAGTTCAAGAAATTGGGGATAAAAATTCTTCTGATCATGGCAATGAATTACAAAATTACAACAATACTGTTCCAGGTTTAAGGAGGTCTACGAGAGAAAGATAACTTCCAGCAAAATTCTCTGATTATCAGCTACTATTTGCTGAAGAGGCAGAGCTAGAACTATTAATTTTTGAGCAAATTGAACCTGCAAATTTTAAAGAGGCATGTATAAGAAATGATAAGAACAATTGGTTTGTTGCTATGACAGATGAAATGAGTTCGCTTGAAGCAAATGACACCTGTGATTTGGTTGCTCTTCCACCAAATTGAAAACCATTCAAGAACAAGTGGGTCTATAAATTGAAAGACGAAGGAGGAGGTGAAAAATGGTTCAAAGCTCAGTTGGTAGTAAACGGATATGCTCAAAAATAGGGGATTGATTTTGCTGAAATATTCTCTCTAGCTGTGAATATGACATCCATCCAAACAGTATTGGGATTAGCAACCATTTGAGATCTTGAATTGGAATAGTTAGATGTTAAGACATCATTTTTACATGGAGACATAAATGAGGAGTTGTATATGCATCAGCCTGAAGGTTTTGTGAAAAACGGGCAGGAACATCTCTATTGTCGGCTGAAGCATAGTTTGTATGGGCTCAAGCAAGCCTCGAGATAGTGGTATGTCAAGTTTGACTCATTCATGCTTGAACATAATTTTATCAGATGTGAATTTGATCTGTGCATTAACTAAAACACACTCCCGAATGGTGAATTTGTTATTCTTCTTCTCTATGTTTATGACATGTTAGTAGCGGGAACCAGCTCTCAAATTGTTAGTGAGCTGAAAACTAAATTGGCAAGCACATTTGCTATGAAGGATTTAGGGGAAGCCAAGAAGATTCTTGGTATGACTATAACCTGAGATAGGAAGAAGAAAGTAATCACATTGTCACAAAAAAAAATATATTGACAAAGTAATTCAAATATTTGGTATGGCTGATGTGAATAGTGTTTCTACTCCACTTGCTTCACATTTTCAGTTATCAGCACATTTGTGTCCACAAACACAAGAGGACAAGGAATATATGGAGGACATCCCTTACAAATCTATAGTTGGTAGCATTATCTATGCTATGGTTTCAACATGTCCCGACATTGCTCATGTGGTGGGAGTTGTGAGTAGATTCATGAGCAATCCTGGGAAGACTCATTGGGAGGCCATCAAATGGATATTAAGATATCTTAAAGGCACTTCAAATTTGGTCTTATGTTTTTGTAACAATCATGAACAGTTACGGGGATTCACAAATTCAGATCTTGCCAGAGATTTGGATAAGCATAGATCTACTACCGGTTACACATTCATGTTCGCTGGAGCTGCTATTAGTTGGGCCTCAAGGTTGCAACATTCTATTGCTCTTTCTTCCGCTGAAGCTAAATATTTGACAATTTCCAAAGGTGCTCGGGAAATGATCTGGTTGCAGCAATTACTTGATGAAATAAAGTATCAACAAAATGATTATGTTCTTTTGAGTGACAGTCGCAACGCCATATTTATGGCTCATAATCATACCTCTCAGCGACGTTCAAAACACATTGACATCTATGCTCATTTTGTATGGCACATGGTTGAAGAGGGAAGGTTGAAGGTTGAATAGATTGATACTAAGATCAATCCGGCAGAATTATCTATTGACTTCTGGTGGGAGTTTGCTGGGATTGGAAGGCCAACGGACATTTGTCTGTTGTGCCTTGTCTTTTCAGCTGTTCAGTATGAGCTTATAAATAAGACTCTTATTGTCATTTGTAAACATTCTATTTTTGGAGATTAATACAATTCTTCTGCTCTCAGTGTGGACGTAGCCACTATTGTGGTGAAACATGATAAATAAGTATATTATGTGTATTTTGTAATCTGCTCTTGTTATTCTTTATTTCTGATTTTATTTCGAATTCGTTAAATCTAGACACAGAATAGTCTACTATTTAAGCTGAGAACTCAACTTGTGGGAATCCCCTATCGTGTATTATCAACCATACCTATAGTAGAGAATTGGAGTTAATGAGATAATGCTGGAGATTAGCTATGTGATTTTTCTCGAACGACAGGCGAATACATACAATAATCACTAAGCATAGTGTG
The DNA here is from genome assembly GCA_027943335.1 of Chamaecyparis obtusa. Lineage (NCBI taxonomy): Eukaryota > Viridiplantae > Streptophyta > Pinopsida > Cupressales > Cupressaceae > Chamaecyparis > Chamaecyparis obtusa. The sequence continues at coordinate 203,853 of BSBK01002935.1, read as the reverse complement.
GGGAATGTTTCAGGCTGTGTTGGTCTTTTAAGAAGTACATTTTGAGTAGGGACAACTCTATCGATGGTAGAGATACAGAACATTCTCTCATCCATTACTTATTCGACGAAAAACAAATGTATAAAAATAATACAAATAGTATAATTTTAATTACTTCCCTCGGGTCTTCCTCACAACTCGGCTGTACAACAATTGAAATCCCTATCATCATATTACATGCGACGGCATCTCTATTATGGCCCGATCTTACAAACTACTCATGTGTCTTGGTACGCTTCTTTGCTCGCATGCATGACTTCAACGGTAGTTCCGATGATAGCGTTGGTTAAAAAAGCACCTGTCTTGTAGGTGTCCATGCACGCTAGGATATCATGAATAAAATTACTTTTATATTGCTAAGAAATCTAGTGTATATTCGTGCATATTGTATATGTTTCTGAATGCGATGTTTCTAACACCTTTATAACAAACCCATTTCCCACTGTATTGGTATTTCCTCAGTCAAATGCAGTCTAGTTGTCTTTACTCTTCACAAAGTGCTCCAAACAAATCACCATCTTGGACATGGTGAGGACGCGCGGGAATGATTAATAGTGTCGAACTACTTTACAAGACACGCAAATACAGCGACCACAAAGATGACTCTGACAGAGCCTCCACATAGAAATCAGGTGACTATAGTATGACTCTACATGCTACATGCACCCGCAAGCTACAATTAGTGTCTCCCTTAAAGGAGTAATGATGGTGCCCTATATGCACCTATGTGCTACATGTGTTTGCACACCAACGCCAATTTAATGTGTATAAGAACAATAACCTCCTAAAGATCCTCAAGTATGACTGGTTGGTCTATGTTGACCGAACTCCACTCACCCTTGATCACCTTCACATACAAGACACACGATCTGATTAGACCAAAAGATATTTTGACCCAAAAAACAGTTAGGGATGATCTCCTTCCGAAATCGTATCACATGAATAGAAAGATGATGTTATTCTTTTCATAGAAATAATGCTAATCAAATAACTTTATCAATGTCTACAACATATCAATGTAAACCAAAACAAATTAATAATAACTCTACTCCATCAGACCTTAATATGATCCTCTACCTCTCTTGATCAGTACCCCGTGTGTAACTTGAAAATGCCACCCAAATCTGATCTGCTAAACTCTGTGGATAATGAATGGAGTGTAATCGATAGATCGTGAAACTGGATGGAGCGTAATGGATAGATGATGAAAGCTTGCAAATCTTCGATTGATTGTGAAAAAACTTAGCCTTTTGAATGATTAATCATTTTTAACATGAGCCATTAAGCTAAAGAAATCTTGGATAATTTACTTGTGGTTTGTGCATTCAAACTTAACCCTCCTGATTGTTTTCAAGTTACAATGTTATTGGAAAAGGAAAGGAAAGACTATTTTATAGTCTATGAAATCATATACTTGATTTTGGTTCTATATATGGTGACAATAATATCGGACTATCTTGTATCCTTTTGGAGGCAGACAATATGTACATATCCTACCAAATTGTTGGATTTGAACTTGTGACCTATTTTTTTAGAGAAAAAGTTCTCTACCACTACGCCAACTCATGTGTTGAGTTTCTCAAAGGATAGTGATTTATAATTGGTGGATGTTGACCTCACATTTTTTTCCATAAGAAATACCTAATAGGGGTGTGATAGGATTGACATCGCAATCCTTGAGAGGTATTAATCTTGCATCAGATATCTCTATTGGGAGTAGCATTTAAAGTCTTGTTTGATATTTTTATGAATGGACAAGATCATTAAGGTTTAAGGGAAGAACATTATAGAACAAAATTCTTGCCACTAGAGGAACAAAGCATTTTAATTATACTAAAAATTATGAAAGTACGATCAGTGTATATAGCCAATAGTTAAGGAAAAATGGAAATTTCATAACATCAATGTTGGAATTGATGCTAAAATGAAGAGAAAATAATATTAGTAGTATCAATATATAGAATATCGATGTTATGTCCATAGATGGCGGTAAGCACTCATAGGAGAAATTTATGAATGGAATTAGTTTCTCATTCAGGACTATTTATTAGGCTTAGGCATTATTAAAATGACAACAATAATATGATGATTCAACTGATATCCCTATTCATAGATCAATTGAGACAAGTGGTAATAATGAAATATATTAAGATCTTCCTTAGTATGGATAGAATAAAGAGGAGTGTAATACTTCCAGAAAGAAGCCTATGATGCTCATTCTATTCAACAAGCATCTTATTTGTGATATGCCTTAAATACATTAGAAACCATAGTCTTAAGATATAATTATGAAATCCCTGTATAGACTATCTTCAACATGACTAAGCATGGTCACATTTTTGTACTTCTATTTAAACCTAGATTAATATTAATATTAATCATTATATTAGTTTAATTATGTTCAAATGGAGAGGGCCCAAACCTAGAAAAATATGTTCATCAAGTCATAAAGATAGATCAGGAGGAATTCACGAGAACTAAATTCAAAACAAAATATAGAAACAAAATCAACAACAAATTAACTAGAAAAAATAGTAGAAACTAATCGAGTCCAAAGACTAAAGACAAAAAAATAAATATTAGGAAGTTTAACATCCTTCCATTCATCATTAAGCTCTTTAAGAGTGTTGAGAAAAGAGGACATCTTTGTCTTTCGCACCACAATAGGTGCTTCTAACATCAAACCAGGTGCATCTTTCATCTATTAAGTGGTAATCATCTAGATCTACTCTCGCTTCGTTCTTTTGGATTTATAGTATTGTAACTCTTCTTGTAAGCTATTAAAAAAGGTCATTCTATCCATCATTTACTTACTAAGTTTAACAACCTCATCTAGTTTCTTGTTTATCTAGTTTTGATCAGCTTTAACATTCCCCAACACTCTTATAATTTCCTATTTCTTTTTGTCCAAAGGGATGAGGCCTTTTAACTCATGAATCTGATCCTCAATTATACCCCAGTTGTCAAACTTTTGAGCCATATCCTCTGTAGCATCCTAAATACTAGTCTCCATTTTTCTATTGGACCAATCACTAGGTTGGGCTTTAGCACTAGCAATATCCTCTAGCCTATTAATTTTCTTTCTTGCAGTGTCAAGCGATGTTATCAGCCATTTAATTATAATTTTTTTCTTATTATAGAGAATATAATTTTTTCCCACCTTAATCATGATGAGGGAATACTCATGAAGATCCTCCTTAGAAGTATGGTATTTAGAGTGGGGTGAGGAAACATTGAGTGGGACCTCTAGTTCATCTAGGTAGCTTTTGTTCTTAGTAGGAAAAGGGGATTTAGAGTTAGGACCCCTAGTATTTGTGAGGTAATTTTTTAGGGACTAATATAATTCAGTAGACCACGATGACTTAGAATCTTTAGACACAATAACAATGTTCATTTCAAAGGCCTTGATTTTAGGTTTACAAAGAGGATTAGCCCTGCAAAAACTACCGGGGGGGGGGGGGGGGGGTGGGGTGTAAGTGAGAGTGTGTTGAAGTGCTTTAGGTGTAGCCATAGGCTTATTGAGATCTACAATAAGAGGTTGGCCTAAGTGATTAGGTTTACTGGAACCAACCACTACGGATTGAGCAAAGTAAAAAATTTAAAGGAAAATAATTAAATCCTAATGGAGGAAGTGGGCCAATCTATTCTAGCCCTACTTACCAACTAGCACATGAAAAAAATAATCTAGAACAGAAAATTAAGTTTGATATTAAGAAAAGATTTATTAAGCATAGGAAATAAATTGGAATGGAAATGTTGAAGCTTTCTATCAAGGGTAATGAACTTGATCAAATCCTATGTGACATTTTTCCATTTGACGGGTAATGTTTCCATATTGAAACCATTTGGAGTCTCAAAAATATTTTCCTAGAGCCACAAAAAGTCTTAAGATCTTTATTATGGTGACCATTAGTACCTGTAGGAGTATCCTATCCCTCTGAAACTAGATGAGTAATGAAAAAAATCATCTCCTTAGAGACTCAAATTAAACCCCACCAATATTTATCTTCCCCTTATCTCCACTAAATTCTAAGAGAGTTTTGAGTCATACTAGTCATACCCTTATTGTAGCTATCAAGATACCGAGTCTAAAATATGTGAAAAGGGATGGTGTTGTTCATGTATTTGTCACACTTGTCCATCTCAATTTGGTTCTATTTTCCTCCCATAGTGTTGTTACATAAATAATTGATAGAGATGGCCACAAGGTGAGGACCATTAACTATAACAAGAATAGATAGGAGGGAATAAATCTTGAACGATATATAAGTCCATCCACAATAATGATAACTACTCATCATTAATTATAATTTGAGAAATTGTGTCCTTTTCCAGAAATGGCCATATCTATGTCAATCATAACTTGAGCTTATTGAGGTACATCTTGAAGTTCAAACCAAGTTTTAATATCTTTGGTAAATATTCCTACTAAAACTAATCTATCTATGAAACCATTACTATCATGGATGGTGTGATAGCATATGATGTCATCTATTTTAGCCATAAGGTGAATACATTTCATAATTTTTTATCTTTGGTTTCTAAACTTTGGATGTGTGTCCTATTAAATATATTTATGACATTTATGGCATCACCCTCAATTATTGCTTTTTATAGCCATAATTAAAAAACCAACTCAATCTCATGAAAGATAGATTCCACCTCTACCATGTGGGTAATTTGCAATCCCAATTTCACTAAAAGACCAGGAAATTTTTTCTATGTCCATCTCTAATGAGACAACCCCCATGGACTCCAAACCATGGTTCCCAACTGAAGATCCGTCGAGTTTGAGTTTAACCCAATCAAAGTTAAAGTAGAATATTTAAGCATTGTATTACTACATATTTGATGTCTATGGTGTTAATAAATTAAATTTTAAATTGTATGGCCAATGTTACATTTAAATTTTATGTATGTTCTTAAAAAAAGAGTGATAATGATAAAACGAGGTTAACAATAAAGGTAAATATTAAATTGAGTGTGATACAAATCTAAATAATGAACATAATTAATGATAATTTAACTGCTAATAATAAAATTAAATCTATTAATTTGTTAACGAAAAGCCAAATGTTAGGTTTCTTATGTATTTAGTTTGATATTCATATTCAGTAAGGGAGAAATCTATAATATAATTCTTTTTACCAAGGTCATCATTCTAAGTTCTAATCAAATTGTAACCTCATCATTAATAGAATAATACTAGTTCTCCTACTCCTTTTTGTACTTTTTTGCTTTATCGCCCAACAGCTAAGTGATGTGACAACCATATAAAAAATTGTGCACCTTGTTAGAGATTATTAGTGCAACTTATCTATGTATAGATAAATGAGTAGGAGATCAATGAAAAATAATACTTATAGTGTATAAGTGATGTATTCGTTCTATTCAATTTTTAAGCATTGCACCTAGAATTAGAGCCATGTTGGAACACTAGCAAATTGTTTTAATCCTTCAACTGCTCTAAAGACTAGAAAGTTTCTTACTAGGACTTATATAAGGTGTAAAAAATTATTTTAATAAATAAACTCTAGAAATTTAGTTTTATGGAAACTTCAAATTAGGTAGATAATTCACTATAGATAAGAATACATGGTATTCAATTTTAATAGAATTCTAATCTAAGCTTCAAGTAAATAAGAAATAGACAAGTTGAATACTTTAAGGATGGAAACAACTTAATTGTTGGATTGAATTTTACCTCAAAATCTTATTCATAAGGTTAAAAACATATATAAATTGGAGCAAAGGAATTATCTTATAATGATTATATTATGTTATTGATCTTATTTGCTCAAATAATAAAATCTATCAATCAATATTGAGATTAAAAATGTATTCAAGTATCATTTTTCTTAATCGATAGGTATCTACCAAAATGTGACCATAGATTTATATACAATGAGTATAAGAACATTGAAAAAACTAAAGTAACCTATTTCTCTATTTGAGAAATATTATATTAAAATTGTGAAGCCAATAAGCTACTTTATATGATATTAGAACCCTTAGAGAACTTATATCTTGGATAACTTTCATGCATTAAATTCCCACCTTTTCCTTCTAACATAAGGGGGTAACTTAGCATACATAAGATCTTTTATATTAAATGCATGAAATGCCAAAGAGAGTTACACTATGACTAAAAATATGATTTGCTTGGATGATAAAAATTACCAATACTTGTGAACCTTGTTTTGGAATAGGAAAAGATAACTAATTTGAATAAAGTTGTTAATATTTTACTACCTATAATCTAACTGGGGAACAAAAAATAATAATCCTTTAGGACTATATAAATAGGAACATAGAGGATTTAAGGGCATATTATCAAACCACCAACCATTTGAATTTCATTGCTTAGTAACTAAATGATTCGAAGTAGATAATAATTATTTCAATGGGAATTACTAAAATATGACAGTAAACTCAAGCTAATGAATGTGAAATTAGAAGTCCTTCATAACAAAATGTGTAAACTCTTATTAAGAGATGTTTTTGAGACAATACAAGATTAGGATAGAAATATGATCTATAGAGTTTTTGTTTGTATGAAAAAAGGGTAATTGTTATCTAAGAATCAACAAATTTATTTTGTAGTTTATATTTTGCAAAAGAATTGGAACTCAAGAAAGCAATTGGGGTCAACATATGACAAGTTCAGTTACTACAATAAAGCTAATGGAGATAGTATATGTTAAAATGAGCATGAATATTTTTATTTCCCTATGCGATACATAATTAGTAGAACCTTCTACACATGATTATAAAATAGGAGAATTGGTAATGGTTTAAGTGTTTAAGGAAAATTTACTTATCTTATCTTCTATGCCTTGTGAAATCAGTAAGAATTATGTCAAAAAAACCTTGATTTTAACGTGTGTGAATGAATCTATCTCAAGGATATAAAGATGCAAATCATGTGTATAAAGGTTAATGAGTTGTAAAATTTATATTTAGAAAAAAATTAATTAGTAATTGAATATTTCCTATGTTTTAAATAGAGTAGATATGGGAAACCACCAAATAAATGCAGAGTTTATTATTGTATAATATGTATATATTTAGTACAAAAGTAAACATAACCAGCCTAGTTGATTGAAAAACTCAATTTTGATCATGTATAAAATAATGAGTATCTATCTAAAAAAAAAAAGGAAAGAATTTTCAGCGTGATCCATCAGTATGTAAATTCCATTGGGATAATACCTAAAACTATAAAAGTATATTTCTTGATAGGTATGTTAAATGTAAAACATGCATACATTAGTATTTCGAAATAAATCTTGTTAAAAAGTTGATCTCATACTTATATGTGTCTATGTACCTTGTGTAAAATTGGAAACACCCCATCTTTTAATGTAATGTCATATGTTTGTGAAGGTGTTGTATAAAATCAGTCAGTGCATGAAAAGTGATTGTGAAAACTATTCAAATATATGTGTAGTGACATGTGAAGTAAACCAATAAATGATATGTAAGCCAAGTAGGTGACCTTGTTCATAAAACTTGGATATGGGTGAGATGGACATCATAAGAAATCCATCAATGAACACCCTTTATGAAAAATATATAAATATAAATATTTTGGTTAATGAGTTTATGTAAATAGATGTGTTGTGTACCATGCTAGTGACATTTTTTACCTGATATGGGAAATGGTATGGTCGATGTTAGGGGAAATTCAGTAAATCAAAAATTTTATGAAAAGACTTGTGAATATTGTAAATATCAATATGATTGTAGAAATTATCATGTCATTTGTTGTGTTGGTTATTTTTTTTTGTGATTTTATTATGTTGGTAGTGCTTTGATTTGATGCTTTATGTGCCTCACCATGTCACTAGGGGTTGATAGGTCAAATTACCATTGAACTCTTATGAATATCTATTAGTTGTAAAACTTAAAAGGGTATTATCTACAACTACTCCTCCTCATGAAGTGATAGAATTTTTGGGTCATTGTGAAATAGTGTTAGTGATGTATCATGGTGTTGCATCATCTTTTATGTTGCTACATAGGATGTAACTAGGGGTTAAGAGATATAACCTACGTTAAATTCTTATAGATATTGGGTCATGTAAGATTTCATATTATGTTTCCCAAGATTTCTCCCCCAAGGGGTTGAGAGGTAAGACATATATTGAAGTCTTATAGAGATTTATTGTATGTAAGAATTCTAATTATGTTATCCACAAGTATTCCCCCTCATGCATAGCTACACTTATTCTCTCAAAGTGGAAGCTTTGATGTGTTTACTTGTGGCCTGTAGAAGGGTCTGATTATGAAATTGATACTTATATATTATGGAAGATACATTTAATCTTCATATCTTCATAACATTATTGATTCATTATTGATCATATACTTGGTATTGTGGGATCAATGTTGCTTCTAATTTATATGTTAGAGACCACCATCATATGAGATTATAGTATAGTTTTGTGTTTAGAGAGCCACCCTTCTATTTTTTGGGATTAAGATCCATCATTCTAATAATGTGGCTAGATAACCACAATTCCCATCCTCCCTCTTAATGGCCCGAATAAGGCCACATAGTGCTTATAAAGTGCAATTGTTGATAAAATATGGATTATTAAACTAATTTATTTTGTTGAGAATTTGTATCCTTTTATTTAATATTGTTGACAATACAATTTTTTTGGTGTTGGGCTACTTAGAAAAATTAAGTTTTGATGGTCTTATTTTCTTCAAGGGAATTACTTTACTTGTTTTGAAATAATGTTTTACTGATGTGGCCACTCTTTAATTTTAATTTATTCAGTTGTTCCTTTTAAAATTTTATTTCAGATTTTACAATTATTTGTTGAGACCCTTTATTATTTAAAAATGTTGGAAAATATGTTTGTAATGTGCCTACTATAAACTATCATGCGTAGGATGTGTTCTTGGCAAGTGGTATAGGGAAGCACATGCAGCGGGGAATTTTTTTTATTATGGGTATGATGATACAAATGGGATGGGTATGAAATGGTAATAATCTATTCCCTCTAGATCATGTGTGCGATTCTTTTGTACATACCTTTCGATACTAATTGCCTTACAAAAACAAAGATAAGGTACTAAGAAAGGTATAAGATAAATCTCAATGAAGGTCCCCATGACACCATCCTTTCCTATGCCATATGTATTATGGATGAGAATCCTCAAAGCCCATATGTAATTCTTTTGTTGTATTAGTTTATTATAAAACCATTGTATGGTATATTGCATAAAAATTATGATGTTATAGAAATATAATATAGGATAAATACAAACTATAACTTAAAAAAAGTGACAAAATTTATACAACTTAATGATTTATTAATGCAAAATAAAAGTAAAATTTTAGAGGTACCAACACCATAAATAATGCGTGGGGTACAATTGAGTTATGTTTATTTCATAGGTCAATAAAAGAGTCATGTATAAGTATACTTTCATATGAATGTATTTCATATAATGACATTTTGGATGATATTACTACACATTATTACATTGAAAATTAAAGAATTATATGAATGATGCAATTACAAGATACATTATGAATATTATAAATAAATTATTCCACTATATGAAGGGGTTGTTCCTTAATTCACAAGGTTACTAAATCTAGGAAATAATATCTTTAACATGTGTTATACTTTGAGTTCTATATCTCATAAGATCAAGGATAATAAGTATATGTTCATAACACCTTTATATATGTAAATGTAAATATTAATTTAAATTTATTGTCAACAAGATTAAAGATCAAAATGTTCAATAATTTAAGTAAGATCTTAGAATTTGGACTATGTCCCTAGATTTGTTGGACTTCTAGGAGGAAGTCAAACGCAGGAGGCTGGGGGGTGCATGTAAGACCGTTTTCTCATTAACAACTAATGTATCCTTAAATTCTAGATACATCTAGACTATTTAGGTTTAAAAAGGTGGTTATTAGATTATTTCATTAGTTAATTCTCATGTGTTCTCTCTCTTCCTTAAAGTTGTTGGTATTTTTAGATTTTCACCAAGGAATACAAGCATAAAAGAGTAAGGAAGGCATACTTAAATTAATCCAAGTAGATATCTCTTTATGTTACCATAGCTGTAACTAAGAAAAAATCTATAATAGATACTAGATTATATCATTTTTCCAATGCTAATGTAAAGACCAACACAAGCCAATGTTGTCAATGTATAAAAGCACTTCCTTCACATTCATAAGTAGTTAAGTAGTTATGTATGTCATAATTATAGACTCGGTCATAACAGTGAAGAAGGATATTCTATCATAAGACAAGTGTTATGAACTAGCCAATATGTAAATATAGCATATGCAAGTGCTAATGAATGCAAATGTCAATGACCCAGTCAATATGCTAAATGCAAATATTTTAATGAATCAATCATATGATGCTAATGAACTAGTTAATGATCCAAGAAGCTATAATGATCTTACACATGTAAGAGGGATAGGAAAGTGAGCCCATGATCAAACTGCCTCTTAATCTAGATTCCCTCCAAGGTATTCAACCCTAATGCAAGATTTAGCCATACTTTCATAGTTACAACCAATTTAAGCCAAACCCCTAGTTGCCTTAGTTTTTGAAATAGTAGACTAAAATTTTAAAATCTGAAATGGATCTTTCTTCTACCATAGCTCTGATACCATGTTGGTATTTTTAGATTTTAACCAAGGAATATATTCAATCTAGAGATCTAACATAACTAAGCATAGGGTATGAATAAATAAACAAGAAGAAAGAAGATAATACCCCTATTGTAACTTAGAAATCCATCCTTGGAGTCTTTAAAATCTAATCATTCATATTCTTCTAGATCTGCCCTAATTTGTCCATCTAGGGTTGCTTTAGATCTGCCTTTAGTTCACTCCAGTACTGTCCTAAATTGATGCTCCTACGGCTACTACAAATTTGCCCATCTCTGCTAAAAATTCAGTTCTACTTTGAATCACTGCTCCTAGGACTGCTACAAATTCACCCATCTCTACTGCAAATTCAGTTCTGCCCTAAATCACTACTCCTAGGGATGCTACAAATTTGTCCATCTCTGCTACAAATTCACTGCTCCTATGGCTGACATAATTCACCCTTGATCTACTATAAATTTGCCTTCTAATTCACCTTACAATCAGATATAAATCACAAACTTGGAGAGAAGCACATAGATAGACTTGAGGTCTTCATCCTTCTAAAAACCACCTATGTTGTTGCATCCAATGCAACTCAAAGTTAGACGTAGTTCTAACTATTATTTCTTGCTTCTAGTCACTCTTATATATGAGCAATTAAGATAAAACCCTTGGCCTCCAAGTTGGCTAACTTGGGCCCATAATAAATAATAATCTTATATTTATTATTATCTTAATTACAACTTGGCCCCTCCAAGTATAGATTAATTAAATCATTATAGATAAACAATAGATAATAAATATCCCTTATTTATTATCATTATTTAAATCATTTATAATAAATATATCTTCATATATTTATTATATATATTTCCAATTATCCAATTGGTTGATCTTTGCTGTAAAGGCCAAAATATCAACAAAAGTGCCTTGAGAAAAATCCAAATTATTCTAGGATGATAATAAACTATCATAGTGATCATTGATAGATCTTGTATAAGTTGATTTAAAATATTATTTAATTATTTTAAAATGTATGCACATTAGGACTATTTGATATGATCTTAAAGACAACGTGGAATTAGGATGTCAATCTAATGATTCATAGGATGATTTGCCTAACAAATAGCATAAATATTATTTCAAGACTATAACATTAGAAAAAGAAAGTGTGTAAAAAGAAGAATTGAGAACCATTAAGACTAATCAAAATATCCCCATGAGAAATCACAAGTGTATCCCTAAATATGAAATAAAAAATATTATTGTTAAGATAATTATGTTTTGGACTTAGTAATATCTGTTTATTTTAGATAAACTTTCTAGATATAATTTATGGATTTTGTAAGTTAGATTAGACTATGAAGAATCCTAATTAAGTCAAAACTCATAAGAATCTGTACATGAATTTTAACAAGTGTCACGTAGTGGCCAAGTACTTGCCTTTAGTTTTATAAATAAATTTAATTTTAATTTTGATTTATATGTAAAGTGAATTTTTAATTATAATAATTTATAACTAAGTTTAGTTTTAATTTTAATTTCTATGTAAAGTAATTATTTAATTATAAATAATTATAAAATTATTATAATTATAGTTCTAATAATATTTTTTAATTTTATAAATAATTATAAAATATAAATTGTAATTAATTTAAATTATAAAATAGTTCTACTTATAATTAATTTTAATATCAAATATTTAGGCCAAATAACTATTTTTCAACAATATTATAATGTTATTCTATTAAATCTAAATTTATATAATATATATTAAAATAAATTCAAAAATATTCTTTATTTTATAATATAATAAAAATAGTCAATATTATTTTAATATAATATGATACAAATTACACATAAAAAAAATTAAACAAAATTAATTAAAATTTTCAAAACTTTACAAAATTTACATTTAATTTAGACTAGAATATGTGTTATTTTTAACAAAATACTAAATTATAATTATTGGGAAGAATTACTTTTAATCACTAGTTAATGGAAGACTGCTCAATATTTGAAGAACACTATTATTTCTGCTTATATTTAAGCAACTTAAAAATGTAGGTAAATTTGGGAGGGAAAAAATGGAGGTAAATGTAAAATGGAAAGAAAATAATAAAAGTAAATGAAAAAAAAGGAGGGAAGAATTTTTATGTAGCCACTTGTCATTTTTTTTTAATATGAGTTGTTGCTTATTTTGAGCCCCTCTTTTTTTCTGATAGCTTTTTTTTTTTTATAAGTAGCAATTGCTTCATGAAAATAGGAGAAGATTCAAAATTTTCCTTTACCCTTTATTAAATAATTACATCGAGACACTTGCATAAAATTTAGAGAAATTATATATTCTTGGTATAGATGTTGAAGAAAGATGTTCCCTATACTACGTTTGTCACCACTTTGGCAGCTCATTATACCCTAGACAAAAGAAAAACAAAAATAAATCTATGCATCTAAGACTGCCAAATCAAGTAACAACAAGTGCCACGTAGTGGCCAAGTACTTACCTTTAGTTTTATAAATAAATTTTATTTTAATTTTGATTTATATGTAAAGTGAATTTTTAAGTATAATAATTTATAACTAAGTTTAATTTTAATTTTATTTATATTTAAAGTAATTATTTAATTATAGTTGTAATAATATTTTTAATTTTATAAATAATTATAAAATATCATTTATAATTAATTTAAATTGTAAAATAGTTCTACTTATATTTAATTTTAATATTAATTATTTAGTCCAAATAACTCTTTTTCAACAATATTATAATGTTATTCTATTAAATCTAAATCTATATAATATATATTAAAATAAATCCCAAAAATTCAATATTTTATAATACAACAAAAATAGAAATATTATTTTAATATAAGGAAAAACTTATCAATCTCTTAATAGGTATCTAAAAAGTTGTAAACCATAAACCAAATTTTATAAATAATTATAAAATATCATTTATAATTAATTTAAATTTTAAAATAGTTCTACTTATAATTAATTTTAATATTAATTATTTAGTCCAAATAAATCTTTTTCAACAATATTATAATGTTATTCTATTAAATCTAAATTTATATAATATATATTAAAATAAATCCAAAAAATTCAATATTTTATAACACAACAAAAATAGAAATATTATTTTAATATAAGGAAAAACTTATCAATCTCTTAATAGGTATCTAAAAAGTTGTAAACCATAAACCAAATTTTATAAATAATTATAAAATATCATTTATAATTAATTTAAATTGTAAAATAGCTCTACTTATAATTAATTTTAATATTAATTATTTAGTCCAAATAACTCTTTTTCAACAATATTATAATGTTATTCTATTAAATTTAAATTTATATAATATATATTAAAATAAATTCAAAAAATTCAATATTTTATAATACAAAAAAAATGAAATATTATTTTAATATAAGGAAAAACTTATCAATCTCTTAATAGGTATCTAAAAAATTGTAAACCATAATCCAAATAAAATCAGATGATATATAAATTAGATTGTATTATTTGAATGCATGATTTTCATGTCTAATCAATAACAAACTTGGTACATTTTAATTGGTTCACTCCAGTAATAAGAGCTCAAATGTATTAGCCAATCATATCATCAAAAAATAATTTTTACAAATTATAAACTTAAAAAATTAACATTTAAACTATTGAATATGTGTTATTTTTAACACAATAAAAAAATACTAAATTATAATTGGTGTAAAGAATTAGTTTTAATCGCTACTTAATGAAAGAAATGCAAAAAGTGATGCAATAGTACTTGCTAGGCAAGTACTAATAAGAAAGTCAATATAATAATAAAAATGATCTGAAGCGCCTCATCTAACCCTGTGCAATCTCCCAAACAGCTAGCTAGAACTGCACCTTGACAGGGAATCACATATCTTACTTCTAGCTATGGTTATTGTTAAATAATTTTTTGCCCTTAGCATGCGTGACAGAGGGAAGCCGTGGACAAATTTTGCATTGGGCGGGTGGCATACACGGAACTCTCGGAAACATTCTAAATGTCATGATATATAATCTCCTTTTCCATAGACTTCAAATGAGCCCTCTTTTTCTTCAATGTTATTTCGAAGTTGTTAGCTACGCGATCAACTTAGTTTCCTTTCATAGCTTGGGACATTTCTTTGCGCCAAGGAAACATAATGTCGTTGAAGGAAAATACAGCAAATACTACGAGTATAGCTGGAAACATCATTTAAAAGTTAAAAGATATGACTCAAACCTCCACATAGAACGCCAATGTGAAACGACTCAAACCTTTACTTAGCTTTAATTAGGTAGTCCTTATTTCTTACTATTTATAAACTCGTATGTGAAAAATATAATTTGTTAAATTGCTATTTTTCTTCCATCAAATATTTTTTAATAAATTAGATCCATTATATAAATTATTTATATAATGATGTCTTTGACTATTTTAAATTCAAACCAATCAGATCTTTATTTGATCATATGAAAAATTATATTATCAATAATTTAGTTTAAAATTTTAATTATTCAATTCAAAAATTTATTATATCATTCCCTATAATAAACATAAATTGTCAGTTTAACTTCACTAATATACAAATTGTTTCCAAAAAAAATATTCTCATTCTATTATAGCTATTACCTTAGACTAGTACTCCCCTTTCAAATGTTAAAAATAATTAACCCCAACAAAATTCAGCAATTTACAAACTCAAATAAAGATAAGATGATATCTTATATTACCATATAAGAAAATAGATTCTCATGTAAGAGATTCTGACGAACTAATGCCTACATAACAAAGAAGGTGAAAGATTTGCATGTCTGCTTATTTATATGATATATGACAAAATACTGTCATTTTCATTCTCAGCTCCTCAACAGTCGCCGCAATAACCACGGCCTGTGCCACAATGACCAATGTGACAACACTTGTATTCCCTAATACAGTCTCCATTAGTGCCGCATGTATTTTCGTCGCACGCTTCGTTTGCTGAAACCATCATCCCTACAGTAAGAATTATGATCACAATCAACACTACTAAGCATTTTTTCGTAAGCACTATCCCTCTTGCCATATTTGTTGCGAAGGGGATGAAGAGTTCCCATAGATATCATGACCATAAATAGGCTCAGCTTCGCATTGTAATATCCGCGCTATTTTGTTTTAAGGGAAGAATTACCATCCGATATGAGGAAGATGACATTAAGGGACGGCGAAACAACTTATATCATAACAAGTTGAAATTTCTATTATAATTACCGCCCTGTTTTGCACTAACAAATAACAAGACGATTGCCGTTTCATGATGAATATTCCATTAATGGACGGCTCACAAGATGATGTAGTAAGGTCGATGCGCTCGTTTTAAGCCTGCCGGTTTAATCTATAATTATTGTCCTTTAACCTGTTTTTTATTTATTGTTTGGAGCGGAATATCTGTGGAGTTTTAATACAATTGGAATAATGTTTAAATTAACCTTTTGAAAGAAAAAAATTATACAGGTAAAAGAAATGGTCAAAATAACCTTTTAAATTAATCTTTGGTCCTATACTTTTTTTTTGGTTTCATGACGGGGATAAAAATGGTGCTGCCATTCTATAGTTATATTAGTAAAAATAAGTTTTAAAATAAAGTACAAACATAGAATAAAGAGTTTTGATGCACTTATTTTAATTAAAAAAGTATTTTTTACCTTTAATATTATTGGAAATGTTGATTTTGTCAATAATTCAACACAAAATCAGTCTAAATAAATTTGTTAAACACTATTTTGACTACTAGAAACATTATAGTTCTAATGACTCACTTTGATACTATGCCATATGACTATAGCATGTCATTGACCTTGTTACATGCTTTAGATAAGAAATATTAGAAGATTTTGATGACTTCTAGAAAGATCAATCTACAATGAAATAATCATTGAATTCAAATATGACATGTTTATAGATTTCACTAAAAGTTAGATTCTAATATAGTTATAATGATGGGATTTGAGATAGAATTACCAAGGAGCTCAATACTCACATATTTGGTTTATTAAAATGAGGTATTAAGATTTTTGAAGTGTGGTACAACGAAGTGTAAATTATTACTTTCTTCTTGAAGGATAGTGAAAAGGTTGATATAGCTAAATCAAGATGTCATTTGTCTTTCCTACCCTAAAATTAGGATATACTTGTAGTACAAGTAATGTGATATATCATTTTCAAATTTCATTTACCTATTTTTTATTTATAACAAATTTTTGGACATTTTTTTTTCAACAAATTGTGAGCATTTTTTTTAAATTTTTTTTTATCCAACTCAGTTTGGAGTAATCTATTATTCTATGTCAAACATTGTATTTGTGTAGTCCTTCTGAACTAGTTTCCTATATTTCTTATAAAAATTGTTAAAATTTCTTCTCTCTTCCTAACTTTCAACACCTCATAAGATTATATGTACTTCAACATCCTCATCTACTACCCCTTCTCTGCCAATAACTAAAAAGAATGATCCACGATCATTACTTGTCTTTACTAAGCCTTCATAAAAAATTTACCATTATTTCTTGTACAATTGTAGATCTATAAGTAAAATATTTGTACAAAGAGATGATTCTTCCAATATAATGAATCATCCTAGTAGGAAAGTAGTTTAGGATCTATATATTTATCTATTAAAATATTTTAATTGAAGGATAAGTATAACACTAAATAAAAATGAAAATAAAATAAGGTAGATAGTTTCAACGTCACTCAAATTCCACGGATCAAAGAAATATTTATATTCCTTCTACATGTCAATATTCCAATAATTTCCCTTTCTCATATATTTACAATTTTGCATTAGTTGTGAATAAAATATTAGAAACTTTCACAAAGAAGTGGACCTTATGATATTTTATTAAAGTTGTTATATCTTTTAATTCAAAGCCACAAGTTTAATTCATGACTTATTACATTGGTTAAAAGAGAAGAATTGATATTTATAGAGGTAGAGGATGTTAAAAAAGATGAAGGAATTATAAAGAAAGAATCTAGCTGAATAAAAATCAATTCTAATCTTTCAGAGGTTTCTAACTTAGAGTTGAATATCATCCATTTATTCAAATTATTAATGCCTTAAAATAAAATGTTAAGCTCCATGTGCACACATTGACTGACATCTAGGGACAAGGAGGTCAGGGCCTTGTGTAACACTAATTCTTTATAAAAATATATATAATCCCTTCTATATGTTAATATTCCATTAAATTCCCTTTCTCATATATTTACAATTTTGTATCAATTGTGAATAAAATATTAGAGACTTTCACAAAGAGGTGGACCTTATCATATTTTACTAAAGTTTTTATTTCTTTAAATTCATAGCCACAAGTTTAATTCATGACTTATTGTGTTGATTAAAAGAGAAGAATTTATATTTATAGAGGTAGAGGATGTTAACAAAGATGAAGGAATTATAAAGAAAGAATCTAACTTAATAAAAATTAATTCTAATCTTTCAAAGGTTGCTAACTTAGAGTTAAACATCAACCATCTATTCAAATTATTAATTCCTTAAAATAAAATGTTAAGCTCCATGTCTAGAACACATATGAATGACATTGGGGAATAAGGAGGCCATGGCCTTGTGTAACACTAATTCTTTAGAAAAATATGTATAATCCTCAATAGTGAGTAAGAGAAAGTTAACTTTTTCATTATATATTATCTTCTTAGGTTTCACCCATTCTTTCTCTAAGAATCCTCTTCTACAATGTGTTTTCCTTCTTTATTTTTCTTGATATGCTATTCTTTCACACTCATTTTGACAATTTGTTTTTGCGTAACTATTTCATTGTGCATTTTTAGTTATCTTCTATGAAAGTTTTGGACCTATTATAAAAGATACTAGGAACTATATTGTATCAAAAATTAATTCTTATATAGTTTGAAATTGAGAAAAAACATAATATTTGTATAAGTTAAATATATCAAATTAGAGTTCAAATACATAGTGAATATTTTTTAAACTAAAATTAGTCTTTTTTCTATTATTAAATATTAAATACAATACAAATATTTAATTATAAATAACTATAAGTCTTAAAAAATAAATAATTTTTTAAAATATTAATATTTTAAATTGATATCGATAAATTCTTCAAGAATTTTATCGCTAATTGAATATTATAAACTAGTAAGGAGCACTATATCTAGTCACCACAATTTACAAAAAGAAAATGGTGCAAAGGCCTAACTTTTATTTGTTGGAAAATAAAAGTAATAATAAAAATTTCAACAAAGTTGAGATTAACCCTTTGGTGGTATGGTGGAGCTTCTTACCTATAGTTCCTACAAAAAAGTTTCAAGTCCCTAGAGTATCTTTCTTCTATGTTTATCAATGAAGTGTTATTGAAGTTAACCCTAATAGAAGAAAGGCAACACACACAATTGAGAGGTGTGGGGACGGGGGGAGTGAATCAATTATATCCCAAATTTCAATACTTCTACTTACACTTAAAATTTAGAACTTATATTCGAATGATAAACATTGATGCAAGATTAAAACATACAAGTCAATACATAACACCAATAATTTTGATGTGGAAGCCTTGTTAGGGGAAAAACCATGGTGGGGATCAAACCCATGAGATGATGTACTCTATTAAAATCTCTATACCCAATTAAGAGTAATAAAAGGGGAATGCACATGCATTTAGAAACACTTTGTAGAGATCACTAATGAATTACAATAAGGTCTACAACCCAAAAGAAGGACCACTACCTTACAAAAATTAGATGGAAAATAATCCACTGTGCAGAACAATCCACAAATTATGAACTAACTAAAGAATCTGTAATATAACAATGTAGTCTGAATAAAGTACAATAATTCTCTACCTTAATTATAGGTTCTAATTGTAGCTCTTTGAACAACCTCAAATATACATGTGTACATCAACTACCATACTTCACAATTACAACTGATTACATCTTTATATATGTTTCATACACTTATCTTTTTAAGGCTGGCCAAATTCCACTATTATAAATATTTAATCAATTATAATAAAATATTTAATGCAATCCAAAACATGTCATCAAAGACATAGGTCAGATCCAAATCTTCATCCTAGAAGAGACTCTAGATTCTAAAATCATGAAAGAATCCATTGCAACATGCTAAACCACCATTTCATTTAGGAATATTCAAAATACCAACACCCAACTGGAAAGTAACCAAATCCGATAACATAACGCAATGCAATCTAGAAACACAAATAAGACATGATCTAGAAATATTAGAAGGAAAAATGAATGACACGATGACAACATAAAAAAATTTGTCTTAGAGTTCACATATATCTCTACATTTTTTATCGGGAACACTAATCAATCACCTCTATCACTTAAGTAAAATAGCTTTCTAGTATTTGATCAAGAGCCATTCAATATGAGGACACACATCCATGTCCCAAATTCACCACAAAGTTAGCAGCTAAAAATATTACATAATTGATCCACACCAATTCACCACCGCTACACCGTCACTTTCTAAAAAACTAAAAAACTAGTCTCTGATAAATCAATTGAGAATTATTCAAATCACAATGCAATCCTCTATGAATTCACATAGATAAACTAAAAATATACCTTCAAGCACCTGTACCTTCGTAACATTTGATCTTCAATGCAGAATCCATATCAATTGAATCTCTTCATTGAACATACCAAGGGAACTATTAAAAATAAAGAAATATGTTTACATCAATGAAAAAGCATCCATTTCAACACATATATCCATGACATCTCAACAATATCTAACAATCTCTACCTTTGGCATTGTTGGAAATATATGATGTGAAAAACAAAAATCAATGCACAAATACATCATATCAACAATACTATCAATAATATACATAATAGATGTGTTTTAGAGCATCTCTAGTTCACATATTCTCTACCAGGGAACAATCTCTCCCCTAATATTCACACTACTTTTTCACATACCTATCTATCTCCTATTGACATCAATGAAAAAGGCACATATGTGCACTAAGTCCTCAATTTGACAACTAATTGTAATCTTAATTTGAATGCTAAAACCTCTCAATATGTAACCAAAGTTTAAACTCTTCCTAATTTTCATTGTGTGTGTGTGTGTGTGTGTGTGTGTGTAAGGAATATATGATTCATACAGACTCTTATCATGTAAAATTTTCAAGCATAATATTTTAAATCAGTATTTGTTCTTCCTTTTCAAACTCTATTGTGATTAAACTCAACTTTTCCACCACACAAACAATCCCACAATTGAAAATACAATGACTCACTACAATGAACTATAAAATTTCTAAACATTATTTATTGTTCTTAATGATCACCAGA
The DNA here is from genome assembly GCA_027943335.1 of Chamaecyparis obtusa. Taxonomy (NCBI): domain Eukaryota; kingdom Viridiplantae; phylum Streptophyta; class Pinopsida; order Cupressales; family Cupressaceae; genus Chamaecyparis; species Chamaecyparis obtusa. Next base: position 182,805 of record BSBK01002935.1, on the reverse strand, counting down.
TTAAAATACAAAACATTCAAAATAGCTAGAAACCATTTTCAATGTCCCCTCTCTCATGTTAGTTCTAGTAATTAACATTAATATTACCTCACACATACCTTTTTATATATGGCCCTCTCAATGGTACAAGTCGCTATCATATTATTAAGCAAACAAAAGGGAAACTAAATGTTTAGAAAACTATATGGTCAAGTTTTCTATTCATGTAATTGTGATACAAGGAGGGATGATAATAAAGGCCAAAGGCACTCCCAAATATCAAACTTCTTATAAAAAAACAACTTGGAAGCACCAGAAAAGAGAAGGAGAGAAGGAATGCATATATATTTATTAACTCGTCAAAATTCTTACATGCCAGGCTATAAGGCCTTCTTGATTACGACCAAAATACAAAAGGAATTTAATTACAAATAGTCCACAAATATGCCAGCATGTGAAAACTTTCCATTCTTACTTTTCCAACTCCCCCAATCATAGAATGGATTTACTTATTTATATAATAGGCCATCGAATAGGTCAGCTCAAAAGATCTTAAGATCTTTAATATTGGAGAAAGAAACACCACAGATTTAGGTCCACATGTTTCCCAATGAGAGATCCCAACATTAATATCATGACCCAAATTAACAACACATGTCGACCAGCATCAAACAATTAAATTCCACTAGTTGGTGAACTTAGGATCCGAGCAACACCAAACACTACCAAACAAACTTGGTAAAGAAAGAATAAAGTCGTAATCAAACTCACTAATGATTGACAAGAATACTTCACAAAGAACTCAAAAGTAGTTACCAAGGAAACAGAACAAGATACTGAGTATCCAAACAATCTCTAACATATTTTTGGTTGATCGAGGATCTCCATAAACCCAAGATGCTCCCACGTCAAATTTTTAGCCACAAAGGGAACACAACTAGGTGCATGTCCATATTTCAAATTTATTGATCTTGTAGAACTCACATCAATTAAAGATCTAGCTCACTAAGAGTCACTAGTTTTCGACATAATAATTCATTCATGTAAACTAAATGATTTTGGTACTATAAAATTTAATTAAGTATCTTAGAATTCTTTTCCACATGACAAAGAGATATCAAGATACAACACTTACAATAATGAATACTACTAGACTCATAGAGAACTCATGCAAACATGAGGAAAAAATATCCTAGGTTTTATATTTAGAGAGATGATGATGGCTTGTTTCATAAAAATGTCAACTATAGGTTGAAACACATACCACCAAAATATCTCAAAAATAAGCTACAAAAGAGTGGCATGGGCCACATAGTTGAGGGAGCATACTAAATATTCAATAAATTATTTCCTACATTAATAGTTAAGGGATAACAAATAATTTCTTGAATATTGGGAATGGTGGGAATTTGAATATTATAAGAAACTAAAAAACCTAAACAAAGAAATAATATAAATAAGCAATTATAATGTGTTTAATTAACAATGACAATCCTCTCCTTTTAAAAGTTTTAGGACTTGTTTAATTTTTTTTAGTTTTCCTTTTTCATTTTTATGCACCAAATTGTAGGAGTTGTCTTATCCCAAAAAATAGTGTACATCTCATTCTCCATCCCTGGATTATCATCTAGATCCTTGGGGACACATCTATAATAAAAAATTGGTAATGAATCGAGATACTTTACTGAACCACATGAAAAGATTGGGATTTTATCCCTAAGGAGTCCATGTAATAATCTCTAAACAAATCCCAGCATTCTTATCATCATGAACTAACTATTTCATTTGGGAAATGAATCTACACATGCATGATGTAGTAAAAGAAAGAAAAAAGGTTAAATATCAGAGAATGTGACCCAAATATATTTCTTGACTAGAAAAAGTGCTACTTATTGATGACTAGTCCTCTTATCCTTGATCAAAGAAACATCCAACACATTTATATGTTCACCAAATGGGGGATGTATCTAAAAATAAAAATATTATTTCATTTAGTTAAATTTAATTACTATAATGTCAATAAAAAAACTCTCTTATATTAAACAAATAGAAATTGCCTTTGAAAAAAAAATTAGCAATAATATTTACCATAATAAAATAGTATAACAGTATTATATTTTTAAATATAAAATCTATAAATTCAAGACACAAAAATGGACATAGTACTCAATATACTTTAATTTCCATTTCTTCCCATTGATCATATCTTTCTACGATATAGAATAGTCAAAAAAGACAAGAGAGATCGTGAACAAGTCTAACAAATATCCTTTCCCAAGTTTACTTAATACACACTTTACAATGTATGTCATCTTTAGTAAAAAATATACATATTCTTCTATAGCTTTTTTGAGTGCATACCCCTAAAAAATGTTTAGAAAAATCCCATAATCTCTTCAATATGCAAGATCCAATATAGATGTTCAATTTTTTTACACATGAATGTACCAAAACTATTTAGAATTTTGAGAACAACATAAAAGAGACTAAAATTTACTACTCTATGGTCCTATCCACAAATAGAAAAAGACAAACTAAGGAATATGTGAGAGACTAAAGCCTTGTGATAAAGTATGTAATATAGGACAAGAAGCTTAAAATGTCAGCTTATAGCATGGGTAGGTGAAGTCAAATTGCTGAAACATGTTTCTTATAGAATTCTCTCTAATACTGGATAATGATTCGAAATCCTTTACAATATATACTAATTCATATTAAGTACCAACAAAAAAATGAATGGTATGTATCTTCTATAAAATCAAGCTATGTATAGGTGCATGTAATTAATACAAAAATATATAAAATCTATAATATTATTAGAAATTTTGAAAACAAAAATAGAATAGATTAATTGAGAAATAACATAGAGAAAATATATGTGAACATGAAGTGGTGAATGGAACCAATGACATACCATATGAATAGGAGAAACATCAGAATAAATTGACTCATTGCAAAAGCGCCATGCATACATCCTATGCCAAGATGTTTCATAGAGAAAACAAACCATTTCAAACTTAGTTAACAGATCCCCGTGTGACCCCACATGTGAATTTCATTCAGTTTTCCAACCTCACTATAATGAAAACAATTACACTATTGTAATTGAAACTACAAATAGGCACACAAGAATATACATATAGATAGAAATAAAATTATATATCATCAAGGAACTAAAGGGAAGAATGTATTTCTCATAGATAACATAGAAAGAATGAGCATACATCCTAAAAAATACAAAATTTATTGGATAACTTATTTAGATAAAGGGAGATGTCCAAGTAAAGTACATGCAATAGAAATTTCCATCTACTATACTTCTAGTAATTTTTTATAGAATTTTCTTACTTTGAACTCCTATTATAAAATTCCTTATGAAGAACTCATAGATCAACACTTGCTTATTTCAAGACCACTAATGCTTTGTGGTTGTAGGATGCTTGGAAAAGACTTGTTTTCATACTAATAATGCTATTTGTATTTTAGCTTGCCTTCAAGATACAAATCAACATTGTTTTTTCATAAGTTTGGTTTTCTAGGTATCTAGCTTAATTAGGAGGATTTTTTTTCTTATGATTAGTTGACTAGTAGGAGAGTATGCTCTTCATCATGTAGAGGATTCATGCAGGGGCATTCTAGGGTACTTAGTGAATCTGTATGGGAGGTGTATGTTTGGCCGGTGCTACTCAGTTGTAACCTTGATTAACGGTCTCACTCATTGAAGGAATCTCAGTCATTGAAGGGAATCAGTAATATTTGGTGCTCGGTGAAAGTGTTACTTGGAGATGCCTACGGTGCTTAGTCAACACTGGTACTCGAGGATGCCTGGTGATGAGGAATAAACAAGAATAAAGTCTGTAACATCCTTACTATGAGATGGAAAGAAGAATAAACTAAAACCTACAGCAATGTCATGAGATGAATGACTGAAACTTCAAAAGCGAAGAACACCCAATAGTTTAAATCTATTCATTTACGAAAAGCACATAGAGATGCTACCCTTTCACCACACGTGTGCCACTTCTATTTACGGCCAATTCCTACACCCAACCAGAAGCATAGTATGGTACATTCCTCCTACATGTTCTTCAACATGTGCTGGTCTATTCACATGAAGATTACATAAGCAGGAGACATGATGTCTCAAAATGTTTTCCAGGCAACAGTTCAAAAACCTGTGCCCTAGCTGCAAAGATCTTGTTACACACAAAGAAGTGCTCAAGGTTTTATTTCATTCAACCAACAAATAGATCGATATAATCCACAGAATGGAAATATGAAATTTAAAACATTGGGACACCACGGGCAGGATAGAGATCAAACAACAACAACAACAACAATAATAATAATAATAATTGCAGGAAAACCACTAATTTTTTATTTCTTATTTCATTCCACAAAACATGAACAATATCACTCAACTTCTTTCTTAGTCTTCTTACCACCAAAAAGAAAATAAATCATACTCTCCCAGAGGTTTTGGAGAGAATATATAAACAAAGGTAAAGAGTTAAAAACTATTTTTGGCAACCACCAGACCCGTAAAGGTTTTATTTAATCCTTTACTAAAGTGATAACAAAACATTAAAATATGCCCTAAAATTTAATAATAACAAAACATTAAAACACCCCCCCCAAAAAATATGTAAACATTATTCTTGTGCCCAACACCTGTAGCTACTCCTATAACACCTGCCATGCTCAATTATTTCACTGTTGCTTGGTAGTTTTAGTTTACTGACTCGAGTTCTATGTGATTTGTTAGGCCAACTTGGTGTATTTATTGTCGGTAGCTATTGTTACAGGCTGACATGTTGAATTAAATGTTTGTAAAGCTATTTTAAGCTAACTTGTATTGCATTTAATAATTCTTGGGGGGCAGTTCATGGTTTCATTCAGCCGACTTGTGGCTGATGATTAGTATTTATAGGATGTTTGGGGTAGGTATTTATAAAGAGGGGGCATGGGTAGCAGATGACTTGGAAGACTTAGTGAATCAGATCTGATGTTCTAAAATCTTGAGTTGGTAAAGTTGTGGAAAATATCTTGCATGATCTTATAGATCAGATTGTTATCTGATAGTTTGTAGTTGCAGAGCTAGTGGTTTTCACACTTGGAGATAAGGAGATTTCTCAGAGGCTTACGAGCTCAAGTTTAGATCTACCTTAGGGTTTCCATCAATTTATGATTATTTTTAGAGCTGAACTAGCTAAGATTGTATTGGATATGTGTGGATCTTGAAGAACTTGTTCTATTTGTAAATTGGCCCTAACCTAAAAGGCCTTACAGCCGGCCATGTTAATGAAAATTTATTTGAAACATCTTGTGTGTTGAGTTTTCCATTACGTAATTCTGAAGTTGCAAGGCTAGATTGTCCTTAATTAGATCCGCCCTACCTTGGTCTACGTTAGGTGGTATCAAAGCTAGACTTGATCTTGTGGAGTGAAGGCTGAACTTGTGAAGTTGATCTTGTTGGTGAATAGATCATATGATCTAGATTGTAGATCCAGAGCACTGAACTTGTGGATCCTTCTGTAGTTTTTTTTTCAAGGTGGTAGATTGAGATATGACTTGCATACAACTTGGAGATTGCCATAAGGTGGTCAGTGTAGGGTTTATTGCAGAGGGTTTCTCTTATCTTTAAGGATGCCTTCAAGAATATTGGACCCTAGAGTACTTGCAGATCTCTATGATTCTATGGAATCTAGGATTACAGAGAAGGAGAAATCAGATTTTAGATCTGAGATAGAGTTGATGAAGAATGACATGGTTGCCAAGATCATGAGAGTTGTTAATGGTGTACCTCAGAATGTTGGTACTAAAGATGGATATGAGGAAGTTGATAAAGACTTTGGACCTACTAGATTTAGTGGTGATGACTAGAGGGATAGATCTGGTGAGGATACAACTACTTGATTGCCTAGATCTAGAGCTCAGTTGAGTAATAGTTACCAAATGGAAGTTTCTACTTTCTCTAGTACATTGAAACCCAAGAATTTGATTGATTGGATTGGTGAAATTGAAGATTTCTTTGAGCTAGAAGAAATTGAAGATCCTCTTTGGGTGAGATTAGCATAGATAAAGTTGAAAGGACATGCTACTCTTTGGTGGAAAGAACTACAAAGAGATAGAGAAGATGAAGGTGAAATGAAGATCAATCGATGGAGGTTGATGGTGACAAAACTGAAAGCTAAGCTCATACCTTTTGACAATGAGCTTGACTTGTTTAAGAAGTTACAAAATTTGAAGAAGAAGGATCTATCTATTGAAGATTATACCAAGGATTTCTACAAACTTACTATTCGGTTTGGACACCGAGAGCTTGGTAAGGAAAAGGTAGCTTGATATGTATTCAGGATGAGCTTGGTATGCTGAAGATTAATTTTGTTGAAGATGATTATTAGTATGCTCTAAAGGTAGAAGATAAGTTGAAGAGGAAACAACATAGTAATCCCTGAGGGAAAGAAAAGATTGATCACTCGGTGAAGGATAAACTGACTAATGCAAAAGATGAACAAAAACCTATGCAACCAGAGAAGAAGATAGGTAGAGTTATCTTTAAGGGTACTTGGTATAACTATGGAGAGGAAGGACACTATTATTTTGAGTGTACACAAAAGAATCTTGGTGACCGGCGAACTGCTATGGTGAATGATAATGAACCTGAATCTGAGAACTTGCTACTTTGACAAACATTGCTCGGTACAAAAGAGGAACCTTTTTAGAGGAGTAACTTGTTTAGGACCTGATGCAAGTCTAGAGGTAAACTCTATGATGTTATTGTTGATAGTGGTTGTACTGATAACTATTATACACTAAGTTTTCACCCTTGTTTCAAGCTCTCATAGTCTTGATAACTTAGTATAACATGGGAATCATCTCTAGGTTGTGGGACCTATGCTAACTGAGATGAGACCTCTAGGTTCTAGGCTGATTCCTCTTGGATAATCACCCTAATTTGCTTCTAGACATGAAAGGTAAATCTTTTGAGGGAAAGGGATAGAAGGAATGCATGAAAGGGAAATGACTGAAATCAAACTACCTACTGGGTGATACACCAAAATTAGGGTATGAATTGCAACATAGAGGAATAGAATTAATGAAAGGCTTAGGTCTAGTAGGTCACAACTTATTGAATAGGCTTGCATAAGTGTTTCATAGGAGGGCTTGAACATAAGACACAACCTATGACCTACAAGAAGACATTCACTTTTGCAACTTGGTGTAGGATTGAGACAAGACTGTTAGGGGGCTAAAGTATACCCATAAAACATCTAACTCAGATCAAACACAATAACACACACAATTATAGAAATTAAGAGGGATCAGGAACCCTAAGTTATCATTAAAAAAAATGCATAGACTTCAATTCATTAAGAGAGGATTCAGACAAGGAAGCATAGGGACATGAAGGATTGTCACAAAATACCTTTGCAATGTTTGAATAATCAATGGGAGATTTACAATTGTATAAGCCATAGGGTAGAAATGATACCATAGATGGCCCTTAAGAAAAGTGAAATTCTTCTACAATTGTCCAACTTTGAGCTCTAAGGCTCCAAAAGAGCTATATATACATCCCCTCTTGCATGCAGGCAAGAGTCAAAACCTAACTAGGGTTACAAATTTAAACAATGATATCAAACCCTAGGGTACTGATCATCTATGTTATTTCTTGCAAATATCTCAACCAATCAGATATTCATCTTTGCGTGCCTATTCCTATACTACATCAACCTGTAGACAAGCAACTTGGATTCATCCACTTTCCTACATAGTCTTGCCATGAATGCATAACCGGTACCTTTCTGAGAGAAGAAATGACCCATGAAGGCCGCCTAGACCTTCTCATCATCCTCCTTTAATTGCAAATGTCCTGAAGACATAAATTCTCTGAACTACCTCACCGCTAGCAGCCTGCAAATCAAATATTGGCAAAAACCTTCTTAGAATTATTTGAATTTGAAATCTTAATGGCTAACCAGTCATTTTAAAACATGACCGTCGATATCATTTTATTTCCTCAAAAATGAACGACCATGATACGCTAAGAAAATAACTTTAAAACCCTTCTGATAATTTTAAAACCACCGTGGAAGCCAATGACCAATGAGAAATGAGAAAATTGACATGTCAGCATATTTGGACCCACCTCGAGCCCATCCTCCTTTAAGTCATTTGGTGACCACATGACTGAAAACTTGTCTCATTCATGAAATCCTTTCAAGCTTGGGTCCATTTATGCCACTTGGCATTATTTTATTTGCTCTGGCCGCTCCGTCAGCAAACACCTTGGCAAGCTTTGACAATGGACCCACTCAAACTAAGATTCCAATCTAACGGTGGGTGCATGATCTCATGACCACCGAATATTCCTTCAGATCATACACCCACCATAGATCTTCATTAAGTTGTGACACTACTAACACATCGGTCCACCTGGAAGTCTTCATCAGCATGCGGAAACCAATCACATTTGAGCAAGTTAGCATACCTAGCAACACAGTCCCATAGATTTTCTCTTTACTTTGACCAATCAAAAGAGGGCATGTCACCCTGACCTGGCATTAGACCCACTGATAGGACACTTTAGAAAAAGGCTATGGGACGATACACCAGCCATTGATCTTCGTCCCTCTGACATCCCTGCAGAGACTCTAACATGGCCCCATTGACAAATCTTAGTCATCACTATGTGGACTAGTATAAGATGAGCACATCAGCAAATGAGGACCCACCCACAAGGCTCTGACAACAAAGTGAAATTGATGGTCGACGCATGATCTCATGGCTTTGACACAACCCATGAGATCATGTGCCAGCCGTAGGATTAAAAGGGAAACAATCTGTCAGGCCCGCTCTGACATTCTTTACAAATCATTATCTCTCGACCAATTAGGAGCTTCCACATAGGATGATGTGGCATTAGACCCACTAACACAATGTAGTGCTTCATTGAAAGGGAATCAATAGTCGGTGCATGATCTGATGCTCTAACACAAACCTTTCAAATCATCAGACAACCGTTAGATCTTTTAACCGGGACCCCACATAAAAAGACCACCAGACCTCTTAGAAAACACATGACTGAAGGGAAGTTAACCACTCACTGAGTCACTAGCCATTTAGTGGTCGCCATGAAACATTAAGCGATTGAGAGAATGACTACAGTCACCGAGTCGCTGAATGGAAAAGGTAACCACCAGGGAAATAAGAGAATAGGTGATCGACCAATTAGAAATTAGTGCACATGGGTACTTGAAACTTAAGTGGAGTCACTCACCATTTAGTGGTTTCCGTGAAACATTAAGCGACTAAGAGAATGACTGCAGTCACCGAGTCACTAAATGGAAAATGTAACCGCTAGGGAAATAAGAGAATAGGTGACCAACCAATTAGAAATTAGTGCACATGGGTACTTGAAACTTAAGTGGCTGATAAAGTAACAAGGAATTAGAATGAAGGCTTAGGGTTTGCATGGTTTTCTTGGTAACGACTTCTGTTTTCAAATATTTTACTTGCAGGCCAGGGAGATAGAAAATTTGTAGAGGCCAGGAAACCAAACATAAAATCATGAAATTTTCAGGGATGCTTGGCAACGTGAAAACAAAGATTTTAGAATTGGTTTTAGCCAAATTTGCATGTACATGGAAATTGGGGTAACAATAACCTTGTTGCTGAGGACATGGTTAAGAAACCTGGGTTGAATAGAATGAAGCATCCTTGTCCTTATAGGATTGCTTGGTTACAAGATGTTCATGCTCTAGAAGTAAGAGAACAATGCTTTAGGGTAAAAGCACTATAAGTTGTCACCCTTTTACAAAGGAAAAGGCTAAGAAAGTCAAAGTTGTTCAACTTCAATAGTATAAAAATGACATTTATGTTTAAAATTTGAAGATGGTGTAAACTAATTAAATGTGATAAAATGGATGAAGTTTATTATTAATATTTTTAATATTTTTTTTGAACAATAATTGATATTTTTTTTAATTTTTAAAGATGATTTTTCAGTTGCTGAAAAATGCTAAAAATTAGGGGTCTAGTTCCCACCAAAAAATTATATGTAAATATTTTTTTTCCCTAATTTCAAAATATATCATAGATGACATATATAGCTAGTGCATGAAGAAATAAAAATTAGTTTGTGACCTATATTTTCTCTTTTATAAAAATTCAAATTCCAACTTACTGAAATCAACAATTTTCATCTGGCAACATATTTTTCATAACAAATCTATCCCAATAAAAAAAAGAAATATATATTCTTGAAGAGGACTCTCTCCTCTAGTGAACCATATGTTTTTCAAATTTATTTAATATGATTTACTATTTTTTTCTTTCTTCGAATCAACATCTCCTTGACTATTAAAATACCTACTTGTAATATTTTTTAATTGCAATAAACTATGTCTAATTAAAACAATATAAAATCTATATGAGGATATTCTTGACAATGATCTCTACAAAAGGGTACCTTTTTATTTTTAAAAAATATCATTAAAAATATTAGGAGTTATTGAAATGCCACTTTTCTGAAATAATTTTATTTTTATGTTAATTGGACCCAAAGTGGTATAAAACATGCATTTAATAGATATTTCCAATTGGAAAAGTTAAAGAACTTATCTACCTTAGCTGGACCGAATCTATCTAGACCATATGTTTGACCAAAATTAATTTTTAGTTAGAAATACTAAAATTCAATTGTGCTGATAAGTTAGCCAAAAAGGTGACACATGATTGTGCTTTTACCCTTTATTGATGTTCAGATTGGCCAGTATAAGGATCTTGTGTTATGTGATATTGTGAAGATGAACAGTTGTGATATATTTCTCAGTGGACCTTGGAAATATGATTGCAGAGATATGTATGACTATGTTAGAATTATATTTACTATTGACAAGGATGACAAGAAGTTTTCCCTGATGCCTTTACTAGATACAATGCTCGGTAGGAGAAGCCCAAGTATTGGTTGCTAAGTTGAGTTGGTAGATGCAAAGAAAATGAATGATCAGTATGGAGGAAAAATGTTTGTGCTGTCAAGGAAAGACTTGAAGAGACCAAGAAAGATGAAGTGGAAGAGTATGCAAGCTAAAAGGTTGGAGGACTTGTATGTGAAGAATCAATTCGGGGTTTATGTGTTGAATCCTGAAAGATGTTCTTCTCACATATGAACATCTTTTTGAACATGGGGTGTCTGATGCAGGGGCATAGTAGGGTACTCAGTGAATTTTCATAGGAGGTGTATGTTTGGCTAGTGTTACATGATTGTAGCTTTGACTGATAGTCTTAGTCATTGAAGGAAGCTCGGTTGCTGAAGGTGTATGCACCCTAAAATGGTCACCTACACTTTGGGCCCCCATTCAACAATTTATCAAATCTCTGAATCAATATTTTCAAAAATCAATATTTTATCAATTATATCAATTTCCTTGATCAAATCCTATGTTATTGTTACCCATTTTTTCCTGTTCCATACAAATTTGGCTATAGACCAAGCTCCACCCAGAATTCTTCATTTTTAAACCCTGTTGAGCACCCCTAAGAAGTTTTATGGGTTCCCTCTCCCCTTTTGGTCTCTATGATTCTTTTTTACTCCCTGGTCTACAAGCCTCTCAATTTGAAAGTGATCATTGTGCCCAATAAACCCTGAAAACCCTAGGTCACATTCTAATTTTGTGTTACCTTTTTAGGCCACTTAGATCCCTCTAAATGCATGTGGCCTTTAAAAGGTACCACCTTCATGTGTTAAGTCTCTAGGTTGTCAGGAAAGGTCCCTTTTAATATTTCCTACAAATGCCTAAATCTCCTAACAATACTTTCCAAGGTGGCTCCCCTTTTAACTTGCGGCTGTCACATGTTCGCATGGAATCTTCTGAAACCATGCGATTATGCGATAGGGTGACACCTATCTCAGCGGGCCCAATTATCAGTTGATATAAGATCTAACAGTTATCACATGATCTCATAGAATCTTCCTATCCCATGTGATCATGGGACAACTGTTGATACGATATCAGCATCGTAGCGCTTCAACTTTGTGTGGGTTCATTGCCATGTAGTCTGAGGTGTCTGCTTCTGGTTGGTCGGGAGTTTGGTAACATGGAGAGGTGTTAGCGGGGCCCGATGGCTATCTCTCCTCAAGGATCTGACAGTTGTCACATGTTAGCAAGGAATATTCCTTGCCCTTGTGATCATGTGACAACCGTTGATGCTACTTTATTGCCATGGCTCTAATAGTGGGTCCTCTTTTTTTATGTTCTCGCTCCTCATTGGCTGGGGTTTTGAATATGTGGAAGTTTGTTAGTGGGGTCAGCTTCCTCAGAGGATTAAGTTTTGAGTAGGATCGACGATCGTCATTATACCACCAAGGCAAGATGCACACTATTTAAGCTGGCAGTATAACAACAACCATCTAATGAAGATAAAGAAGGCCGTGGGTCCACATTGTCAGATGGGTTGATGTGTAAAGCTTTTGATTGGTCATGAGCTGGTGATGTGGAAATCTATTAGTGGGGCCAAGTATCTTAGCGAGATGGAAGGGAAGAAAGATCTATGGTGGTCACGTGATTGCATGGAATCTTTTGAGCCCATGCGATCGTCGTCTGATGCAGGGTCGAGGTTCCTTTGACTTTTGAGGTGTCGGTCTTCTCCAACGTGCTCATTTTCTATTGGGCATTGCTGACAAGATGGTATTTTGACTTTTCAAGGGGCCCATGACTATTGTAAAATCAATATGAGCCACCTGATCTGTCGGGAAATAAAAGGAGCAATGATCACATTTTTAACCAAACTTGGTAACCATTTATTTTCAAATTTAAATATCTTTGTGAAGGGTTTTTGCCAGCGATTGATTCAGACATGTTGTGGCTGTAGAGGTAGCTAATAAATTTATGTCTCCTAGACATTTGTAGTTGGAAAAGATGATGAGGAAGTTTGGGCGGCCGTCATGGGTCAATTCTTGTCCCTGAGAAGTATCATTTTGAGCATTCATGGTGAGACTTTGTGCATAAAAGTTGATGGATCCAAGTTGCTTGTCTGCAGGTTGATTTTAGTATAGGGATGGGAACACAAGTCAAATATTTGATCAGCCATAGTATTACAAAGATGTATTTATGATGAGATTTGATGGCAGTTAGGGTTTGATTATTATATGTAAAATCCATGTAGCCCTAGTTAGGTTTTGACTTCGACTTGTGTGCCAAATAGGAGATGTATATATTATACTTTTTGGAGCTTTTGAGCTTAGAGTTGGACAATTGTAAAAGAATTTCACTTTTCTTAAGGGTCATTTATGGTATTATTTCTACCCTCTGGCTTATACAGTTGTAAATCTTTCATTGATTATTCAAACATTGCAGAGGTATTTTGTGACAATTCTTCATGTCCCTATACTTCCTTGTCTGAATCATCTCTTAATGAACTGAAGTCTATGCATTTTTTCAATGAAAACTTAGGGTTCTTGATCCCTCTTACTTTCTATAATTGTGTGTGTTATTGTGTTTGACTTGATTTAGATGTTTTTGTGGGTATACTTCAGCCCCCTAATAGTCTTGTCTCAATCCTAGACTGAGTTGTAGAAGTGAATGTTTTCTTGCAGGTCATAGGTTGTGTCTTATGTTTAGGACCTCCTATGAAACACTTATGCAAGCCTATTCAGTAAGTTGTGACCTAGTCTATCCCTCTATGCTGCAATTCATACCCCTAATTTTGGTGTACCACCTAGTAGGTAGTTTTCTTTCAGTCATTTCCCTTTCCAAGCATTCCTTCTATCCCTTTCCCTCAAAAGTTTAATTTTCGTATCAAGAAGAAAATTAAGGTGATTATCTAAGAGGAACCAGCCTAGAACCTGGAGGTCTCATCTTAGTTAGCATAGGTCCCACACCTAGAGATGATTCCCATGTTATACTAGGTTATCAAGACTATGAGAGCTTGAAGCAAGGGTGCAAACTTAGTGTATAATAGTTATCATTTTTTATTATTTACTATGGGCTAACCATTTTATTCTAAAGTCTTTATTTATTAAAAGGAATATTTCCTCCCCTTTTAATAAATAAAAAAAAATCCCCCACTTTTCCTTTTATCCTAAGTTGCACAAATAAAGCATTATTCATATTTTATAAAAAGAAGAAAAGCACTTTTTGTCTCATATGGACACAAAAGTCAACTCTTATTTTCCCATTGGAGGATACTTGTGCACATGGATTGATCCTCTTTGATGCTCCACCATTGATTAAATCTTTTTCCTCTTCATCTCCATGGTCCATTTCTCCTCATTTCCTATAAAAGAAGAGCTCTCTTCCTCATTCTAGGTCATTCACTTTTATGCTAACTTTTTGCTACAGGAATTCTTGAAGACTTTGAAACTTTTTGGAGATCATTGTTGCATCACATCTTGGCTTTCTTCATTTCTTCATAGTTTAGTTTCCATTCTTTCATAGTAACTTCTTATTTCATGCTTTCATAGCTTATATTTCCTTTCATGCTTTAGAATAACTCATCTAGTCTAATAGGAAGGATTGTAACACTTGCTATTTCCATTTCACAATATAGATTGTACTTTCATCTTCATAGCATAGCTTGCATATTTGCATCTTCATTCTTTGCTTACTTGCATTGCATTTAATTTGATTCTTGGGGATATTGGCATTCTTTCCCTTGTCTTCATTTGAATCTCTCATTGTGTGGTTGACTAGCAAGGTCATAAGTTTATTAGCTCTAGCTAAGAGAAATTTTACAATCTTGCAACTCCATGCATAGAGAGCTCTAGGTCGCTATTGAAGGTTTCCCTTTCATGGATTTCCTTTGATGTAATGACTTAGAGAAGTGCACTACTTTTTTGTATATATTTTTGGTGCCCACCGTGGGGTAGAATATTAGCATTTTATCCTTTATTTCCTACATTTCTGTTAAAATTTTCATCAATTTTTGACTTTATTTTTGGTCTCTGGTTTTCTGTCTCAGAGTGTCATATGACATTTTTCACTAGTGTCGTGCGACAATTTCTTGTATAGTAGCATGACACTTTACCAATTAAAAGTGTCACACTATTTGACAGAAAGTGTCACACTATTTGATATAAATGGTTGCCTGTAGATAAGGTGGATTGTCGCATCAGGCTAAACTATCACACCATTATGCAGAGAAGTGTCACATGACAATCCTGCTAATTACAATGTCGCCTATACTGACAGTGGGCTATTTTTAGATCTTTTTGGCCAAGTTTAGATTTAATTAGTTTGCTAGTTTAGTTCACTATGGTTAAGTAGAGTTTAGTTCCAGATTTCATTTAGATTTTGGATTTTGCAAACCTTGTGGGCCTAACAAGTTGTGGTTGTAGGTACATTTTCTTGAAATATTTTTCCAAAAGAATGCATGTCAAAGCTTCAAATGCACAAGGGCTATTAACAATTTTTGTAGGGCTACCCAAAGCATAAAAACCCAATCAAGTGCTTGTTATTTATTTCATTTCAAGTGTGGCAATTATTGGTTGTTTCATTTCATAGGAACATAATATCTTGTGCAAGAAATTTTGAGGTGGTAGGAGAAGTATGCACTTCACCCTTGTGGTGAAAAAGAAAATCTTGACCCATCTTAAGATTTTGGAAGCAAGAGAGTAATTGAACTTGGTTTGGTGTGTTTGGGAGAAAGCTTTGAGATAAAGGAGTATGTTCTTCACCATTGTGGTGAAACAAAATCCTTGAACCTCATAAGTTGATCCATTTTTTGTTTAGATCTTTAGAATCCTTTAGCGGGCTTGCTCTTGAGCAATCAAAAGGAATGACCCAAGTGGGGACAAGCTTATTGTTGGCTATTCTGACCCACTATAAACTCAAGGCCATCGAGGACACAAAACCTTGGTAGACGTAGTGCTTGTCTTTACTTGATGTCAGTACTTGTGGGATTGTGACCATGAGAAAAATATTGAGCAAGAATGCTTAAGGTACTCTTGAGGCCAGGAGGTCCGTTACTTGCCGCAAGGTAAGGAGTCCCTTTGGGGAGCAAGAGGGGCACTATGAATGGAAGCCCTTATTAAGAACCATAGTTAGAAGCCACCCTATTTTTCTTCTTAGCTTCTTGGTGCAAGGATTGATCCAAGTGGAATAAGCTGGATCACCCCAAGATCACTCACCATATGTGCTCCTTTGGTTGTGTCTTTGGCACTTCCATGACAAAGCCAACATCTATTGTGGGTAGCCACTTTATGTGAGGTGAGGGGACATCAAGTTGTGGGCCAAGTTGTTAAGTATTGAGCCTTGAATTTTTAGGATAGATATTGCTTGAAGTGTCTTTGATTGTGTAATACCAGTGTTAATGTTCTTGAACACTCAAACAATCAGTAGTATTCATAGGGTGTTTTTCTATTTTTGATATCACAATTGTTTATCTTGGCAAGGTTGCTTTTGTCCTTGTTTCAAGTGTTTGAAGACATGTTTGATCCCATACTATTTGTGAACTTGTCAACTTATTGCTGTCATTTTGAGTGAAATCAAAAAGTCAACCCTCAAACTAAAAAATTTGAACAAACATTCCAAAAATTGAGAATTTGCACTTCACTAGTCAAAGAGTCACAGAATACTGAAAAACTATCGCACCTCATTGTAAGAATTGTCGCGTGATAGTTCATCCCTACATGACTGTTGCCCTGATTACTCAGAAAGTGGCACACTACTAGCCTGGAAAGTGTCACCTAGTGTCGCGCAAAGTGGTGCTTGGTCTTAAAGTGGCACACTGTTTGCTTGGAAAGTGTCACTTGAGAATTTTTTGTTGTATACCTAGTTCAAGTTGTTTCGCAGTTTCTTTTAGGTGGCTAGGTCTTTAGTTAGGTAACTTATCCTTCCGTTGGAAGCCTGTCTTCACTCTGAATTTCTATTTTTATCCCCCTAGGGGTAGTTTCATTTGATTTACCAAGTCAGCTCAGGAAGAATTGTCAAGATTAGAAGATTATTCCTATTGAGAAAGCACATCTCTAGAGTTGTTAGTAACATTCTTGGAGAATTTTAGTACACTTTTTGTCCAAATCATTTCCATTCATATTCAATTTTAATTATACAATTTGGCTAAGTCCATCCTCCTAGTTCAAACATGCAAGGATATTGATCCTTTGATTTAAGCACCTCTTTGATAGCATTGGTAATGCCTTTTGCAATTTCTATCTTACCTTCTCTTTTTTTTTGGACATTAGAGAACTTTGATTATCCTAGTTTGGTGTTGACACTTTGAGAGGTCACCTTATGATCATGAATCTTTTTCTTTCATGTCATTTACAACAAGGTACCAAGTGAATCAATGGAAATTACCCCTGGTTGCCTTCAATTAGTTACCCTTAGTTAAGACTCTTCAATAATGAAAGGGAAAAGAGCCCATTTTCAACCAATCCCCTAAGAGTGAGTCTGATGTTTTCTTTGACCCAAAGAGTAATCCTAGTGAATTGAGTACCTCTTTTGCACCTTTTTCATCGAATATGGATATGAGTTATACCTTGATCAAACAACAAAGAGAAATAATAGATCAATCACTTGGTGACATTTTTCAGAGACATGGGAGAAACATGTCATTCAAAGATGGAAATCAACCTGACTCACCTCCTATTAATTCAAGATACCTAGATGCTCATCAACGAGCCGAAAGACATTATGCACAAGCTCATCAAGATGCATGGTCACAACATGAGGACCAAAGAAACCAATCTTATGATGCTCATGTGAACATAGCTAACTTGTTCAGCCATTCAAGACCATGTTCTCCACTGGACACAACTTCAAGATATACAAGTGAGAGGCTAAAAAGAATTGAGCATGAAAAATAGGCTGCAAAAAATGAATGAGCTACAAAAGAAGAGAAACTTAGGCTCCTAGAAGAGGAACAAAGAGCCTTGTTGGACATAGAGAGAAAAGCATTCCAAGAGGAACAAGATAGGATATTGGCCCAACAACTCAACAATCAATTTAACAATGGGGGTACCAACAATGGAACCAACTCTCCACCATCAACTCCCTCAGCAAATCCAAGAAGTCAAAGGAGGTCAAGGACCCCTTCAAGATCACCTAGTCCTAGAGGAAGAAGGACTTCTCAACATGCACATTATGGGAGACACACCTCCTAGACTATTAAGAGATCCCTCCCAATGAGCACATCATGAGTATCAACATGGAGGAGGTAGTGCCAACTTTGATACTCATGATTTTATGAGAATGCAACAAGAACCACTATTTCAACAATATGTGGAAAAATATGTTTAGCAAAATAAGGATCAATTCTTGGAAAGTCTAATCAATAAGGGTACAAAATTCCCATACAACTTTGATGTGGACAAAAAAATTAATAAGCAGATGCAAAAGACTATGGAGAAAATGATGGCTCCAAAGAATACCTTCAACTTGGACTCCATATGTCCCAATCCCATTGACAAGAGTGTGGTTATGGTAGATTTTCCTAGAAAGTTTGAAATCCCCACATATGACAAATATGATGCTAGTGGTGACCCCCATGACCATGTATGATAGTTCTATATCATGATCTTTGAATTTCATCATGAGGACTCCTACCTTATGAGATTATTCCCAAGGAGCCTTAAAGGCCAAGCTATGGAGTGGTTTACTAACCTTACCCCTCCTATTAAAAAATTCAAAGAACTTGTCCAAAGGTTTATGCACTTTTCATATAATTTGTTAGCACGTGCAAAAAATTTCATGGTTTCATCATCTCTCCCCTGGTCTCTGCAGTATTTTTCATGTCTTTGGCCTTAAACCCTAAGCAAAAATTCAAAAAACTAGCTGTTGCATGAAAAACCCTTTGTTTTATCTTGGCCCTATTCTATTTTAACATTACTTTTTCAAGTCAATTAAGTTCCTTAAGGTCCACGTGCTTAATATTTCCCTAAGTCTAGCACCCAGTGGGTTTTAATATTTCCTAGGTCCTAATATTTTATTTCTTCCTAAGTCCCCGCTCTAAATTTTTCTATAGTTTTGGCTTAAATCTTTCTTGGGCCTGGCTCTAACACCATCTTAATCTAACGATAGGTGTAAGTTCTCATAAGATTTGTCAAAGGCTTATGAACTTACGCCAACCATTGATTCCTTTCCATGACATAACCTTTCAATGCAGGTGGGTCCACTACCAGGTAGGCACATGTGGCATCTCCTCATTGGCTCACATAAACAATAAAGTGGCATGATTGTCAGAATTTCCTATGAATGAAGAAAAAGTGGTATGTCCACTTGCCATATTTTGTGATGTGGTGGTCTCTCATTTGTCAAGATATCCTATGCAGCACAGTGGGATCACACTCTATGATATTGGCTAAAATTTCAAATTGATGATTGGCATATAAGTGCATAGAATCTTTTCATCCCTTCAGATCATGCGCCATCCGTCCAATCATCTAGGTGTTCAGGTCAATAGATAAAGGTGGGTCCAAAATAACACATGGCATAGTTGGCAGTTTTTGATTGGTCCATGATTTAATGTGTTGGCAATAGTCAGTGGGACCTGGTTTTTGGCTTGTCAGAGGGTCTTGACATCTACAGAGAATTGACAATGGGCATAAGTTCTTAAGGAATGTATCAGATGCATGAGATCTTCAGAAAACCATTGATTTTACCTTTTTCAAAGGTGAAAAAATATGGCAGGTCCACTGCTAGGTGTACACAAATGGTGTCTCCTCATTGGTCAACGTGGATGATAAAGAAGGGTGGGGTCATTATCAGAAAAGTTGGTGATGAGGACAGAATCAATGGTTGGTGTATGATCTCATGGGTTGTGTCAGAGCCATGAGATCTTATGCCCATCATCTGATTTGAAGGCTTACTGATTATGGGTCCTTTGTTAGTGGTGATTGAGCATGATAGTGAATGAGGTGGTGACAAGTAGCATAAAGCGGGCCTAGGTGAGGGTCTAAGGTCTGGTGGTCCTGATAAATGTGTTTAGTGGCTCTGACAATATTTCAAAGGTTTCACTCATTTGCAAAGAAAAATAGTGGTGCTCCAAGTTTACTGGTGATTCAGCAAGCAAGTGCTCACATAACCACTAAACTAAGTGGCAGAAAGATAAAGTTTTCTGTGAACTGGTGAAATCCTTCAGTCGCCAGTTCGCTAAATGTGACTGGGGTCTTTTTTAAAAGATAAGTCATAAGGCCCATGAAAAAGAAAGATCTAATGGTTAGGACTTAAAGTTGATCAAGTTTTGAATATAGACCGTCGATTTGTTGTTGGTGCTTTAGAAATAATTGTAGTAATTCAAATTCAAATTTCTAAAGGGTTTCCTATGACCAAAAGGACTAAAATTGAATGCTTTTACAACTGGATTTGGTAGAATTGGTTTTGCTGATTGTTGCAGTTTGGTCCAAGGTGTTAAGTGATCATTTAAAGGGGGTTTGTACTATGTTCTTTATGGTCGAGGCATGTTGCAAGTGGCCAAACAGGTTGAAAAATTCATCATTTTCATGGTTCTTAGTACCTTCTCAATGAAATTGTCATGATTGAGGATCACTCTAGGATCTATTTTCTCCTAGTTGCCTGGGTTTCTTCCCCTGTATTAAATTTTTGACTGTTTCTAGTTGGTTGGGTGGTTGAAACCCTAACCCTAGTCACCCGAAGCTTGATGCATCCTCTTTGAGGATTCGAAGGTGACTAGGGGTATAAGTAAGTTTTTTGGTAGAATAAGGGTTCGATCCTGAGGTTCGGTCCTGAGGTTCTATTCGGTCCTGAGGGTTTGGTCAGTTCCAGTGGTTATGATTGTATGAACATTTGAGGAAAGAGGAGCTAGATTTTGTGTTTGTTTCCTATCTTTGTGTTGCTTTGATTGTATATTGATCCTGAATATGTTAATGAGAATGCTATTAAGTTCCAATCTTACATTTGTGTATGTCTTCTTGTTTCAGTTCTGAGCTCATATATGTTAGTGTCACAAAGTGTATTAGCATATGGTAAACAAAGAGTATTGTGAGGTCATCTCTGAGTTCCTAACAAAGTTAGGATTAAATTCTTCTAGGTGAGTTCAGTTAGTTTACAACTAGATAAGAATTTGATGTCCTAGTGTTTGAGGGAGAGGGGTAATAGGAAAAGCACTTATCCTAAGCCCAAGAGTGTTTGATTTAAGATCTTGAGTTGATGTATGTAATTGGGTGACTCTTTGCCCTAGGTTAAGGAACTGGTCCATCCTCTGGAGGCATTTCATTGTCATCAACCATACACACCCAAATTTAAATGATAATATCTTCCAGTCAGTTACTAAAGGACATAGTTGTATATTATTTTGAGACTCCTTTGGAGAAGTGAGTCAAAGGTACACCTGCTTGAGAATTAAGGCTCAAAGTGTAGGAGGATCTCATTGTTGATCCTTGTTAATTGGCCCTCTTCCTTGTAGACTTTAGAGTGGTGATAGTGTCAAAGTTATATTAAATTTATCCATCAAAGCATAAAACTACAAGTTGAAGATCAAAGGGAACAACCAGCAAAATGGGGACTCTGCTGGGGAGAGTCTAGAGATAAATTTTTTCAAAGTGTAGTCTTGTTTTCTTGTTGTATTTAGTTAAAGGATTCCCCACTTTGGTGGGTGGTGACTCAAAAGGTTAAGAACCAGTGTCATAAATTAAAGATGGAGAAAAGAAGGAATATAGGTCCTTTGTCAAGAAAAATCCAGAGATTGCTCTGGAGCAATTACCTAGACAGGAGAAGAAGAGTTGGATCAAGAGGAATGGTGAGTCTACTAGTGCTCCCATAAGAGAACAAAGAAATACCAAAGGTAGAGCACCACATGTTTCCTCAAGTGAGGAAGGTTCACAAGACAGAGTTTCTAGATCAGATGGTGGTCGCTCTGAAGATAAATTTTATGATACCCCAGAGGTTGTATTTCAAGACAAGGGTTCATTCCCTGTAGGTCAAGATGAACAAGCCAGAGAGATGGGTTTTGAGATTGATTTATATTTTGATGAAGATAATTTCAAAAGGGAGCCCATGGAACCAAGGTGAGTGCATTTCCTACATTAGCACCCTATTGATGTGGAAGTATCATCAAGCTCTGAAGACAATATGATAGATCCACATGACCTAAATGCACTTAGGTTGGAGTTGACAGAGAAGAATGCCATACATAAGAGGTTACAAGTGCAGAGAGAGGTTGAAAAAATAAACGCTCTAATGGAGAGGCAGTCTCTTTTAAGAAAAATTAATGAAATGAAAGAGAGAAACAAGATGCTTGCTTTTGCTCCTAGGGTGTTGCAACATGATGTTTTTGGTGATCTTGAAGCTCTAAGAAGTGAGCAGGAATGCTTGTTGCAAGACCATGAGTTTTTTGAAGAGGGCCCTATGATTAGACAAGTGCAAAGTTATGCTCCATTGCCTAAGGGTGGGAATGGACATGAGATCACTAGGCCTACTATAGTTATTAATGAAAAAGGAAAGTAGAAGATGGTGGGTGTCCAAATAAGTGAACTAGTGACAATACTAGGGGTCCTACCACCTAAATCAAATAGGGAGATAGAGATAGAAAGAAAAAGAAAAGAGGATTAAGCTCTTGCTCAAGAGTTGGAAAGAGCTGAATTTGATGCTACTATTGCAAAGAAAAGAAGAAAGATCTAGTTCTTGAAGGCTTCATTACCTAATGTTCTTGGCCTTTTTTCTATTGAGCTAGGTATGCCATCTATGAACACTACTATTCCACTTAGCAATGCTACTACTAGTAATCTAATTCCTAATGTATCTACCAAATCATTTGTTGGTTCTAATAGATAGTCAAATGTGCAAGTGGGTGGGAATGTAGATAAAAAAAATAATTCTAGTGGGAACACTAGTTTAGGAATTCAAAGAAGACCTATGTAATTAGAAGGCTATAGAAAAATTAGTTTTGATGGAATTCCTGGCTAACCAAATGCTTTTCCAAATGATATAAGAGATAAGGTACCTAAGTTTTCTCATAATAATGCTATTAGTTGTGAGGAGCATCTTAGGTTATTTGTTCAATCTCTAATGGAGGATGCTAGAGATTGGTTTAAGAGACTCCCTGATAAATGTATTGATACTTGGGATTCTTTTGAGAGATGTTTTAAAGAGCAGTATGGTGATAGGCCTAATGCTAGTTTCATGCTGAATGAATTCAATACCATAAGAAAAAATCAGAATGAATATGCAGTTGAATTCAATATGAGATTTCAGAAGGGTATGCATAAGTTGTTTCAAGTTATGCAGTTAGATGACAATGTCTATCTGAGCACATACTTCAATGCATTTGATGGAAAGATGGGATACTTGTTGAGGGACAAAGAACCAAGAACTCTTAGAGATGCTTTTAGGATTGATGTCAATATTTAGAATAATATGAAAATATCAGGGAAGTTGGGTGGGAAGAGAGATGACCCTAAGTTGTTTGGGGACAAGAAATACAAAAAAGAAAATGATAGGAATGTTGGAACTAGGAGGCAAGAAGAAGATAAATTGGATAAGGTGCTCAATGCACTAAAGGATTTGAAAGCACTTGCAAATAGGAACATCAATGCTCCTACCAATGAGAGGCCTCAGTTCAACAACAATTTGAATAAGAAAAATAGATTGTAGAACTACCCCTACAACACCCAATGGAAGGATGGCAAGACTATTGTCCCTGTTGCAAGAGGAAATAATGACAGAGGTGTCCCTGACCCTCTACAAAAAGCTTCAATAAATTTCATGGAGGACATACCTTGGTGTGTTGCATGCCAGTCCCCTTATTCTATAGAGCATTGTGTGGTTGCACATTCTATGGCTTCAAATCAAGATTGTGGCAATGAGGAGATAGATTAAGAAGAAAATCAAGATGACGTTGGATGTAACATGGCTACTTCATATCTAGGATATGAAGATGATTCTGATTTTGATGAAGAAGCATATGTAAATGTAAAGAGACACAATCGGGCCCTTTTTCATCAAGAGGTTTTTTCTGATAGTGAAGACATTGAAAAGAAGACATGTAACATGAACTCTTCTTCTAAGCTAGTAAATTTAAGAAGACCTTATAGAGAAGAGATGGATAGGATTACTGTAGAAATGATTGCCCAAGTGCAAACTAGGGGCATGGTGGCAAGGGATACAAATGGAAAAGCTGTAGGAATGTTTATAAAGAGTACCAACTCTGGAGAGCCTAATGAGAACAAATCAAAAGGTGATCACATGGTGAAATTCAAGAATGTAAAAGGTATGAATTGTGAGCCTAAGGGATTTGGAGTTGAAAAATTTTCTAGTGAGATTGAGAAGCCAGTTAACACAATGGCTAAGATTGAAAAAATGAGGGTGGCCAATACAACTAATATATCAAATAAGAAAAAGGATACTAAGGCTATGCAGATTGAGATTCCTCACTCTACTCGTGTTGATATGTTATCTGTATTGTCCCAAATTACAGTTAAGGTTCCATTGTCAGAATTGTTGAGGATCCCTGAACACAAAGACAGAGCTATTGCATGGGTAGATAATGTTCATAACAATGATGTTGCATGCAATGGGTCTTAGGCTAAGGTTTTGAAAGGTGTTGCTGCTTAGGGAATTGTATCTCAAATTCCTCCTATATAGTTGGATAGTTCTATCAATGCTAGCCTTGAAAACATTGATCCATTCTTTTTAAGTGTCCTTGTGAATGGAATGAAACTAAGAAATTGTATGATTGATAGTGGTGCCTCTAATACTATTATGCCTTTTAAGATTATGGAAAAGTTGGGCCTAAAAGTTGATACAGTTCAAGGTAGATGTTGTGCAATGGATCAGAGGGAGGTACCAGTCATTGGGACTATCAATGCAATGCCATATAGGCTGGCAACATATCCAGAGAAAGAGTTGACAATGAGTGTTTTGGTGGTGGACATCCCTCCTCATTATGGGATGCTACTATCAAGAAGGTGGAGTGTTGCCATGGGTGGAAGTTTACCGTGTGATCTATCCTATGCCACTTTCAAGATTGATGATCATTTTGTCAAGATTGAGTGAAAACCAAGACTATGCCACATGATTGAGAGAAGTATTGATAATGAAACTACATGTTTTGTGGATACTGATATTAATGCTTTTAGGGTAGAGATCCATGTACTTGAGAAGGAACATATTTTACTCACCTATCTCAATTGAGGTAAGTGCTAATTATGTGAAGGGTGATTTGTGGGTAATGTACTTTGATGGTGCAAATTGCAAGGATGGAGCAGGAGTAGGTATTTTACTTATTTCTCCTAATGGAAACACCTACAAATTTTCTTTCACATTGAATTTCTTTTGTACCAACAAAATAGTAGAATATGAGGCATTGTTGTTAGGACCGAGGTTGGTACAAAAGCATGGTATTAAGTTCTTAAGTGTTGTTGGTGATTTTGAGTTGGTGGTGTCCCAAGTCAGGTCAGTGTATGCTTCCAAGAACAAAAGGTTAAAACAATATAGGAATGCAGTTTGGGATTTGATTGAACATTTTGATGCCTTCAATATTGAATGGAAGGATAGGAGTAACAATAAGATGGCTGATTTGTTAGCCAATATTGCAATCAAACCCAATGATATTACATTTACTGGTATTTCTAAAGTTGAAATTTAGGCTAGGCCTAGTGTACTAGACAATATTGAAAATTGGCAAATTTTTGATGATGATAATGATATCTTGAAGTTTATGAGTTGTGAGGATCAGTATCATGGTTAGGAATTTGAATGTTCAGCCTTGGTTGAGTCAGTAGAAGGAAAGGAGGTTGTCTTTGGCAATGAGGTTATTCAACTCAAAACTAACAAGGTGCCCAAGGGCCTTGTTGTTTTGGAGACTATCTTTGATAAACAGGATAGAGTTCAAAAGAATATCAAAAGAGATGATCATGGTGATCTAGAGGAGATAAATATTGGAACACATGAGGCACCTAAGAAGGTATACATTGGTAGGGACATGTCTCACAATGTGAGAAAATCTCTAATTGAATTACTAAGAAAATTTAGGCATGTTTTTGCATGGTCATATGATGACCTAAAGGTTTATAGAGAAGACTTGTTTCAGCATATCATTCCTTTGAAGGGAGATGCTAAACCTTTTCGGCAAAAAAAAAGGCCTATAAATCCCACTTTGGCACCTAAGATGCAAGAAGAATTGGTGAAGTTAAGAGATGCTAGCATTATCAAGCCTATAAGGAATTCTTCTTGGGTGTCAAATCTTGTTCCTGTTAGAAAGAAAAATGGTGACATCAGACTTTGTGTGGACTTCAAGAATTTGAACATTAGCTCATTAAAGGACAACTATTGTCTGCCCAATATGGAAGCTATGTTGTAGAGAGTAACTAGATCTAAATTGATGTCTATGATTGATGGTTTCTCTAGTTATAATCAGGTAATTGTCAAAGAATCAGAATAGTTTAAGATAGCTTTTACAACACCTTGGGGGACATATGTTTATGTGAGAATGCCTTTTGGTCTCACAAATGATGGTGCTACTTTTCAGAGGGCAATGGATGTTGCCTTTTCAAATTTTATTGATGATTTCCTTGTTGTTTATCAAGATGATTTAACTACCTATTCCAAGAAGGAAGATGACCATTGTACTCATTTAGATAAAATATTTGTGAGGGCTTTGGAATATGCCATTTCATTAAACCCAAGGAAATGTGCATTTGGTGTCACTGAGGGTAAGTTAATTGGCCACTTAGTGGGGAAGCAAGGAGTTAGAATTGATCTTGAGAGGTGGCAGCCATTGATAAGATTCAGAGGCCAAAGAATATTAGAGGAATTCAGTCTTTATTTGGTCAAGTAAATTTCTTGAGATGATTTGTAACAAACTTTGTTGAGGTCACTAGACCTATATCCAAGATGTTAAAGAAAGGATCTGCTATTACATGGGAGGGTGAGCCTAATGAAGCTTTCAAGAATATCAAGAAAGCTATTAAAGATGCACCTGTGCTTAAGGCACCTAATTATAGTATCCCAATGCACATTTTTTCCTTTACATCTTTTCACACTATTGCTGCAGTTTTGTTACAAAAGAATAAGGATGGTTTTGAGAAACCTATTGCATTCTTCAGTAAATCTTTGTAGGCTACTGAATTGAAATATGACATAAATGAAAAACAAGCTTATGCACTTGTGAAGGTAGTCAAGGCTTTTAGGTGTTACTTGATGGGAGCAGTTGTGATTGCTTTTGTGCCAAGTGTAGCTGTGAAGGCTATTTTCTCACAGCAAGAGTTGTTTGGGAGAAGATGCAGATGGATCAATAGGATCCAAGAATTCAACATTGATATCCAAATTACCAAGTTTGTTAGAGGATAGGGATTGGCAAAATTGATGGCCCAATCCAATCTTGATGCTAATTAGGTAAATCATTCTGAAATTGATTATAAATGTGATATGGATGATTGTGTTTGCTATCAAAATATTATCTATTATCTAAGAAATATGAAGTGTCCAAATGAGATGAATGATAATAAGAAGAGGACATTGAAATTATAGGCCATCAAGTATGTAATTGTGAAATGTAAATTGTATAGATAGAATTTGGATTGCATAGTGTTGAAATGTGTAGATGAAAATAAAGCTGAAGTATTGTTGAAAGAAATGCATGAGGGGTTTTGTGGTGGACCTTATATGGGTAAAACAACTACTCAAAAAATCTTGAGAGCAGGATTCTAGTGGCCCACAATCTTCAAGGATGTAGAACAGTTGGTAAGGAGGTGTGATGCTTGTCAAAGGTTCTATAGTAAGCTTAAATTTTTAGGCAATGTGCCCTTAAGGCCAGTAGAAGTACAAGCTCCTTTCCAATAATGGGGACTTGATTTCATTGGGGAGATACCAAACAAGTCAAGTGGAGGACACACATGGATCTTAGTTGCCACTAATTAATTTACAAAGTGGGTAGAGGCTATACCTACAAGAAAATCAACTAGTAAGGTGGTAACTAATTTGTTGTTGAACAATATTGTCACAAGGTTTGGTTGCCCTGAGAGGATAGTAAGTGACAATGTCATGTACTTTAGGTCTGCTAAATATAAGGACTTTTGCAAAGGTTTAGGAATTCAGATTTCTTATTCATCACCTTATCATCCACAAGGAAATGGTCAAGAAGAATATACTAATAAGAGTTTGATTAAGATCCTCAGGAGGATTCTTGAAAACAATAAGAGGGCATGGAATTGAAAACTTCCATTAGCTCTATGGGCTGATAGGTTAACTATGAAGAGGGCAATTGGTTGTGCACCATTTGACTTAGTATATGGAATACATGCAAGAATGCCTCAGATTAATTTATTGGAAATGTACAAGTTTGTTCAGTTATATGATGATGACATAGATGATGAAATGTAATTGATGATTGAGGATCTCATTAGGCTAGATGAAATCAGGAGAGATTCAGCTTCAAGAAATGCCAAATTGTAGTTACATGTTAAAAATTTGTAGGACAAGAAGACTATTGACAAGATGTTTGAGCATGGTGATTTGGTGTTAATTTGGAATGCCAGATTGGAGGATAAAGGAAAGCATGGTAAGTTTGATCCCATCTAGCTAGGGCCATATCTAATTCATGAGAAATGGGGCCAAGATTCATACATTGTCAAGGAATTAAATGGTGATATTCAAGAATTGCCAGTTCATGGACAATTCTTGAAGAGATACTTCAATTGAAGGTATTCTATTTTCCATGAACAGTAGTTAGGTCTATACATTCTGTAAATTTTGTAAAGTTTCTTGCCCCTATCTTGTTGTCCTGGTCTGTAGCATTTTGGTCCTATTGCTCTTTGTTGTCAGTTTTTCCAGTGGGATGGTCTGATTTAACCAGTGATTCTAGATCCTTTCTATGCCTGTAGGAGGCATACATCCCCAGAGAGAGCCACTATTAGCATGTGCAACAAATTTCATGGTTTCATCATCTCTCCCCTAGCCTCTATAGTATTTTTCATGTCTGTGGCCTTAAACCCTAAGCAAAAATTCAAAAAATTAGTTGTTGCATGAAAAACCCTTTGTTTTACCCTGGTCTTATTCTATTTTAACATTACTTTTTCAGGTCACTTAAGTTCCTTAAGGTCCACGCGCTTAATATTTCCCTAATTCTTGCACCCGGTGGGTTTTAATATTTCCTAAGTCCTAATATTTTATTTCTTCCTAAGTCCCCACGCTAAATTTTTCTATAGTTTCAGCTTAAATGTTTCCTAGGCCCAGCTCTGACACCATCTTAATCTAACAGTGGGCGTAAGTTCTCATAAGATTTGTCAGAGGCTTGTGAACTTATGCTAGCCATTGATTCCTTTCCATGATGTAACCTTTCAATGTAGGTGGGTCCACTGCCAGGTAGGCACATGTGGTGTCTCCTCATTAGCTGAGATAAACAATGAAGTGGCATGGTTGTCACAATGTCCTATGAATGAATAAAAAGTGGTGTGTCCACTTGCCAAATTTTGTGACATGGTGGTCTCTCATTCATCGAGATATCCTATGAAGCACGGTGGGGTCACCCTCTCTGATATCAGTTAAGATTCCAGATCAACGATTGGCATATAAGCGCATAGAATCTTTTTAGCCCTTTAGATCATGCACCATCCGTCCAATCATCTAGGTGTTCAGGTCAATAGATTAAGGTGGGTCCAAAATAACACATGGCATAGTTGGTAGTTTTTGATTGGTCCATGATTTAATGTGTTGGTAGTTGTCAATGGGACTTGGTTTTTGGCTTGTTAGAGGGTCCTGACATCTATGGAGAATCAATGATGGGTGTTAGTTCTTAAGGAATGTGTCAGATGCATGAGATCTTCAGACAACCATCAATTTTACCTTTTTTAGAGGTGACAAAATATGGTGGGTCGACTGTTATGTGTACACAAATGGTATCTCCTCATTGGTCGATGTGGATGATAAAGTAGGGTGGGGTCATTGTTAGAAAAGTTGGTGACAAGGATGAAATCGATGGTTGGCGTATGATCTTATGGGTTGTGTCAGAGCCATGAGATCTTGTGCTTGCCATTCGATTTAAAGGCTTACTGATTGTGTGTTCTTTGTCAATGGTGACCGAGCATGAGTAGTGAATGAGGTGGTGACAAGTAGCATAAAGTGGGCCCAGGTGAGGGTATAAGGTCTGGTGGTCCTGATAAATGTGTTTAGTAGCTTCGACAATATTTCAAAGGTTTCACTCATTCGTGAAGAAAAATAGTGGTGCTCCAAGTTGACTGGCGATTTAGCGAACAAGTGTTCGTGTAACCACTAAACTAAGTGGCGGAAAGATAAAGTTTTTCATGAACTAGTGAAATCCTTCAGTCACCAATTTGCTAAATGTGACTGGGGTCTTTTTTAAAAGATAAGTCATAAGGCCTACGAAAAAGAAAGATCTGATAGTCAGGACTTAAAGTTGATCAAGTTTTGAATATAGACCACCAATTTGCTGCTGGCGCTTTAGAAATAACCATTGTAATTCAAATTCAAAATTTTAAAGGGTTTCCTGCGACCAGAAGGACTAAAATTGAATGCTTTTACAGCCAGATCTGGTAGAATTAGTTTTGCTGGCTATTGCAGTGTGGTCCAAGGTGTTAAGTGATCATTTGCAGGGGGTCTATACTATGTTCTTTGTGCTCGAGGCATGTTGCAAGTGGCCAAATAGGTTGAAAAATTTGGCATTTTCATGGTTCTCAGTACCTTCTCAGTGAAATTTTCATGATTGAGGATCACTCCAAGATTTTTTTTCTCCAAGTTGCCTGGGTCTCTTCCCCTATATTAAATTTTTGACTATTTCTAGTTGGTTGGGTGGTTGAAACCCTAACCCTAGTCACCCAAAACTTGATGCATCCTCTTTGAGGATTCCAAGGTGACTAGGGGTATAAGTAGTTAGTTTTTTGGTAGAATAAGGGTTTGGTCTTGAGGTTCTCTTCTGAATTTTGGTCAGTTCCAATGGTTATGATTGTATGAACATTTGAGGAAAGAGGAGCTGGATTTTGGGTATGTTTCCTATCTTTGTGTTGCTTTGATTGTATATTGATCTTGAATATGTTAATGAGAATGCTATTAAGTTCCAATCTTACATTTGTGTATGTCTTCTTGTTTTGGTTTTGAGCTCATATATGTTAGTGTCACAAAGTGTATTAGCATATGGTAAACAAAGAGTATTGTGAGGTCATCTTTGAGTTCCTAAAAAAGTTAGGATTAAAGTCTTCTAGGTGAGTTTAGTGAGTTTACAACTAGATAAAAATTTGATGTCCTAGTGTTTGAGGGAGAGGTGTAATAGGAAAAGAACTTATCCTAAGCCCAAGAGTGTTTGATTTAAGATCTTCAGCTAATGTATGTAATTGGGTGACTCTTTGCCCTAGGTTAAGGCACTAGTCCATCCTCTAGAGGCACTTCATTGTCATTAACCACACACACCCAAATTTAAATGATAATATCTTTCAATCAGTTAGTAAAGGACATAGTTGTATATTGTTTTTAGACTCCTTTGGAGAAGTGAGTCAAGGGTACATCCACTTGAGCATTAAGGCTCAAAGTATAGGAGGATCTTATTATTGATCCTTGTTAATTGGCCCTCTTCCTTGTAGACTTTGGAGTGGTGATAGAGTTAAAGTTATATTAAAGCTATCCATCAAAGTATAAATCTACAAGTTGAAGATCAAAGGGAACAACCAACATAATCTATCAAGGTCAGTCACCATGCTTGATTTGTGCAAGCTAAAACAAAATCATGGGGTACCCGTTGTGACATTTTTACAAAGGTGGAGATGCTTATGCTCCAAATATTCTAGGACCATCCCTGAGGAAGAAAGGATTGATATAATTGTGAGCAATCTAGTGCTAGAATTAAGATATGAAGTTAGAAAAATGGTCTCTAATTCTTTTGACACTATGGTAGAAACTGCATGTTGGATCAAGGATGTTCTAAAAGAACAAGGTATTTTGGCCAAACAAAGTAACAATGACAAAGGCCCAAATAGTAACAACAACAATAAGGATAAGAAGAACTCATATTGGAACAAAAAAAAGCAAGTAGTCAATGACAGAGTTGTTGAATCTCCACAACCTAAGGAACAAGGAGTTCTTAATCTATCTAATGCAGTTCAAGCTATGAAGCTACAAACATCCTTATATCATCAAGAGTACAAGCCCAAGTATCAAGATAAACCTAAGTTAGGAAAGAGGCAATTCACTAAGCTTGGAGACTCTTATGTAGATATTTTTAAGACCTTGATTGCTCATAATTTGGCACAACCTCAGGCTCCTACAAAGTTTCGCATACTGGATCCTAAACCTTATTGGTGGAATGAGAAAGCTTACTGTGTATACCACAATGGGATTGGATATGACATTGAAAATTGTTTTAAACTTAAACATCTTGTTCAAGACCTTAGTGAGACTAGGAAATTACATGTTGATGGGTTGACCACAAATGCAGACCACAAGGCCTTTAAAGAGCCCTTGCCTAAGTATGAGAAGGGGGAGACTTCTAAAAACAACAATGGCAAGGCCACAATCAAAATATACCTATATAGCTATAGAAAATGTCATCAATATGATTGAAGTTGTGGACAATGATGTCAACATGATGAGGGGGAAAGATCCCTATGGTTATGATGTAAACTCACCTCCCATATTTTATGAAGGACCCATTGTTGTGCTTAGAGTTTCTCAATCTTGAAGGTCATCTCAGCCTCTCATTGATGTTACTAGGAGTTAGTCCCAAGGTCCTATTGTCATTAGAGGTCCTAATTCTAAATCCAATCAACCAGTTTCCAAAAGTGTTCCTTCCAAGTCTGCAGTTGGTCCTGATATGAGTTACAACCTTGTTGATTAGTTACAGTGAATGCCAATTCAGATTTCCATTTTTGAGCTCTTAGAATTGTCTACTAGATAGAGGAGTGTCCTTGAGGATGCCTCGCGAGACACTAATGTTCCTAATGATAGAGATGTTGATCAATTCTAGAACATGGTCAATCACCTTGCTAGCCCTCATTACCTCACATTTTTAGAAGAGGATGATAAAGCATTAACTCATCTACACAATGTGGCCCTTCATATCGAGGTCATGATCCACAAAACCCATGTTAGGCATGTGTTAATAGATGGGGGTGTTGGGCTTAATATTTTCTCTTTGAGTCTATTGAAATATTTGGGATATTCTGAGCAAATAATTGACACTAGGAAGGAGATTAAAATTAAAGCCTATGATGAAGTAGAGCAAAGCTCTAAGGGATTGGTTGTTCTTCCTATTAGGATCGGTCCTATGGAAAAGGACATTTTGTTCCAGATCGTTGATGCTGGACCTTTGGCATATAATATATTTTTGGGTAGACCATGGATTCATGACACGAAAGCGGTCCCATCTACCTACCACCAATGTGTTAAGTTCCCTTATAATGAAGTTGAAGTATGCATACTCAGGGATAACACATTATCTATTAATGCGATTTTAGCTAGCTCTCATGTCCCTTTGAATAGAGAGGCTGATAATTTTGATGCCGCTCTTGAGAAGTGTAAGAATAAGTTTAAGTCCATAGATCTTGGCATGGGAGACTACCAAATGGATTCCTTCATAAAAATGCCAATCTCGCCTAGGTCTTATGGAAAACCTTCACCTAAGAGGAAACCTTCATCCTTAGTTATGACCTTTTTTGGAAAGTTTTTAGATTCCTCAGTACCTATTCATGAGGAGAAAGAGGAGGTAGCCATTAGAGATTGGATTTATAGAGAAGAAAAGTATAAACATAATGAGAATTTTGTGCCATCTCCTAAAACCTACGGGAGAGGGTATACTTTGGTTAAAAACATGGGCTACCTAGGTCATGGCCCTCTCAGTCACAGGCTAGATGCCAAGGCTAAACCACTTAACCATGCTCTTTTTGGTTGTAGGACTAAGTCAACAGTCGGCCTAAGCTTTGATCATGAAAAAAAGACAAGTGTCCCTATCGTAGTTGTGATGGATAGTGACAGTGACTCATATTATACACCCAATCTTCAAAACTAGCAAGACATGATTGATGATTGGGTGCCTTCCACCAATCTCCTTTGGGGGGATTCAGATGATTTAGCAGCTAAAAATAAAGACACCAGAGAAGGTGATACCCTTCACAATCTTGGAGCTTCTACATCAAGGCATCCCAAGCCTTCTTGGTGTAAACATCCTAGCAGAGATTCAGAAATAGATTCACATGAGCTCGAGTGGGACTCTCTTTCAGATGAAATAGTTTATTTGGACATGGATGTTTTCCATACCTATAGTACTCAACTTGATGTGACCAATGAGCCTAGTTTAGGACTAGAGGATTGGAATCCTTGAATTGCCTTAGTGGATGATGCTTCATTTGGTAGGATGAGTCCTAATTCAGGTATCTTAGAAGGAGACTTCACAGATTCTAACTGTGCGATCACCAAAGATAACACCTTTCATATCAATAATGTTGAACCCGCCATTAATCTACCCCTTGTTCACTTTGACCTCATTGACTGGTCTCGGTGCTATCAAGAGCCTCAGCTCCCAACCTTCCAGAATGACTATGAGATAGCATGCTACCTTAATGCCCTTGAGCCTATAGTCTCTTCCACCAGAAAACCTACTACAAGTATGACAGAGCTGGATATTAAGTACCTCAGTCAAAAAATAAAAGAAATCAAACAAAAGAGAAATGGTTCTAATGGAGAAAACCACTTTGTGGTGGTGTTAGAAACAAAAATAGTAAAAATAAAAGATGTATCTGATGGTGAAAACCTCTTTGAGGTACCTAAGGATGGGGTACTTAATAACCTACTGAGTTATTTCCAAGACAGGTCATCAGTTCTTATTGAGCCTACACAACCAGTAAATTTGAATACAAAAGAGCCTCCACAAGTGATACATCTAGCTTAGTCTCTATCAGTGCAAGAAAAAGAGCCATACACAAAGTTCTTACAAAAGAAGAAAATCAATTTTGCCTTGACATATTCAGACATCCTAGGGCTTGACAATAATCTCATTATGCATCACTTATCTATAGCTCTGAGAATTAAACCAGTAAAATAGAAGTTGAAGAAAATGCATCCTCACATAGCTCTCCTTGTTAAGGCTGATTTAGAAAAGCTCTTAGGAGTAGGATTTATTAGAGCTATCGACTATGCCGAGTGGATCTCAAATATTGTCCCAGTTTCAAAACATGATGGGTCCATTTGTGTATGCATAGACTTCAGAGATCTTAACAAAGCTTTCCCAAAGGATGACTTCCCACTCCCTAACATAGACATGATAGTGGATATGACTGCGGGCTATGAGATATACTCTTTAATGGATGGTTTTTTTGGTTATAACCAAATAAAAATAGCTCCTAAGGATCAAGAAAAGATAGCCTTCATGTGTGCATGGGGAATCTATTGTTGGACACTTGGATTAAAAAATGTGAGAACCACATACCAAAGAGCTATGACCACAACATTTCATGATATGATGCATAAAAACATGGAGGATTATGTGGATGATACCTTGGCCAAGTCTAAGAAAACGGATACACACTTAAAAGGTTTGGGAGTAATTCTAGATTGAATGGAGCAGTTTCAGTTAAGATTGAATCCAAAAAATTGTGCATTTGGGGTTACCTCAGGTAAACATCTAGGATTCATAATTTCAGCCAAAGGAATAGAGGTGGATCTCGAAAAGGTTCAAGCTATATTAGATATGTCACCTCCTAAGAACATTAGTCAGATGAGAAGTCTCCAAGGATGACTCCAATCCATACGGAGGTTTATTTCACAGCTTGCAGATAGAGCATAACCATTCAATAAGACATTGCATAAGGGAGACACATGTGCTTGGAATGAGGATTACCAAAAGAGCCTAGATCAAATAAAGCAATACTTGGCTAATCCTCCAATTTTAATGCCTCCTATCCCAGGAAAATCATTAATTTTGTACATCTCAGTGACAAAATCTTCCTTGGGGGCATTGTTGGCTCAAATTGATGATACTAGGATGGAAAGAGCCATCTACTACATTAGTTGTACTCTAGTATCTTATGAGATCAATTATAATAGTATTGAAAAGTCTTGTCTTGCGGTAGTGTTTACTTCCCAAAAGTTGCGACATTACATGCTTGCCCATACTATACATCTTGTTGCCAAAATTGATACTCTTAAGTATTTTCTTAGTAAGGCTACTCTCACAAGTAGACTTGCTAAGTGGATGATGGTTTTGTCAAAATTTGATATAGAGTACATTGAGCATAAGGCTATAAAAGGGAAAGCTATTGCAAATCAACTTACTGATTTCCTAGTCAAGGATAGCATGCCTATTCAAGTGGAATTCCTAGATGAGCATATCATGTACATGACCATGTGTACCTAGAAAATGTTCTTTGATGGTTCAAATATGCAAAATGGATTAGGAGCTGGAGTATTGTTTATTTCTCCTCATGGGTACAACATACCTAAGTCTTACAAACTTTTGTTTCCATGCACAAATAATATTACAGAATATGAGGCTCTAACCAATGGACTTAAGATGGCTATAGAGTGGAATATAATAGAGTTACATGTTTTTTGGGGATTCATAATTAATTATCAACCAAGTAAATGAAGAGTACCAAACTAAGGATGATAAGATGATACCTTACAAAAAGATGGTTGATTCATTGTGACATTAGTTCACATTTGTGACATTTCAATAGATCCCTAGAGCAGAAAACAAGGTTGTAGATGCTATGGCTACATTGGCTTCAATTCTTCAACTAGAGCAACATGAATCTAGATATGAATTCCTGGTGGAAGAACTACACCATCCCATCTTTGACTCATCTAAAAGCCACATCATTTGTACCTCAGTTAGCCATGACTCACCCCACTATGGTGCTATTTACTCATACCTCTGTGATGGCATCATCCTTGATACATTCAACTATTCTAAAAGAAGAAACCTTGTCTATAATGCCTCTCACCATACCCTTATCTCTGGTGATTTGTATAGGAGGGGTTTAGATGGGATGCTTCTTAGGTGCTTGGAAAAGGATGAGTCTAACTGAGCTTTAGTTGAAATTCATGAGGGAATTTATGGAGGACATTCCAATGGTCTTTCCATGGCCCGAAGGTTGCTTAGGGTGGGGTACTATTGGCCCACAATGCAGATGGATGCTATAGATTTTGCCAAATCTTGTGAAAAGTGTTAGAAACATGGAAACCTAATTCATGCTCCAGGTAGGGAGTTTATTCCTTCTATTTCTTATTAGCCATTTCAGCGCTGGCCCTTTGACCTTTTTGGGTAGATTCATCCCAACTCATCAGGTGGACATAAATTCATTTTTACTACTACTGATTACTTTACCTAATGGGTAGAAGCCATTCCACTATCTATTGCTTTAGGAAAGAAAATTTATTTATTCATCTTGAATCACATAATCTATCAATTTGGGATACCTTCTAAGATAATCATTGACAATGGAGGTTAGTTCAAAAAAAAGGACCTTACACACCTCTACAAGAAATTCAAGATAAAACAACATTGGTCCTCCATTTACTTCCCATAATGAAATGGATAAGTAGAGGCTTCTAATAAGACCATTCTTAAGATTCTCCATAGAATAGTTCACAAGAATGGTCAAGATTGGTAGTTACAGATCAATCTAGCCTTATGCGCTTACAGAACAAGTATATGTACTCCCACAGGAGCTACTCCTTTTACCTTTACCTATGACACTGAAGCAGTATTACCTTTAGAAGTAGAGATCCCTTCACTTAGAGTCTCTCTCAAAGGTTTGATAATAGATGATGATTATCATGCCATGAGGTTACAAGAACTATAACTTCTAGATGAGAAGTGCAAGGC
Organism: Chamaecyparis obtusa; assembly: GCA_027943335.1. Lineage (NCBI taxonomy): Eukaryota > Viridiplantae > Streptophyta > Pinopsida > Cupressales > Cupressaceae > Chamaecyparis > Chamaecyparis obtusa. The sequence continues at coordinate 145,101 of BSBK01002935.1, read as the reverse complement.
CTCATTTGATCATATGAGAGTGTATCAGAAGTGTATGTCAAAGGCATTCAAAAAGAAGGTTCACCCTAGAGATTTTCAAGTAGGTGATCTTGTTTTGCAAGAGAATCCTAAGAACCAACAAAATAGAGAGCAAAAGGGTAAGTTCAAACCTAATTGGCTTGGGCCATATGTCATCATAGTTGCTTTTGGGATAGGTGCTTACTTTTTATCTGATGAGGATGGAGAATAGATCCCTGATCCCATCAATGTTTTTCACCTCAAGAAGTTCTATCCATGATGCCTATTCAGTCTGGGGGCATCCTTTGTACATATTTTATGATCCTGAGAAAATACCAAAAAAATTCATATATGATGTTGAAAAAAACCCTAAAAGGCATATAACATCTTGAAAAAAGAGCATCCTAGTAAAAACCTAGCAATAGGAACTTTGATGTCTCATCAAAAAAATAAAAAAGTCAAAAAATTCAAAAAAATAAAAAAAGTGCCTTGGTGAAAACCTGGAAACAGGTGCCTGGGTAGCAAAAATACAAAAAAATCAAAAAATCAAAAAAATTTCCAAGCAGTGAAAACTTGGAAATAGGCACTACTTGAGGCCTTTGCACTTTGGTCTTTTGGCATGTGTCCTCAACACCTAGCCATTCTCCATCATGCCTTGACTTTATTTGACTTGGTCTAAAATTTGTCTTTATTTTTGTCTAGGGAGCATACCTGTTAGCATAGGTCCTTTACATGTGTTTGTCTCTTGGGGCATTTCACAAAAAGGTGTTTTTCAACACCACCCCAAATAGTGTTTTTCAACACTACCCTAGCATCAAGTGTTTCTCAACACTTATCAGATGTCTTACCCACCAGTCTAAGTATGATGCGATATCGCTCATTAGCAAATTTGATACTCAATGTTTGACTCTATGACCAACACACACACACTTAAACAATCAACTCAATTGAGATATGTTGACTTTATTTTTCTATGTGCTATCTATGAGGATTTATTTGATGAGTGGTCTCTCCCTGAGAAGTTTTTGATGATGTATAGCTAGAAGACTAAGGGTATGAGAACATGTTTTATTTCTTTATCTTCTTGTGGGTATATTTCATTGATCCTCACTATCATGAGCATTTATGATGGTCTTACTTGACACTAGGGATTGATAAGGTATTATCCTTGACTATTCACAAGTGCATTCTTGTAGCCATTTTGATCTTATTGTGTTCTGATGCAAGCATAATCTTGCTATAGCAAATTTACGTAATCTCACTGCACTAGTCAGCTTAGCCTACATGTCTTTGGTGCCTAGGTGGGATTCCCACATTCTATCTGATATAGATCATATTCATATACCCATAGTCATACTAGTGTGTATTGTATGATCTTATGATGCTACCAATAACACTTGATGATGATAATTAGATTTCTATAAGCAATGTGACCTTGCAAGTCAACCACTTTTCATAGTAGCTTGCATTTTTAGGTTCATGTTAGTTTAGTTTTGCATCTTGCATATTGGAGAGAGCCCTCCTTCTCATCTTTCATGGACCTATCAATCAACTGCACCCATCTTCCCTTTTTTTGATCATGTCTTTCACTCCTTATCCTCACATTACAACATTTTCCTATCATCACAAGGGGTTAATCTTATCATCATATCTATATCCCTAAAAATGTCATTTTCAGACACATGAGTCTACATCACACACATGAGAATCAAACATACATCTATGAGAGAGAATATACATGAGCATTTATAACATACATTTTGAGCAAAATGACAAGACAATACATAAACTAATACATCCATCACAAGTGAGATGTAAACACAAGATATATCGAACATCTAGTAAATCTCATATATCAATAAATGTCATCATACAATATAAAGAATGAGATCCCAAAATCTGGATCAAAAGTATCATGATATGTCCAAAACATCTAAAAACCTAAGCCCTAAACCTAGGACTCGCTACCACCATCCCAAGGGCCTAGTGGTGGAGGAGGTGGTGTCACATCTGGTACTACATCTGATCTACCCACTACTACTGAGTAAGAAGGAGCTTTTTGACCCACCAGTACTACCCGTATGTAGAGACCATGATAGTACACGGCTCACACTGCCTCTCTCTACCTCTCTACAAGGGAAACCTATAGCTACCTCTTTCGGTGCTCTATCTTAGCCCTCTAATATGTGAGCTACTACTACCTAACAACTATAATGATCTTAAGCTACTACATCTCTACCTCTATAGCTTGTATCTTGGCTCTCATGTCCTCTCCTCCCGTAGGCTGATCCTACCGCACCTCTGCCTGGCGGCGAGCTGGTCTCACCTCATCCTCCAGAGTCACTGATCTCTATCCCTATGACCATTTTTGGCCACCTAATTTGGATCCCTCACCTCTCTCCATCACTCTCCCTCTCTCTCTATCCCCTCCACCCCCTCTATCTCTGTCGTCTCCCCCATCATCCCCCTGAGCATCCATTTGTACATCTGGCACAGTGAATCTAGGGAATGGAGCCCTACGCCTCTTTTCTCTGTAAGCTATGTCTGCACCCACATCTACCATGTCTGACAAGTACTCCCATGGCTCCTGATGTATAACAACTATGTCATGTACTGCTTGCTATTAATCCAACATCAACAATCAACCATGCCCCTCCTCATCCCAAAACCAAGCATGTGTAGTGGTCTTCGTAGACACCCTCTATTGGCATCCAAACTATCTCTAGACCTGGGTAATAATGAATCTCTCCACAATATCGAAATGCCAACCTACCAGTGGATGACTGCAAAGCATGTAATCCAACTCCCACCTATCACCCCACTGCTTAGATGTCTTGTAAGGTCTCTAGGTGAATGAGGTGAGCTCATCCAACACCTTGCGATAATAAGAGACATCTTTGGTATGTGCTTGAGAGATGAAACCTATATACCTATACATATAAGGATACCTACGCTCCCTAGGTTGCAATCAAGGATGCACTACAACAATGTGCTCCCATACCCATATCTAAGAAAGTATGGCCTGCACGCCCAAGTCCTTCCATCCTGGTAGATGATCTCATGTAACTCATAGTACATCTTAGCCAATATGGTCGGACCCCATGCCATCGATCATGGATGTGCCACCAAATCTGCTAGCAGCCTACCCCATCCTAGTGGAAAACCCTTCTAACTCCTATCAGTCATGAGGGCCTGACCAATAAAAGATGCAATAATACATGACACTGGGAAGTCCCTACCAAAGTCATCTATCAATTGATCCCAGCTGACGTGGTGGTCTAGGATGGTGACATCCTGGAACATACCCTAGATAACATGTCTCCCCTCTGTCAGATCCTGATCATACTATACCTGTGCCAAAAAGCAATCATGTCAGTTTCTATCATATGGAAACTTTACAACTATGACTATCTATAAACATGATTATACTTATAGGCTCTCAATGACATGGAACCCATAGGATGTGATAGATGTCCTCCAGGCTGATAGATGCCTCTCTAGTAGGTAGATCAAAGGTGTTGTGCTCACTATGCCATCTCTTAGCAAGAGCAATCAATAACCCATGATCAACTTGAATATGGGGCATCTGCAGTAAATACCAAAAGCCCATAGCCCTCAAATCAGCCTTGTCTAGATCATCCAGATCTCAGACAAATCGCAATCTAGTCACCTAAGATGCTCTGATATAGAGTGCAGGGAAGTGCTCCTGCAAGTCATTTAAACCACACTAGATGTCAAAACATATCATGGAGGATGTATGAAATCAGTACAAAGCATTTTAAAATTAAACATTGTCAGGACCCATGTTATTTTGCTCAAAAATATTAAAACATGTCAACTTTTATACTAGGCGACACTATTTTTTTACTAAGTGCCATACGACACTTTATCTTATAGTAGTGCAATGGTTTCTGTTCAGGTGACACTTTTCATAGTGTTGCATGACATTTCATCCTGTGTCATGCGACACTAAATTCAATGCTCATGTGACACTATTTTGACACATGAAGTGTTGCATGACATTTCCCCTCAAACAGTGTGACACTTGTAAAGTGGTGTGAATTTTCACCTAAAACTAAAAATTTGAAATATGAAAATAATTTAAAAATGTGTTTTAATATATTAAATTCTGATAAATGACCCAACAAAGTGAGTTTTTCCAAAAACATACAGGGGCAGCATAGTGTGGAGGCCGGTTATGCAACCGGGCGCACTCAAATTAGTGTTTGTGGATGGGAACTGCTACTTGTTGGGCCATTTTGTCTCTCTAAGCTCTCAAAATTCTCAAATCAATAAAAGTCAAACAATTTTGAAAATGACACTTTTTGCCCCTTATATAGCATTTTAACTTTTTGACCTAATTTTCAAAACACCTCAGAATTGTGCAAAAATTGCACCCCTAGCTAATTTCAATGTCCTGGATCCATTTTTGGACTCGAAATCAAAATCAAATGTCATATTGCTAGTCAAAATCACATTGCAAAAATTTCTCTTTCTTTTGTGCAATTGACTAACCTTTTGAGGCCTGATCCTTCGATCTTCGCTAGGGCATCTTTATTTCTTCACCCCCATCTCTTTCGACCTTCTAGTCTTTCATTCATTTTCACTTGCTTCATTTTTTTGAGTTTGACTTGGTCAAATTGGAGCATGTTTTCACTATCTAATGCTTATCCTATTATCATTTATCTTCTATTATGATTTCTAGTGATTTGATCATCTTTTATCAATCTGTTGTTCTCCTCTACCTGATTTTGATTTTGATTATGAGGGGGTAGTACCTATTGGATTTAATCCTTGATTTTCTTGATTCAGCTATCTTTTTATGAGCTTTTTCTCAGCTTGAGATTTTTATCTCTTATTTTGGATGTGATCCCAAAGTGAACTCATGTCCAGAATCTTCATTTATTTTTGTTTGGGTGTGTTCCCAAAATGAACACATGTCTAAGTTATTTTGTGATCCCAAAATGAAATCACATTTCAATTATTATTTAACCTCATGTGTTCCCAAAATGATCACACATTATTCAAAGAGGGGCAAATGTATGCACCCTAAAATGGTCGCCTAGACTTTGGGCACCCATTCAGCAATTTATCAAATCTCTGAATCAATATTTTCAAAAATCAACATTTTATCAATTATATCAATTTTCTTGATCAAATCCTATGTTATCATTTTTTATTATTTTCTATGGGCTAACCATTTTATTTTAAAGTCTTTATTTATTAAAAGGAATATTTCCTCTCCTTTTAATAAATGAAAAAAAAGCCCCCACTTTTCCTCTTATCCTAAGTTGCACAAATAAAGCATTATTCCTATTTTATAGAAAGAAGAAAAGCATTTTTTGTCTCATATGGACACAAAATTCAACTCTTATTTTCCCATTAGAGGATAATTGTGCACATGGATTTCTCCTCTTTGATGCTCCACTATTGATTAAATCTTTTTCCTCTTCATCTCCATGGTCCATTTCTCCTCATTTCCTAGAAAAGAAGAGCTCTCTTCCTCATTCTAGGTCATTCACTTTTATGCTAACTTTATGCTACAGGAATTCTTGAAGACTTTGAAGCTTTTTGGAGATCATTGTTGTATCACATCTTCGCTTTCTTCATCACTTCATAGTTTAGTTTCCATTATTTCATAGTAACTTCATATTTCATGCTTTCGTAGCTTAGATTTCCTTTCATGCTTTAGAATAACTCATCTAGTCTAATAGGAAGGATTGTAACACTTTCTATTTCCATTTCACAAGTTAGATTGTACTTTCATCTTCATTATTAGCTTAATTGCATTGCATTTAATTTGATTCTTGGGGATATTGACATTCTTTCCCTTGTCTTCATTTGAATCTCTCATTGTGTGGTTGACTAGCAAGGTCATAAGTTTATTAGCTCTAGCTAAGAGCAATTTTACAATCTTGCAACTCCATGCATAGAGAGCTCTAGGTCGCTATTGAAGGTTTCCCTTTCATGGATTTTCTTTGATGTAATGACTTAGAGAACTGCACTACTTTTGTGTGTACAAAAGGAACTTAGTAATCTCTGGCACTTAGTGAAAGTGTTACTCGGCAATGCCTGTGATGCTTGATCGACACTAGTGCTCGGTGATGCCTAGAATGCTCATTTATTTCACTATTACTCAGTAGTTCTAGTTTACCGAATGGAGTTTTGTGTGATTTTTTGTACCAAATTGGTGTATTTATTGTTGGTAGCTATTGTTATAGGCTGACATGTAGAATTAAATGTTTGTAAGGATATTTGAAGCTAACTTGTATTGCATTTAATAATTGTTGGGGGGAGTTAATGGTTTCATCCAGCTGACTTGTGGCTAATGATTAGTATTTATAGGATGTTTGGGGTAGGTGTTTATGAAGAGGAGGTATGGGTAGAAGATGACTTGGAAGACTTAGCAAATCAGATTTGAAGTTTTGAAAGTTGGAGTTGGTGAAGTTGTGGAAAAGATCTTACATGATCTTGCACATCATATTGTTATTTGATAGTTTGTAGTTGCAGAGCTAGTGGTTTGCACACTTGGAGACAAGGAGATTACTTAGAGGCTTGAAAGATCAATTTTAGATCTCTCTTAGGGTTTCCATTAGTTGTTGATTGTTTTAAGAGTTGAACAAGCTAAGATTGTATTGGATCTATGTGGATCTTGAAGAACTTGTTTTATTTGTAAATTGTCCCTAACTCGGAAGGCCTTACAGTCGGGCATGTTAATGAAAATTGATTTGATACATCTTGTGTGTTGATTTTTCTACTCTGTAATTCTGAAGCGAAGCTGCAAGGGTGGATTGTCCTTAATTGGATCCTCCCTGTCTTGGTCTGCGTCAAGGATGAATTAGAAATCTTGACCTACTTGATTAGTTACTTGTAGAATGAATCTTAGGTAAATGGAAAAATAGTTGATGTTCTTGGGAGAAACTATAGAATAGGAGAGAATTCTCTTTTCCTTATGGGAAATTAGAAATATTGACCTCCACTATTTATGAATTTTACTTTCTTGTATTTAGATTTAGAGGGCCTGCCAAGAGAGAAATATTTTGGGAATGAACCAAGTGGGAAACAAGTGAAGCCGACTAACTCCATTCGACTATAATCAAGAGTTTCCTTCAATCTAAAGAGAGGGAAGACTTGCATATTTTCTACTTCTAATGTGTCTTCATGTGTAGAGCCTAGTTCCATCAATCTTGCTAAGAAAGACTACACTTTTCTAGGTGCATGTAGGGCCTTCATGGTCTCAATGTTGTTTACAAAACTACAATGGGAGTACATTCAACTTATATACTGCCAAGAGGTCTAAATGTTTTTTGAGATACTATACATTTTGGGTGTTTTTAGGTCTATAGGCCTCAATACCACATGAGGAACAACAAGGGGTATACATGAATGGAGACCCTTACTAAACACCTTAGGATTTTAGAGGCCAACCATTTTATTTGTGTGAATTCCTTTGTACAAGGATTGATCCAAGTGGACTTACAAAGATCACCCCAATATTAATCACCATATCTACTACTTTGGATGCTAAAGATTGAATGTGGGAATATCAAAAGACATGTGCTATGAGAATTGATCACTTCCAAATGATCCATAACTTGCATAGTCTTAAGAAAAGCCATTTAGCTACTTAATTGTGGGGCCAAGATAAACATTTTGTGGTAAAATGTTGGAACACTTCCCTCTTTGACCTTAGGTAGAGTGTTCTTTAATGTGATAAAGACCCATGAAGACTATTGTGAACATACACTTGATACATTTGACACATTTATATACCTTTTTAGACTTCACAATTGCTTGTATCCCCAAACTTTATTTGTCCTTTGGAGGATTGTTTGGAAGCTATTGTTTGATCACACTATATTTTTGTTTGCAAAAATTCAAACTTAGTTTAGGGACACATAGAATCATTACAAATTTGAAGCCAAACTTATTCAAATTGGTCAAAACTCTTAAAAATGGTGGTAAATTACTCATCCTATGTTTGATTGGCTATCATATCTTACTCCTAGATTCTCAAATGTTGGTTTCCTAGGTGTCCTCATGGATCCTTCTAATAAGTGGTTATCTATCTATAAACTAGTATCCTTTAGTGGTTGACCTTTTGTTAGTGATTTGTTATCTTTTTTTCTTTTTCTTTTAGATCTTGGAAGTTCTCTAGTGTTGTCTCAAGCATCCTTTTAAAAATTACACCTTTTCTCAAAAAATTTCACAAGTGCCACTCAATAGGCACTCATACCTCATTCTCTGTACTTTTTATTTAGTTCTCTGAGCTATATCAACTTGGTCACAAGTGCCACTTAGTAGATGTCGGGGGTTCCCTTTGATCTTCAACTTGTAGATTTATACTTTGATGGATAACTTTAATATAACTTTGACTCTATCACCACTCCAAAGTCTACAAGGAAGAGATCTAATTAACAAGGATCAATAATGAGATCCTCCTACACTTTGAGCCTTAATGCTCAGGTGGGTGTACCCTTGACTCACTTCTCCAAAGGAGTCTCAAAACAATATACAACTATACCCCTTACTAATTGATTAAATATTTTATCATTTAAATGTGCGTATGAATGATGATGATGGACTACTTCCAAAGAATACATCAGTGCCTTAACCTAGGGCAAAGAGTCACTTGATAACATATGTCAACTAAAACCTTAACTCAAACACACATGAAATTAGAGTAAGTGCTTTTCCTATTACTCCCCTCACTCACATATCAAGACATCAAATCCCTACCTAGCCATGAACTCACTGAAACTACTTGAAAGACTTTAATCCTAACTTTGTTAGGAACTCAAAGATAATTTCAAAATACTCTTTATTTACCATATGATAACCCACTTTGTGAGATCAAGAACAAAATAAGAAGACATACACAAAAATGAGATTGGAATCCAAATGTATTCTCATTAAAATTTGCAAAATCAATACATTATCAAATAACAAAATGCCAAAGGAACAAACCCAAAATCCAGGCTCTCCTTGCTCAGTATCATACAATCAACAATTAGGGACCAAAAGAAAGTTTTGGAACCCTCACTAAGTCAAAAAAGCTACAATATATAACCCCTAGTCATCTTAGAAACCCAAAACAGGTTGCAACAAGCTACAAATGACTAGGGTTAGGGTTTCACTCACTAAACCAACTGAAAAAGTCAAGAATTTATTACAGGGGATGAAAACCATTCAGGCATGTCTGAGAAAGATTTGCACTTATGATAGATCTCTGAGAAAGTACTGCAAATCATGGAATTTTATGCCAATTAGTCCTTTTAGCCACCTGCAACATGTCTTGAGCAACAAAACCATACTTCTCCTAGTACAAAAACATCATCCCACTGACCATAGAGACCCTCGAATCAATCGGCAACAACCAAAGCCACCAAACCAATCGAAATCAGCTCAAAAAACCATAAATTTTGGTACTTCCTATCACTAGAAACCCTCCCAAAATTTGAATTCAAACTGCAATGGTCATTTCCAAGGTGCCAGCAGCAAATCAACAGTCTATATTAAAAAATTGATAAACTTTAAGTCCTGACCGTCAGATCTTTTCTTTTCATGGGCCTTATGACTTATCTTTTAATATGACCTCAGTCACATTTAGCGAACTAGCAACTGAAGGATTGCACCAGTTTGCAAAACACTTTATGTTACTGCTAAAAAATTTAGCGACTATGCGACATTCCTTCACTAAATCACTAATCATTTTGGAGGACCGCCATTTTATTATGTGAATGAATGAAACCCTTTGAACATTTTTTAGGCCTCTAAATATTTTCTCAAAACTACTAGACCTTAGACCTCTGCCTAGGCCCACTTTATGCCACTTGTCACTACATCATTCGATGTCACTACTCGGTCACCACTGACACAGGACCCACTCTTTGTAAGCCTTCAAATCAGATGGTGGGCACAAGATCTCATGGCTCTGACACCACCCATGAGAACTTACGCTGACCATGGATCTTGTCCTCATCACTGACCTTTCTAACAATGATGCCACCTTTCTGATTCCTCACATCAACCAATAGAGTTTGAACAACTCTACACCACCTGGCAAATGGTCTCACTGCATCATCATCCTTTCCTCTAATGAAAATCATTCACGTCAGCTCCAAATGTTAGAGGATCCACCTACGTTAGTCACCTGAGGAAAAGTAAAATTGATGGTTGTCTAAAGATCTCATGTCTGACACATTCCTTAAGAACTTATGCCTATCGTCGATTCTCTGCAAATGTTAGGACCCTCTGACAAGCTAGAAACTAGGTCCCACTGACACTTTCCAAATCATCATTATGTTGACCAATAAGAGATCACCAACTATGCCTACATGTTATTTTGGACCCACCTTCATCTCTAACATAAACAACTGGAGGATCATATGGATGGCACATGATCTGAAGGGCTCAAAAGATTCTATGTTCTTATATGCCAACTGTCGATTTGGAATCTTAGCCGATATCACACAGCGGGACCCCACCGTGCTGCATAGGATACTCCAACGAATCAGGGACCACCACGTGATAGAATCTGGTAGATGGAAAAACCATTTATTTATTTATTCTGAAAACCTTTCCACTTCATTATTTCCTTCAGCCAATAAGGAACCACCATGTTTGCTTATGTGGCAGTGGACCCGCTTGCAAAGAAAGGCTACATTATGAAAATGAATCAATGGTGGTCATAAGATCGCAAGGCACTGACAAAACCCTCGCAAACTTATGACAACCCTAGGATTAAGATGGTGTTAGAGAGTTAGGCCCAGGAAAATATTAAGCTAGAACATTAGAAAGAATTAAAATGCTAGACTTAGGGAAAATTAAACCCGCTAGACTTTAGGCTTAAGGAAATATTAAGCAGTAGGGACTTAGGAAAAATCAAAGGCATGACCCCTCGGGGTGACAAAATATTAAAGCACATGCTCTAAAGGGATTTTAAGTGGCCCAAAAAAGTAACATAAAATTAGAACAAGGCCAGGGAAGACTCAGGGTTTTTTCTTTGTAAGCACTAGATTTTCAAAAATTTGAACTAAGGGTTTATGCCAGAGACCTAAAAGCAACTATAGAGACCAGAAGAAAAGGGCTAGAGCCATGAAATTTTTTCAAGGTGCTAATAGTGGCTCTATCTTGGGATGTATGCCTCTTGTAGGCATAGCAAGGAATTAGAATTACTAGTTAAAGTATACCATCCCACTGGAAAAAATGACAACAAAGAGCAACAAGACAAAAACCCCATAGACCAAGACAAAACAGGACAGGGCCAAGCAACTTTTCAAAATTTACAGAATGTACAGACCTAACTACTATTCATGGAAAACAAAATACCTTCAATTGAAGTATTTCTTCAAGAATCATCCATGAACTGGAAATTCTTGAGCTTCACCATTCAACTCTTTCACAATGTATGAATCTTCGCCCCATTTTTCATGAATTTGGTATGGCCCTAGCTAGATGGGATCAAAATTTCCATATTTTCCCTTATACTCTAGTCTGGCATTCCAAATTAATACTAGGTCATCAGGCTCAAACTTCCTCTCCATAGTCTTCTCGTCATACAAATTCTTAACTTGTAACTACAATTTGGCATTTCTTGCAACTGATTCTCTCCTGATTTCATCCAGCCTGATGAGGTCCTCAATTCTCAACTGCATCTCACCATCTACGTCATCATCATATAACTGAACAAACTTATACATTTCTAATAAATTATTCTAAGGCATTCTTCCATGTATTCCATATACTAGGTCAAATGGTGCACAACCAATTGCCCTCTTCATAGTTACCCTGTCAACGCATACAGAAAATGGCAGTTTTGAATTCCATGCCATCTTATTCTTTTCAAGAATCCTCGTGAGGATCTTAATCAAACTTTTACTAGTAGATTCTACCTAACCATTTCCTTGTGGATGATAAGGTGAGGAATAAGAAATTTGAATTTGCTAAACCTTTGCAAAAGTTCTTATATTCAGTAGACTTGAAGCACATGGCATTGTCACTTACTATTCTCTCAGGGCACCCAAACCTTGTAACAATATTATTCAACAAGAAATCAGTTACCACCTTGCTGGTTGAATTTCTTGTAGGTATAGCTTCTACCCACTTTGTAAAATAATCAGTGGCAACTAAGATCCAAGAGTGTCCTCCACTTAACTTGTTTGGTATCTCCCCAATGAAATCAATTCCCCATTGTTGGAAAGGAGCTTGTACTTCTACTAGCCTTAATGGCATATTACCTAAAAATTTAAGCTTACCAGAGAACCTTTGACAAGCATCACACCTCCTTACCAACTGTTCTGCATCCTAGAAGATTGTGGGCCACCAGAATCCTGCTCTCAAGATTTTATGAGTAGTTGTTTTACCCATATAATGCCCACCACAAAATCCCTCATGCATTTCCTTTAACGACTTGTTAGCTTGATTCTCATCCACACATTTCAAAAGTATGCAATCTAAATTCTTTCTATACAATTTACATTTCACAATTACATACTTGATGGCCTATAATTTCAATGTCCTCTTCTTATTGTCATCCATGTCTGCTAGACATTTCATGTTTTTCAAGTAATAGATGATATCTTGATACCAGATACAATCATCCATGTCACATGTATAATCAATTTCATAATGATTTATCTGATTTGCATCAAGATTGGATTGAGCCATCAGTTTTTCCAATCCTTTTCCTCTAACCAACTTAGTAATTTGGATGTCAATATTGAATTCTTGGATCCTATTGATCCATCTGCATCTTCTTCCAGACACCTTTTGCTGTGAAAAGATATCCTTCACAGTTGCACTTAGCACAAAAGCAATCACAACTACCCCCATCAAGTAACACCTAAAAGCCTTGACTACCTTCACAAGTGCATATTCTTGTTTCTCATTTATGTCATACTTCAATTCAGCAGCCTACAAAGAGTTACTGAAGAATGCAATAGGCTGCTCAAAACCATCCTTATTCTTTTGTAACAAAAGTGCAGCAATAGTGTGAAAAGATGCAAAAGAGAAGATGTGCAGTGGGACATTATAATCAGGCACCTTAAGCACTGGTGCATCTTTGATAGCCTGCTTGATATTTTTGAAAGCCTCATTAGGCTCACCCTCCTAATTGATTGTAGATACCCTCTTCAACATCTTAGAAATAGGTCTAGTAACCTCTGTAAAATTTGTTACAAATCTTCTCAAGAAGTTTACCTGACCAAAGAAGGATTGAATTCCTTTAACATTCTTTGGCCTTTGAATTTTATCAATTGCTACCACCCTCTCAGGATCAATCCTAACTCCTTGCTTCCCCACTAAGTGGCCAAGCAACTTACCCTCAGTGACACCAAATGCACATTTTCTTGGGTTTAATGAAATGCTATATTCCAAGGCCCTCACAAATATTTTCTCTAAATGAGTACAATGGTATTTTTCCCTCTTAGAATAGGCAGTTAAATCATCTTGATAAACAACAAGGAAATCATTGATAAAATTTGCAAAAGCAACATCCATTGCTCTCTAAAAAGTAGCACCAACATTTGTGAGACCAAAAGGCATTCTCACATAAACATATGTCCCCTAAGGTGTAGTGAAAGTTGTCTTAAACTATTCTGATTCTTTTACAATTACTTGATTGTATCCAGAGAAACCATCCATCATAGACATCAATTCTTATCCGGTCACTCTCTGCAACATAACTTCCATATTGGGCAGACAACAGTTATCCTTTAATGAGTTGATGTTCAAATTCTTGAAGTCCACGCAAAGTTTGATGTCACCATTTTTCTTTCTCACAGGAACAAGGTTTGAAACCCAAGAAGAGTGCCTTATAGGCTTGATAATTCTAGCATCTCTCAGCTTCATTAACTCTTCTTGCATCTTGGGTGCTAAAGTAGGATTAATAAGCCTTTGTTTTTTCCTAAAAGGTCTAGCATCTTCTTTCAATCGAATGATATGCTGAAACAAGTCCTCTCTATAAACCTTCGAGTCATCATATGACCATGAAAAAACATGCTTGAATTTTCTCAATAATTCAATCAAAGATTTTCTCACATTGTGAGACATATCCCTATCAATGTATAACCTCTTAGGTACCTCATGTGTTCCAAGATTTATCTCCTCTAGATCAGCATGATCTTCTCTTTTGATATTCTTTTGAACTCTATCCTAGTTATCAAAGATAGTCTCCAAAACAACAAGCCCCTTGGGCACCTTGTTAGTTCTAAGCTGAATAACTTCATTGCCAAAGATAACCTCCTTTCCTTCTACTAACTCAACCAAGGATGAACAATCAAATTCATGACCATGATACTAATCTTCAAAACTCATAAACTTCAAGATATCATTATCATCATCAAAAACTTTCCAATTTTCAATATTGTCTAGTATACTAGGCCTAACCTGAATTTCAACTTTAGAGATACCAGTAAAAGTAATATCAGTGGGATTGATTGCAATATTGGCTAACAAATCAGCCATCTTATTATTACTCCTATCCTTCTGTTACCCAAAATTTCCCTGCTATTCAATTTTGACCACAGTCCCTACTGCATCTTGTTTTAGCTTACGAAGTTGATCCATAAAGTTTTATAATTTGTGCCATTAACCCCATGTTCTTCAGTGTAATGTCAAACCCTAGCTCTGATCGCACACCCTAATTCACAAATCCCAAAAAGAAATTCAAGTTTGAATGCTTGTAGGAAATGATGGTGTTGAAAGGTTCAAAAAGTTGTTCAATGTCGAAAACCCTCTGTGTTTTTTACCCTTTTCTCTAAAAACCTAGGATGTTTTCGATCTTTCATGTTTCACACTTCTTCCTCTAGCATCTGCTTTTCCCTAAGTGCACTGTCGTGACCTAGTGGGTCCTAGTTGATGGTTTATGTTGTGCTACATGCGGTTTGTCACATGATCACATAAGTCTTTTTCCCCTTATGTGACCATGCGACTAACTGATTGATCTTGTTACAACTGCTAGCAGTTTGTCACATGATCACATAGCCATTTTTTTAGGCTATGCAAACATGTGACTAGTTGTTAAGTGTGCAACTCTGATTAGGTGGGCCTAGTGGTTGTTTTTGAAGAATACTAGTGGTCTGTCACATGATTGCATAGCCCCTTTTTAGGCTATGCAAACATATGACAAATCATTAGCCATGCTAATAGGGGCCTGTAGTTTGGTGATGTGCCCACATTTTATTGGTCGACTGGTGGCAAGGTTTTACATTGGGCCCGGGATGCAAGTGCGGTAAAGATCTGATGGTGGTTGCATGTTCACATGGGATCTTTCGACCCCATGTGATCATGCAACAACTGTCTGATGAGGATCTCAATGGCTCGTGGGTTTGATGGAGTCTCAGTCTGCGATGACTATGCGGTGAGGATCCATGGTGGTCCCATCATCTCATGGGATCTTTCGACCCCATGAGATCATGCACCTACCATTAGATTAGAATCTTAGTCAAGGTGGGCTCGGGGTTGGTAAAGCTTTGTGTTGTTGTGCAAATATAGATTTCTCATAGTTGCTAGATGAGCCCGAGGTTAAGGAAAAGTTCACGCGACTTGGCAACTAGGAAGAAATGAGCCCCAGGTAAACCAAGGTTAAGTTTTGCAGTGCGGTCTTGCGGGCCTAGATGTCTTACATGGCAGAAGAGATAGTTTTAAGTGGATAGTCACATGATCACATGTGGCCTTTTCGGCTCATGTGATCATGCAACCAATGTTCATTTCAAGTGGTGCAACTTTTTTCTTCAATGGCTTTTCTTCTCTAGAGAATGTTGCAAAGTGCGGGTAGCTGAGGATTGATGATTTCAGAGGTGGTTGTAGTTGGGAGAATTTGAAGAGATCTAGACTATCATTTTGGGGTCCTTTCAAGGATCTGAGATCAGATTTGAGCATTCATGATAGCCTGACTTGCAGAGAAGTAGTTGGATCCAGGTTGTTTATTTGTAGGCAATTTTAGTATAGGGATGGGCAAGAAAACAAGACATCTAATTGGCCATGGTATTACAAAGAGATATTTATGATCAGATTTGTACCTAGGGTTTATTATTAAATTGTAAATCTTGTAACCCTAGTTAGAATTTTGATTCCTACCTACGTGCAGTTGAGTGATGTATATAACATTTTTTGAGAGCTTTTGAGCTCAGAGTTTGCATTTTGTAAAAAGAAAGTCTCTTTCTTAGAAAGCTATTTGTGGCATTTCTTTTTGCCCTTTGGTTTCCCACATTCTATAATCTCCCATTGATGATTAAGGCATTCTTGAGGTACTTGTGATATTTGTTCTATCCTTGTCTTCACACTCTTGACTATCTCTTATTGGATTAAAGTTTATGAATGTTGTCAATAGAAATTGGGGTTCCTAGTCCCTCTCATTTTTTGCAATTTTGTGTGTTACTATGTCTGATCTGATTTAGATGTTTTGTGGGTATGCTATAGCCCCTAGCAGTCTTGTCTCATTCCTACACCGAGTTACAGAGGAGGATGTTTGTTTGTAGGTCATAGGTTGAGTCTTCTGTTCAGGCCTTCCAATGAAATACTTATGCAAGCCTATCTAGTGAGTGGTGACCTATTAGACTTGATTCCTCCATTGGTTTCATTCCTCTATACTGAGATCCAGACCCTAACTTTGGTGCATCAGCTAGTAGGTAGTTTGCTTTCCTGTTATTTCTCTTTCATTCATTCCTTCTAACCCTTTCCCTTCAAAGATTTAATTTCCTATTTAAGAGAAAACTAAGGTAATAATCCAAGAGGAACTATCTTAGAACTTGGAGGTTTCATCTTGGTTAGCAAAGGTCCCACAACCTTGAGATGATTCCCATGTTATAGTAGGTTATCAAGACCAAGAGAGCTTGAAACAAAGGCACAAAACTTAGTGTATAACAATTTCTGGCATGCCCGGTGGGACAAAGTTTAGATTGATGTTAAATATTATGCTATCTTTGATATACTGATGGCATAGTGTAGACCTTAGAGAGGTTAGTATTCAAGTATATCTAGTGACTCCATTGGTGTTATGAAGATCAGTGACCCAATTTCTGATAGACCTTATGAAGAAAATAGACCCTTCTGATGGCAAGACAATTTGCATTTGCACCCTTTAATCAGGGTAGTCCATTAAATTTTTCCAAACACCATGATGTGCCCTTGGGAACATTAAAAAGAATACCTGATTTCATAGGTGAAGTATAGACTACAGCCCCTAAACACATTAGAGATGTGGCCACTATCTACAACATACATAATATAACTCAAGAAGATGTTGCCACCAAGTTGTTGGCTACCTCCTTTAAAGGTAAGGCCCTAGAATGGTTTAGATTTCTGGCAGTTGGCTCCATTACTTCATGGGATTGACTTGGTGACCTCCTTAGCAAACACTTTAAGGATGATTCTGACTCTTTGTCTCTATTAGAGCAACTCCAAACCATAAAGAGAGATCCTCGAGAGCTGATGACTAATTTTAATGGAAGATTTCTCAAGACATGGAATAGGATTCCAATTAATATAAGGCCTTTAGTAGATTGTGCTTTCCTTTATTTTTTGAGAAGCCTAACTAGTGATATATCTGTCATGATTCAATCTTTAGGAGGTACTTTGTTACCTCAAGCTTTTGACTTAGTTTTAAAGGCAAAAAATTGCTTAATTCAGTCTGGTATGATAACCCCAAGGCCACCCGTACCTATCTCCCTTAATCTTCAGCCCACTATACCTCTCCAGATACCTCCATTTACTCCCATACATGCATTAATAGAACCTCAGGCCAGCCCTAGCTATTGGAAGTCCATAGGTGACCTTCCTCAAGAGCTACTCAAAGTGAAAAGTGATCAACAAGAAACAAAACAAGAGATGATGAGTTTGTTGGAGGCTCTAACCAAAGAGTTGATCACTATAAATGAGTAGAATCAGGAGGTTGCATTGCTTTATCAAAATCAGAGTCAGGGTTCCAGTCAGGAGTATGAAGCTCTAGGACAATCCTACCAGCAAGGAAGACTACCATGTCAAGGAAGACATTAGGGTGAGAGGAAAAATTTGGTCAAAAGAACTTTCTATCCCTACAATCCAGTCAAGATGATAGTCCCAACACAAAACATTAAAGTTGCTGGCAGTCACCTCAACCCATTTTTTGGGAAGGAGGCTACAAATTTTCCACTTGTTCTCTTGAACTATGAGCTTCCTGATGGAGAAAGGTTAGAAGTGCTACAAAAGGAGACACCTAAAATTTTTCACTTCCTAAGTGATAGTGAGCCAGTCCTAGAATAGATAAAACCCTATGAACCAATTCCTAAAGAGCCCCTTACACCTCATAGCATTTCAGGCCACCAAAAAGAAGATGATTTTTATCTTTTAGATGTACTTTTTCATGATGATAATGAGGAGTAGGTAAGGTTATTACATCAGGGTGGATTAGAGCAATCAGATGAGGGTAAGAAAGAAAGTGAAGGAGAGAGCCCAGCTGATCTATTTGAGGAGATGCCTTTCCATATTGAGCAGGATGAGGTAGTGCAAAGTTCATTAGTTGAGCCCTTTGATTGTGGAAGTGAAGATAATAGAGTTTCTACTAACTTAGAGCAACAAGATGATTTTGATCTGATAATTGATGCCTTCTACTCAACTCTTGTTGATGTTCCTCATCTTCTTGAAAAGGATAATGGCTTGCGTGATCTTGAGGAGGAGTTTGTGTTTCAGGGGGTTAATTATGTCCCAACTCCAGAAGAAGAAAATAGATGGTGGGTTATCATGGAGGGATAGGTTCTTGATCTTCCTACCAAAGACATTCATAAGATGCATGCTGAGTAGCAAGAAGGGCCTAGTTATATGCTCTCTAGGGGATGTCCTATCAGATATCTAGCCCAAATGGGGTCAAACAAGACATGCATACTCAAAGAATCAATGGAGGGTGATGTCAAGAGTCCACTCCTTGGTGATTAGGAGCTTATCTAGCTATATCAGACTCCTGTGGAGGGTAGCATCTGTGATCTAATTAAGGTTAGTAATCTGGTATACCAAATTTAGGATATTTGCCAGATTTTTTAGTATTATTTTGTTTCCCACTTTCTCCTTGTTAGCATCAAATGTGAAAAGTGTAATACCCTAAGGAGAAAGGGTAGTTATGTCAATAGTCCAGTGAATGGTTTTGTTTAACTAGGTCTCTGCACTGGTTAGTTTAGGCTAGGTTAGCTTCCCTACTTTCTAGATTAGTTTTTCCTATTTTCCAAGAAGTGCTAATGCACAAGTTTTGTCCCTCTATTTCATTTTTTGTCTCCTTGTCAATTTTTTTTCTCAAGAGATGACCCCATGCCCAATGGATTTCTTCAAAGGCTACTAGTCCAATGTTTAGCAGGCTGACATCCCGCAGAGGTTGCCAAAATGTTACCCAAAATTTCCCTGCTATTCAATTTTGGCCACAGTCCCTGCTGCAACTTGTTTTAGCTTGCAAAGTTGATCCAAATTTTTTTATGATTTGCACCCTTAACCCCATGTTCTTCAATGTAATTTAAAACTCTAGATCTGATCACACACCCTAATTCACAAAGCCCAAAAAGATATTCAAGTTTGAATGCTTGCAGGAAATGTTGGTGTCGAAAGGTTCAAAAAGTTGTTCAGTGTCGAAAACCCTTTGTGTTTTCAACCCTTTTCTCTATAAACCTAGGATTTTTTCGATCTTTCATGTTTCATGCTTCTTCCTCTAGTGTTAGCTTTTCCCTAGGTGCACTGTCGCGACCTGGTGGGTCCTAGTTTATGGTTTATGTCATGCTGCATGTGGTTTGTCGCATGATCACATAAGTCTTTTTCCCCTTATGCGACCATGCGACTAACTAATTGATCTTGTTACAACTACTAGCGGTTTGTCACATGATTGCATAGCCCTTTTTTAGGCTATGCAAATATGTGACTAGCTATTAAGTGTGCAACTCCGATCAGGTGGGCCTAGTCATTGTTTTCAAAGAATGCTAGCGGTCTGTCGCATGATCACATAGCCCCTTTTTAGGCTATGTGAACATGCGACAAACCATTAGCCACACTGATAGGGGCCTATAGTTTGGTGACGTGCCCACATTTTATTGGTTAGCTGGTGGCAAGATTTTATAGTGGGCCTAGGATGCAAGTGCAGTAAAGATTTGATGGTGGTCGCATGTTCACATGGGATCTTTCGACCCCATGTGATCATGTGACAACTATTCGATGAGGATCTCAATGGCTTGTAGGTCTGATGGAGTATTAGTCTGCGATGACTATGTGGTGAAGATCAATGGTGGTCACATGATCTCATGGGATCTTCTAACCCCATGAGTTTAGGCACTCACCATTAGATTAGAATCTCAGTCAAGGTGGGCTCAAGGTTGGTAAAGCTTTGTGTGGTTGTGTGGATACAAATTTCTCATAGTCGCTAGATGAGCCTAGGGTTAAGGAAAAGTTCATGCGACTTGGTGACTAGGAAGAAATGAGCCTGAGGTAAACTAGGGTTAAGTTTTGCAGTGCGGTCTTGCGGGCCCAGATGTCTTACATGAGAGTAGAGATAGTTTTAAGTGGCTAGCATGATCGCATGTGGCCTTTTGGGTTCATGCGATCATGTGACCAATGTTCATTTCAAGTAGTGCAACTTTTTTTTCACGGGCTTTTCTTCTACAGAGAATGTTGCAAAGTGTGAGTAGTTGAGGATTGATGATTTCAGAGGCAGTTGTAGTTGGGAGAATTTGCAAAGATCTATAATATTAGTTTGGGGTCCTTTTGAGGATCTGAGATCAGATTTGAGCATTCATGACAACCCAACTTGCAAAGAAGTAGTTGGATCCAGGTTTTTTATTTGTAGGCAATTTTAGTATAGGGATGGGCATGAAAAGATCCGATTGGCCATGGTATTGTAGAGAGATATTTATGATCAGATTTGTACCTAGTGTTTATTAGTAAATTGTAAATCTTGTAACCCTAGTTAGAATTTTGACTCCTACCTCTATGCAATTGAGTGATGTATATAACATTTTTTGAGAGCTTTTGAGGTCAAAGTTCACATTTTGTAAAAAGAAAGTCTCTTTCTCAGAAAGCTATTTGTGGCATTTCTTTCTACCCTCTAGTTTCCCACATTCTGTAATCTCCCATTGATGATTAAGACATTCTTGAGGTACTTGTGATATTTGTTCTATCCTTGTCTTCACTGTCTTGACTATCTCTTATTGGATTAAAGTTTATGAACACTGTCAATAGAAATTGGGGTTCCTAGTACGTCTCATTTTCTCAATTTTGTGTGTTACTATGTCTTATCTAATTTAGATTTTTGTGGGTATGCTATAGCCCCTAGCAATCTTTTCTCATTCCTACACTGAGTTGCAGAGGAGGATGTTTGTTTGTAGGTCATAGGTTAAGTCTTCTGTTCAGGCCTTCCTATGAAATACTTATGAAAGCCTATCTAGTGAGTGGTGACCTATTAGACCTGATTCCTCCATTGGTTTCATTCCTAGGATCCAAACCCTAATTTCAATGCATCACATAGTAGGTAGTTTTCTTTCCTGTTATTTCCCTTTCATTCATTCCTTATAACCCTTTCCCTTCAAAGATTTAATTTCCTATTTAAGTGAAAACTAAGGTGATAATCCAAGAGGAACCAGCATAGAACCTAGAGGTTTCATCTCGGTTAGCAAAGGTCCCACAACTTTGAGATGATTCCCGTGTTATACTGGGTTATCAAGACCAAGAGAGCTTGAAACAAAGGTGCAAAACTCAGTGTATAACACCTTCCATTCAATATTGAAGGCATCAAAATGTTCAATCAAATCCCACACAACATTCCTATATTGTTTTAACCTCTTGTTCTTGGAAGCATATACTGACCTAAGTTGGGACACCACCAACTCTGAATCACTGACAACACTTAAGCACTTAATACCATGTTTTTGTGCCAACCTCATTCCTAACAACAATGCCTCATATTCTGCTATATTGTTGGTACAAAAGAAATTCAATGTGAAAGAAAATTTATAGGTGTTTCCATTAGGAGAAATAAGTAAAATACCAGCTCCTACTCCATCCTTGCAATTTTCACCATCAAAGAACATTACCCATAAATCACCCTTCACAGAATTAACACTTACCTTTATAGAGATAGGTGACAGAAAAGGTTCCTTCTCAAGTACAGGGATCTCTTCCCTAAAAGCATTAATATCTGTATTCACAAAACATGTAGTTTCATTATCAATACTTCTCTCAATCATCTGGCATACTCTTGGTTCTCACTCAATCTTGACAAACTGATCATCAATCTTGAAAGTGGCATAGGACAAATCAGACTGTAAACTTCCACCCATTGCAGCACTCCACCTTCTAGATAGTAAGATCCCATAATGAGGAGGGATGTCCACCACTAGAAAACTCATTGTTAACTCTTTCTCTTGATATGCTACCAATATATATGGCATTGCATTGATAGTCCCAATGACTGGTACCTCCCTCTGATCCATTGCACAACATCTACCTTGAACTGTATCAACTTTAAGGCCCAACTTTTCCATAATCTAAAAGGCATAACAGTATTAGAGGCACCACTATCAATCATACAATTTTTTAATTTTATTCCATTCACAAGGATAATTAAAAAGAATGAATCAATATTTTCGAGGCTAGCATTGACAGAGCTATCCAAATATATAGGAGGAATTTGAGATACAATTCCCTGAGCAGCAACACCTTTCAAAGCTTTATCCTCAAATCCATTGCATGCAACATAATTGTTATGAACATTATCTACCCATGCAATAGCTCTATCTTTGTGTTCAGGGATCCTCAACAATTATAACAATGGAACCTTAACTATAATTTGGGACAATACAGATAACACATCAATAGAAACAGAGGAAGGAATCTCAATCTGCACTACCTTAATATCCTTTTGCTTATCTGATACCTTAGGTGTATTGGCCATCCTCATTTTTTCATTCTTAGCCATTGTGTTAATTGGCTTCTCAATCTCACTAGAAAATATTTCAACTCCAACTCCCTTAGGCTCACAATTCTTACCTTTTACATTCTTGAATTTCACCATGTGATCACCTTTTGATTTTTTCTCATTAGGCTCTCTAGAGTTGGTACTCTTTATAAACATTCCTGCAGCTTTTCCATTTGTATCCCTTGCCACCATGCCCCTAGTTTTCACTTGGGAAATCATTTCTAGAGTAATCCTATCAATCTCTTCTCTAGAAGGTCTTCTTAAATTTACTGGCTTAGAGGAAGAGTTCATGTTACATGTCTTCTTATGAATGTCTTCACTATCAGAAAAAACCTCTTGATGAAAAAGGGCCTGAGTGTGTCTCTTCACATTTACATTCACTTCCTCATCAAAATTAGAATCATCTTCATATCCTAGATATGAAGTAGCCATGTTACATCCAACATCATCTTGATCTTCTTCTTGATCTATCTCCTCATTACCACAATCTTGATTTACAGCCATAGAGTGTGCAGCCACATAATGCTCTACAAGATGAGGGGACTGGCATGCAACACACCAAGGTATGTCCTCCATGACATTTATTGAAGCTTTTTATAGAGGGTCAGGGACACCTCTGTCATTTTTTCCTCTTGCAACAGGGACAATAGGCTTGGCATCCTTCCATTGGGTGTTGTAGGGGTAGTTCTACAATCTTCTCTGCTTATTGAAATTATTGTTGAACTGAGGCCTTTCATTGGTAGGAGCACTAATGTTCCTATTTGTAGGTACCTTCAAATCCTTCAATGCATTGAGAACCTTATCCAATTTATCTTCTTCTTTCCTCCTAACTCCAACATTCCTATCTTTTTTTTTTTGTATTTCTTGTCCCCAAACAACTTAGGATCATCTCTCTTCCCACCAAACTTCCCTGATATCTTCATATTGTTTTCAATATTGACAAAAATCCTAAAAGCATCTCTAAGGGTTCTTGGTTCCTTGTCCCTTAACAAATAACCCATCTTTCCATCAAATGCATTGAAGTATGTAGTTAGACAAACAATGTCATCTAGCTGCATAACTTGGAATAACTTATGCATACCCTTCTAAAATCTCATGTTGAAATCAGCTGCAAACTCATTCTAATTTTTCTTTATGGTATAGAATGCATTTAACATGAAACTAGCATTAGGCCTATCACCATACTGCTCTTTAAAACATCTCTCAAAGGAATCCCAAGTATCAATACATTTATCAGGAAGTCTCTTAAACCAATCTCTAGCATCCTCCATTAGAGATTGAACAAACAATTTCATGACTACATCCTCATGCTCTACCTCATAATCATTAGCCATATCAACAAATAACCTAAGATGCTCCTCACAACTAATAGCATTATTACCAGCAAACTTAGGTACCTTATCTCTTACATCATTTGGAAAAGTATTTGGGTAGCCTGGTATCCCATCAAAACTAATTTACCTATAGCCTTCTAGTTGCATAGGTCTTCTTTGAAATCCTAAACTAGTGTTCCCACTAGAATTATTATTTTTATCTACATTCCCACCCACTTGCACATTTGACTATCTATTAGGATCAACAAAGGATTTGCTAGATAAATTAGGAATTAGATTACTTGTAGTAGCATTTCTAAGTGGAACAATAGTGTTCATAGATGGCATACCTAGCTCAGTAGTAGAAGGGCCATGAACATTGGCTGATGAAGCCTTCAAGAACTGGATCTTTCATCTTTTCTCTACAATAGCAGCATCAACTTTAGCTCTTTCCAACTCTTGAGCAAGAGCTTCATCCTCTTTTATTTTTCTTTCTATTTATGTCTCCCTAATTGATTTAGGTTGTGGGATCCCTGGTATTGTCACTAGTTTTCTTATTTGGACACCCACCATCTTCTGCTTTCCTTTTTCATTAATAACTACAGTAGGCCTAGTGATCTGATGTCCATCATTATCTTTAGGTAGGGAAGCATAACTTTAAACCTGTCTAACCATAGGGCCCTCCTTATCAAATTCATGATCTTGTAGTAAGTGCTCTTGCTCACTCCTCAAAGCATCAAGATCACCAAAGACATCATGTTGCAAAGTCTTAGGAGTAGATGCAAGCATCTTGTTTCTCTCCTTCATTTCATTAATCTTTCTAAGGAGAGACTATCTTTCTATTAGAGAATTCACCTTTTCAGCTTCTCTCTCCTCTTGTAACCTCTTACATATGGCATCCTACTCTACCAACTGCAACTTTAGTGCAGTTAAATCATCTGGGTCTATCATAATGTCATTAGAACTTGATGACACATCCATATCAGTGAGATTTTGATATGGGAGATGGACTTGCCTTGGTCTCATGGGCTCGATTTTGAAATTATCCTCATCAAGATCTAAATCAATCTCAAAACCCATCTCTCTGGCTTGTTCATCCTGACTTGTAGGCAATGAACCCTTGTCTTGAAATAAAACCTCTAGGGTATCATAAAATTTATCTTCAGAGTGACCACCATCTAATCTAGAAACTCTATCTTGTGAACCTTCCTCACTTGAGGAAACATGTGGTGCTCTACCTTTGGTATTTCTTTGTTCTCTTATGGGAACACTATTAGACTCACCATTTCTCTTGATCCAACTCTTCTTCTCCTATCTAGATAATTGTTCCAGAGTGACCTCTAGATTTTTTCTGATAAAGGACCTAGTATTCCTCCTTTTGTCCATGATTTGCAGTCTATAACACTGGTTTTAACCCTTTTGAGTTACCAACCACCAAAGTGGAAAATCTTTAACTAAACACAATAGGAAAACAAGAGTGCACTTTCAAAACCTTTATCTCTAGACTCTCCCCAGCAAAGTCACCATTTTGATGGTGACTCAGATGGGCAAATCAATCTGGTCAGCAAAAGATTTTGAATATAACAATATAACCTCAACCAGAGATCCTAACAGATATACTTCTTCATTATTATTCTCCCCAATAGAGTCACCATTTTTTTGGGGGTTCCCTTTGATCTTCAACTTGTAGATTTATACTTTGATGAATAACTTTAATATAACTTTGACTCTATCACCACTCCAAAGTCTACAAGGAAGAGGGCCAATTAACAAGGATCAACAATGAGATCCTCCTACACTTTGAACCTTAATGCTCAGGCGGGTGTACCCTTGACTCACTTCTCCAAAGGAGTCTCAAAATAATATACAACTATACCCCTTACTAATTGATTAAAGATTTTATCATTTAAATGTGTGTGTGATTGATGATGATGGACTACTTCCAAAGAATAGATCAGTGCCTTAACCCAGGGCAAAGAGTCACTTGATAACATATATCAACTAAAACCTTAACTCAAACACACATGAACTCAGAGTAAGTGCTTTTCCTATTACTCCCCTTACTCACATATTAAGACATCAAATCCTTATCTAGCCATGAACTCATTGAAACTACCTGAAAGACTTTAATCCTAACTTTGTTAGGAACTTAAAGATAATTTCAAAATACTCTTTGTTTACCATATGATAACCCACTTTGTGAAATTAACATATATGGGTTCAAGAACAAAATAAAAAGACATAGACAAACATGAGATTGAAATCCAAATGTATTCTCATTAAAATTTGCAGAATCAATACATTATCAAACATTAAAATGCCAAAGGAACAGACCCAAAATCTAGGCTCTCCTTGCTCAGTATCATACCATCAACAATTAGGGACCAAAAGAAAGTTTTGGAACCCTCACTAAGTCAAAAAAGATACAATATATACCCCCTTAGTCATATTGGAAACCCAAAACAGGTTGTAACAAGCTACGATTCACTAGGATTAGGGTTTCACCCACTAAACCAACTGAAATAGTCAAGAATTTATTACAGGGGATGAAAACCAGTTGGGCATGTCTGAGAAAGATTTGCACTTATGATAGATCTCTGAGAAAGTACTGCAAATCATGGAATTCTATGTTAATTAGTCCTTTTAGCCACCTGCAACATGCCTTGACCAACAAAACCATACTTCTCCTAGTACAAAAATCATGCCACTCACCATAGAAACCCTCAGATCAGTCGGCAACAAACAGTGCCACCAAACCAATTGAAATCAGCTCCAAAAACCATAAATTTTGGTACTTCCTATCACTGGAAACCCTCTCAAAATTTGAATTCAAACTAAAATGGTCATTTCCAAGGTGCCAGTAGTAAATCAACAGTCTATATTCAAAACTCGATCAACTTTAAGTCCTGACCGTAATATCTTTTCTTTTTGTGGGCCTTATGACTTATCTTTTAATATGACCTCAGTCACATTTAGCGAATTGGTGACTGAAGGTTTTCGCCAGTTCGTAAAACACTTTATGTTACCTCTAAAAATTTTAGCGACTATGTGACATTCCTTCGCTAAATCGCCAATCATTTTGGAGCACTGCCATTTTATTACACGAATGAACAAACCCCTTTGAATGTTTGTCAGGCTACCAAATATTTTCTCAGAACTGCTAGACCTTAGAGCCCCACCCAGGCCCGCTTTATGCCACTTGTCACTACATCATTTGTTGTCACTACTTAGTCACTATTGACACATGACCCACTCTCTGTAACCCTTCAAATCAGATGGTGGGTGGAAGATCTCATGGCTTTGACATCACCCATGAGTACTTACGCTGACCGTGGATCTTTTCCTCATCACTAACCTTTTTGAAAATGACCCCACCTTACTGATTCCTTGAGTCGACCAATAGAATTTGAACAACTTTTCACCACCTGGAAAATGGTCCCACTGCATTTTCATCCTTTCCTCCAATGAAAATTGTTCATGTCAGCTCCAAATGTCAGAGGACCCACCTATGTCAGTCACCTGAGGAAAAGTAAAATTGATGGTTGTCTGAAGATCTCATGCGTCTGACACATTCCTTAAGAACTTATGCCCGTTGTTGATTCTTTGCAGATGTCAAGACCCTTTAACAAGCTGGAAACTAGGTCCTACTGACACTTTCCAAATCATCATTATGTGGACCAATAAGAGACCACTAACTATGCCTATGTGTTATTTTGGACCCACCTTTATCTCTGACATGAACACCTCAAGGATCGGATGGATGGCACATGATCTAAAGGGCTCAAAAGATTCTATGTGCTTATACGCCAACCATCGATTTGGAATCTTAGTCAATACCACAGAGCGGGAACCCACCATGCTGCATAGGATACTCCAATGAATCAAGGACCATGATGTCATAGAATTTGGCAAATAGACAAACCATTTTTTCATTTATTCTGACAACCTTGCCACTTCATTATTTCCTTTGACCAATAAGGAACTACCATGTGTGCTTATGTGGCAGTGGACCCGCTTGCAAAGAAAGGCTACGTCATGAAAAGGAATCAACAGTCGTCGTAAGATCGGAAGCCTCTGACAAAACCCTTGTGAACTTACAACAACCATAGGATTAAGATGGTGTTAGAGACCTAGGCCTAGGAAAATATTAAGCCAGAACATTAGAAAGAATTAAAATGTTGGACTTAGGGAAAATTAAACCCGTCAGACTTTAGGCTTAAGGAAATATTAAGCACCAGGGACTTAGGAAAAATCAAAGGCATGACCCCGCGAGGTGACAAAATATTAAAGCACATGCGCTAAAGGGATTTTAAGTGGCCCTAAAAAGTAACATAAAATTAGAACAAGGCCAGGGCAGACTTAGGGTTTTTTCCTTGTAATGGCTACATTTTTAAAAATTTGAACTAAGGGTTTATGCTAGAGACCTAAAAACAATAGCAGAGACTAGAAGAAAAGGGCTAGAGCCATGAAATTTTTTCAAGGTGCTAACAGAAGACATTCAATCCTAAATTTCAGTACCTTGCACCTTGTTCTATCCATTTTACTATCAATTAATTATTCTTGAGACAACACTATCATTACCTCAATATCTTGGTGCAAGCTTAAGCTACCTTGTTATTATTAGTTTGCTAACCTCATCTTCCATTCCACTCACAAATCATAGTTGTTCTTACAATGCTATACATAATCCCTTATAGAAATCCATTTACAACATTGCTGGACCATCTTTTCATGATGAACCTTCACATCAAGCCTCTGATTTTTAGTCAGTACCTTTTTCTAACACTAAAAGCTTTGATTACCTCAAAATAGAAAACTTTGATTCAAGTTCCCATAGAAGACATGACTCTAATTCCTCTGAGGATGAAGAGCCCACACAAGAAGAGATTCAAAGTGCCATGAAGGCAAGCACTTTCACAAAGTAATGAAAGACATCATGAATTAATATAAAGATCACTATTTCATGAATGTTTCTTCTATAGGTGTGAAGCTTCCACCAGAATTTGATGTCATTTCTTTACTGCAAAAAGAGGAAGAGTATCCTCTCACTACCCTTACTAAATAACTTCATGATCTACGTTGTAATATTTTTCAACTAAAGAAGAATATAGATGAACCCTCTAAAAAATAATCACTTAAATCAATTTGTCCTTTCACATTTGAAATTTAAATATCTTTATGGCAACTCTCTCATCCAAGGTGGAGATCCCCAAAGATGACAAGTATGATGGCAATAAGGATTCTCAAGATCATGTATTTGAATTTTGTGCTCTAAGCATAGAATTTTGCATGAAAAAACCTATCTAATGATACTCTTTCCATGAATTCTTGGTGGCTAGGCCATGAGTTGGTTCACCTCTCTTTCCCCTATCATTAAAACCTTTGATGATTTGGTTCGTCAATTTATCTAGAAATATTCTTACAATATATCTCATACTATCACCATGCTTGATTTATGTAACAAAAAGTAACATGTGGGATAAACCTTTGATCACATTCCTCTAGTGGTGGCATAGAATATTTTATTGATATTGTCAATAGATTCTTGATATTGAGAAAATTGACATATTCATTAAGAATTTGGTCCATGAGATGAACTATGTTTTTCAAATACAAAAACATGCTTTGTTTGACAAATTGGTTGAATCATCCATACACATAGAGGATGTCATTGTTCATAAGGGTGAGATCATTTTTCAGTATAAATAGCATAAATCCACTTCAAGAAACCAACATAATATGGATAAGAAAAAGTTCTTGAATAAAAACCAAAGATGCCATCAATGATGAAATTGTAGGTACAACCTCAACATCTACCACAACCAAGCGCAAATATCCATCTTTCAACTTGTCTATTACAGTAAAAGATAACAAGAACACTAATATAGACTCTAATACTGAGACCAAAAGAGATAGGCCATGGATCCCTAGGCCTAAGAGAGACTTTACTCCTCTTGGAGAATTTCTTGAGAATGCCTTGAAGAAAATTTTAACTAAAAAGATCATCACTTTTCTTGACAAATCTAAACTATATGATCCAAAGATAAATCCTAAGTGGTGGAATGAAAACCACTATTATTATTACCATCACATAATGGTCACAGTACTAATGATTGTATGAAGCTAAAACATCTCATCTAGGATATAATCAATAATGAGACAACTGTGATTGATCCCCCACAAACAAACACTATTCATAAGGCTTTCAAGGAGCCTTTTTCTCAAATATGAGAAAGGGGAGTCATCTAAGGAATAAGAAAACAAAATGGTTACACATACCCTGATAATGACAATGTGATTCATATGCTTCAGTCCTCTAAACATACTTCCAATGTTGTCAAGATCAAAGGCAAGGTTTAGGATGAGTCCTCAAACATAATAACCCATTCTCAAGGAAAAGTCACTCTACGAGGAGTTGGTCAATCTTCCTCCTCATCCTCAAATAGAAAATAACCCAAGTCTCAAAAAAAGATACCTCATTTATGACATGTGGCTAAAATCTAGTTGATCAACTTCAACACATGTCAACTCCAATTTCAATCCTTGAACTATTGACAATATGTCCTTCTCATAGGGAGATTCTAGACCAAGCTCTCCTAGCAACCAATGTACCTAAAGACTTGGCCATAGATAAGTTCTATTCCATGGTTGGTCATATTTCCTCTTCTTAGTATCTAACCTTCTCAGAAGAAGATGAAAAATATGTGAGTCACCCACATAATCAACCCCTCCACATTGAAGTCCTTATACATAAGCATAGGGTTACAAGTATTTTGATAGGTGGAGGCACATATATGAATATCTTTACATTTAATTTAGCCAAAGCTCTTAGTTCCTCTAAACATGTCATTCATCATCCATGCAAAATAAAAAGTAAGGCATATGATCAAGAGGAGTGGTCCTCAAAAGGCATGGTGGCTTGGCCCATCTGGGTAAGTGTTGTTCAAAGGGATGCTATATATAAAGTCTTGGACCTCCTCTAGCATACAAAATAATTTTAGGTCATATGTCTTATGGAAAGAAATCTTACCTAGGTCTTATGGAAATCCATCTCCATCTTTTCAACTTGCTAGTGTTTTTGCCTTGACAATGCGTGGAGTTATTGGAATTGCTAAAGAAAAAGTCCCTCTAGAGAAAGAAGATGAGGAAAGAGTTGTTTTGCAATGGTTATAAAAAGGAGAAGAAGTTTAACAAGAGGTGAAGTATTCTAAGTTTTCTCTTGATAAATATTGTGTAGGATACTATCTCATTCATAAAATTGGATATGATGGAAAAGTCCTCTTGGAAAAGGTAAAGGTCTCATTGATCTCATACATGCCAAATTTCACAATTCAAGAGACAAACATAGCATGTGATATTATGAACAAAATTTTGCACATTCTTCTACAAATGGTATAGTGTTTCATAGAGGTGAAGAATTTGATGATGAAGATGAGGATATTCTCCCCTGAACCTATGAGACATTGCGACATATTTCTATTGATCAAGAGGAAATACCTAAATAAAAACCTAGCAGACATGAGATGAATACCTCATTACAAGATGAACTAAAGAAATAAAATTCTACTAAGGAAAGACACCCTAATTAGGGGTATCTTTTGAAAATTACACATATCCTTAATTTACCTAGATTTATTGACTTATCTAGGGAATCTAGAGAGCACAAATTGAAACACTTACCTCTACTAGATTATGGAGATTTCTTTGAGACAAAAAATACCCATGCACCTAATCAATGCATGGACATTCAAGATAATCAATTTGACAAACTAACGTTAACTTGGATGAAGTTGAGAAACAAGCTTTGAACCAAGATGAACATCAAGAAGAAATCCTATGACCCTAGCTCAATACAAGGGGAGATCTGCTAATAGAAAAAATGACTCACTTGAAATTTAATGGGATCACTTTTTTGATGCTACAATTGACACAAAAGTTGATGTGATTCATAAGTATACCCCTATTTTAACTTTTGAGGTGGGTAGCATCTCTAACACACAGTGTGATACAAAAGATAATCTAGATTAGTTGATCCTTGAACACATCATTGTGGATCCTACTCAAGATACATGACCTTCTACCTTAACTAATCAAGAAAACCATGGGTACATTAGACCTCACTCTTCAATAACTACATAGAATTTGGGAAGGTCTAGGATCATGATGGCTCCATTATAGAGAGCTCTTAATCAGCTAGATGAAGTACACAAATATATTGATCGTCACTTTGGACCTCATCGAGTAGGGTCACAAAATGCTTGTAGTGATCCCTCAATGAATCCTGCTCAAGAAAATTCAAGGAAAGATAAATTTCTTGACCTATCATCAATAGCTCTGAATGATGATGATGATGATTCCAAATTCTTTTCACTTGAACCCGTTGGCTCGTTACACCTTTTTCACCCTGAGCTAATAGAATGGAATACTTCTAAGCTAGTAAATCTCATGTCCTTTTGCAATGATCATACCATGTAATGTTACCTAAATGTTGTTGAACCCTTCCCATCTTCCACTAGTGCAATGAGCAGTAGCAAGATGGTGGAGGATATTGATGAACTACAACTGATTTAGAACCTGAATGGAGAATCTAAAATTCAAGATTAATAAGGAGTTGTTGATTAGATATGCAAGATGATTAAATCAATATTATGTTGTCATTGATGTCAACTAGCTTGACAATACTTATCTTGTAATTTACTATACTGACACATCTGAAGAAAGGTGAAAGAGATGAAGAACATAAATATCTACATGAGGAAGATGTATATGTCAGATGAGGATAAGGAATACACTGAGTAACTTGTTGATGAGTCTATGAGTTGATGAAATTTACTTTATTATGTTTCATTCATCTATGATGAAGAATAGAGCTGAAAGACACAAAGCAGTGTTGTCGGTAAATAAAGCATCCTAGTATACACTGATGAAATGTAGTGTATACCAAGCATAGTGTTAACCGAGCTTGTGTTCACCAATGCATATTTTTGTTAACCAAGAAAAATAGAAACAAATTAAATGATCAGTTTAGCTAATAAAGTGATGAGTTGTAAAGTGTATGAAATCAAGGTAATAGATAAGTTTTGTTATGAAGATCAAAGGCTAACATAAATAAAAAGGATCTAATGGATCAGATTGAAATGTGTTACTGACACATCAGCTGAGGAAGCTTAAAGCGGCAAAATCTATGAATATTATTAAGTAGCAAAATCTGATGGAGGAAAAAGAAATGATTTACTTGTCTATATAAGAGACATTGGATTCATTGTTGAAACATCGCCAGAAGAAGAAGATACTACAAAATTATCACATGAAAAAATTTTCATGCATTATGATCATACTGGTTAATAAGAACTGAGCTATAGAATAATTACCAAGCTATAGAGAGTAATTACCGATGGACAGTAAGTTGATATTGTATTGAATCTGAAGTGGTATATTGATCAGAAAGATTTGAATGAGCTGAACATTGATCTATAAACTACAATTGAAGTTGTTTCAAGGTAGATCATCTAATGTTACATATTTAACCATTTTACATAGTCAAATCTCTTAACCGAGTGGACTATGAAAGTCTTTTGATGCTTCATTCATAGAGTGAACATTGTTATCCTTTCAACCCCAGAGTGACTATCGGTTGGATGATAACTTCTGGTCTAAAATCTTCTAACAAAGTCACACCTAACAGTGTGTTTATAACCTTTAATAGGGTTGGGTCTTCACTGACCTCACTTCAGAAGAGTGAAAAATTTTGGGTTATGGGTCCCAGGTGGTTTTTCCCTTCACAGGGTTTCCGTGTTAAATCTCTTGTGTTATGTGTTGATTGTGATATTTGTTTTTTATCATACTTTGCATATTACACGTTAGATTTGATCAATAACTATTATAAATTTTTGACTAACAATTGGTAAAGACACAGATAGTGAAAATATTTTATGTTTACTAAGTAGTAGAATTGTTTTGGATTATACATTTTTATTTTTGACACTGGATAACTGATTCACCCCCCCTCTTAGTTATTCTAACAATTGGTATTAGAGTGATGGTTTCTTAGAATAGAGTTTTAAGGACTTCATCAAAAAGGTCTCAAGATCTATAAGAGGGAAGTACCAAAGCTGAACAAAGATAACTTCACAGTATGGCAAAGTTGAATGAAGTTGCACATATTAGGAATTGGGAACTCTGCACTAGAACTGATGGAGAATGGCTACATTGAACAACCCAATGGTCCCTTAACTCTTGATCAACTGAAGGACAGACATGAACACAATATTACCATGATGGAACTTGTTGCTGCCTATACTGATGCTGAATTTGAAGACATCAAGGGTTGTGATACAGCAAAGAAGATTGTGGGACAAGCTGACTCTAATATATAGTGGAGATGTGAATGTTAAGAGAGCATGAGCAAAAACCCTAAGAGGTCAATGTGATGATATGAAGATGAAAGAAGGTGAGAACATTGTGCAATACACAAATAGACTAAAATATGTAGTAGATGCTATTAGAGCATCTAGTGGAGTTATTGACGATGAAATAGTGATAAGAAAGATTCTCAGAACTTTGCTACAAGTTTATGCGATCAGGATCTCTACAATTCATGAAACAAGAGCTACATCAAATCTTACTCTTGACACTCTAATCAGTAAGCTTACAATCTTTAAATTGAATAATTTTGATAATAGTGTTGTACCTTCTATTGAATCCACTTTCATGTCTTCTTTGAATATTGGTAAGTCTAGTAGTAGGAATGATAAGAATAGTGATAGTGATAGTAATACCGATGATGAACTTGATGAGCTTGAAGCTCTTATGGCCAGAAGATTGCCCAAAGGTAAGGGAAGGTATAGAGGCAAGTTACGCTTGGAATGTTTTAATTGTAAATAAGTTGGCCACATCACTGCTAGATGTCCAATTAAGAAAGATGAAGATAGATCCAAAGACTGATTCGAAGGAAGCTATGGGAGAAGAGTCAATAGAGGCTACCGACACAATAATAGAGATAACCAAGATAGCTATGACAAAGGGAAAAAGGTATGTTACATAGTTGAAGAATTTGAATCTAAATTTGACACTGATGATGATGTAGAAGTAGTATTTGTTGCCATGAAAGATGATTCAGAGGAAGAAGAAAAACATGAAGAAACAAAACTAATCTCTAAAGTAAGTAGAAATGATACATGGATCATAGACATCAGCTGTACACATCATATGACTGGTGATATAGAGAAATTTGATCTACTTGATGAATATGATGGAGGATCTATTAGAATGGGAAATGATGGACCTTGTATCGTGAGAGGTAAAGGTTCACTAATGATTAATGATAGAATAAAATGTGAAAATGCATATTGGGTAGATGGACTGAAGTATAATTTTTTAAGTGTGGCATAGCTAAATAACTCAGGCCACCGACTTTCTTTTGAGAACAGAAAGGTAAGAATCTATGATAAGGGAGGAAGACTTGTCAAAATCGGTACACAATCCATAGGTAATCTATTTAATCTTGATATTAATCCATCTTATTTTTTATTAATGAAGGATGAAGATGCATGGTTGTGGCATAAGAGGTTATGTCATGTGAATTTTGATAACATGATCAAGATTAGTAAGAAGAAAAGATTTAGAGGGTTTCCTAACTTGTCAAAACCAGATCATGCTATGTGCCATGAATTCCAGAAAGGTAAGATGACTAAGTCTAGTTTTAAGAGAAAACACTACTCAACAAAGAAGATACTTGAATTAGTTCATACTGACCTATGTGATCCTATGAGAACTCAGAGCTATTATGGTGATAGATAATTTATTCTTTTTGTTGATGACTATACTAGATTGATGATTATTATGTTCTTGAAAGAGAAATCTAAAGCATTTAAGATGTTTAAGTGGTATAAGGCAAAAGTAGAAAAAGAGACTGGAAAAGAATTAAAATGCTTAAGATCTGATAGAGGAGGTGAATTTATCTTTGATGAAATTACTAATTTCTATAATGAGAATGGTATTAAGAGATAGGTCTCTGCACTAAGGACACTTTAGTAGAATGGGATTGCTGAAAGAAGGAACAGGTCAATCATTGATTGTGCTAGATCACTGATGATACAAAAGAATGTTGCTCAAACATATTGGAGAGAATCTATTCATATAGCTGTATATGTGCTTCACCAAGTACAACTGAAGAAGGACACCAACCAGACACCTTATGAGCTATGGTTTGCAAACAAACCTACTATAAGTTATTTTAGGATTTTTGGAAGAAAATGTTTTATTCTGAAAGATGAGAGAAATGGGAAATTTTATTCAAAGGTGATGAAGGAATATTCTTAGGATATTCTACTAAGAGTAAAGCATACAAATGTCTGAATAAGGTTACAAATAAGATGATTGAAAGTACTAATGTATTTGTTGATGAGTTTGATGACATGAACACAGAAGAAAGAAAGGAACCAAAAGACTCTGGTAGATTCACTTACATTGAACTTCTTGAGTATATACCAAAGTTGCAACCTGTGATAACTGATCAACAGGAAAATAACCCCAAGGAACGGGAAAGGGAAACTGATGAACAAGATGGTGCTACCGAGAAACCACATGAACCTGAATAGGATGAACAAGAAATAAGAAATTGAGTACTAGCTAGTTTTTTCAGAAGACATCATCCTGAGACACAAATTATTGGAAACAGACAAGCTAGAATGTAGACAAGAAGCAAAACAAGACAAGGTACATGTCTAGTTTGCGAATTTGAACCAAAGAATGTGAAATTTGCATTAGAAAATAAAGAATGGGTTAATGCAACGAAGGAGGAAATATAACAAATAGAGAAAAATAATACTTGGTCCTTAGCATCTTGACCTAAAGGTAAGAATGTTATCGGTACTAAATGGATATTTAGAAACAAACTAAATGAAAATGGTGAAGTGACAAGAAATAAAGTGAGATTGGTATGCAAGGGATATGCACAGGAAGAAGGCATTGACTATGGTGAGACATTTTCACGTATTTCTAGATTGGAAGGAGTTAGAATGCTACTTGCATATGTTGCACACAAGAAATTTAAAGTTTATCAAATGGATGTGAAGTCCGCATTTTTTAATGGTATACTTGAAGAAGATGTCTACATAGAACAACCTGAAGGATTCATTGATCTAGACAAAAGAGATATGGTATGTATATTACACAAAGCTTTATATGGTTTGAAGCAAGCACCGAGGTGATTGTATGAAAGGTTGCATACTTACTTGTTAAGTATTGGATTTGTAAGAACTAGTGAAAACAACAATTTGTACATGAAAGGTGATACTGATGACACTATTCTTATTGCTGAAATTTTTGTTGATGATATTATTTTTGGAGATCAAGATCATGTATGTAAATCTTTTTCTGATGACATGAGGAATGAATTTGAAATGTCTATGTTCGGAGAGATTAAAATCTTTCTCAGATTACAAGTAATTCAACAGAGTGATGAGATATTCATCACATACTCCAAGTATAAAAAGGAAGTCTTGAAGACATTTGGCATGGAAGATGCTAAACCTATAGGAACACCGATGGCTACTAGAAGTAAACTGATAGAGGAAGATGAAACTATAGAGGTAAACCAGACACTTTACCAATCCATGATTGGTAAACTAATATATGTAGTTCAAAGTAGACCAAATATAGCACATGCTGTGGGAATTGTTGGTAGATATTCTGGTAATCCTAGAGAATGAAACATGAATGCTACTAAAAGAATCTTAAGATATCTAAAAATGACAGAGGATTATGGATTATGGTATCCTAAGGAAGGTAAATTTGAGTTGAAGGTTTATACCGATTTTGATTGGGCTGGAAATGTGGATGATAGAAAAAGTACCACCAGCAGAGCATTTTTCTTTGGTGAAAGACTTGTAACCTAGACAAGTAAAAATTAGGCTTGTATTTCTCAGTCTACAGCTAAAGTAGAGTATGTTGCTACTGCTACTAATTTCTCAAACATTGCATATATTAGGCAAGTGTTAGAAGGAATGAATGAGACAATCATTGACCCGGTGATTATATACTGTGACAACACTAGTGCTATTAATATTTCAAAAGAATCCAGTGATGCACTCTAAGACAAAGAATATATCAATTAAGTATCACTACTTAAGAGAACAAGTGCAAGAGAAGAAAGTGAAGTTAGAATTTGTTACATCCAAAGAACAACTTGTAGATATGTTTACAAAGCCTCTACCAAAGGACACATTTGAATATTTGAGGACTAGGCTTGGCGTCTGTCTCCTATCTATTGGTCACTAATGTGATCTGGATGTTGCATTAGCCTAATCTTATCAAATGATGACACATGGTGATGAAACATAGTTCACACTTTGGATATTCTTCAAGGTTGTGATTAAGTTTGAAGAACTGAAACAGATTGGGATATCAGTATACTAAGATACAAAGGAAGTAATGGACAATAGAGAGTTACTTAGCTACTACAAGAGCTGATTGTTGATTTGTTTCTTTGGCATTGTTGTCAAATGGAGAGATAAATAATATGAAAAAGGAAAAGGAAAAGGAGAGATATGCACCGATGAGAACTATCTAAGGAAGAGATAATCTAAAAGAAAGAAATAGGAACAGGAACCTGAGATCTGAAAAGATTATATCTACAGAATGACAAAGGTGTATTTTATAATGCTAGTTAGTAATGTAGTGATTAAACATATTAAGCTAGGGAGAGCTTACATAACATTTAATTACAGAGTTGTAGAATACATGTTTGGTATGTGTATGGTACATTTCATATTACTTGAGTTGCCATTAATGCCAAAGGGAGAGACTGATGAACTACAACTGATTTAGAACTTGAATGGAGAATATGTAATTCAAGATTACTAAGGAGTTGTTGATTAGATATGCAAGATGATTAAAAAAGTATTATGTTGTCATTGATCTCAACTAGCTTGATAGTACTTATCTTGTAAGTTACTATACCAATGCATTTGAAGAAAGGTGAAAGAGATGAAGAACAAAAATATCTACATGAGGAAGATGTATATGTCAGATAAGGATAAGGGATACACTAAGTAACTTGTTGATGAGTCTATGAGTTGATGAAATTGACTTTATTATGTTGCATTCATCTATGATGAGAATAGAGCTGAAAGACACAAAGCAGTGTTGTCGATAAATAAAGCATCCTAGTATACACTGACAGAATGTAGTGTATACCAAGCATAGTGTTAACCAAGCTTGTGTTCACTGACAGATTTCTTTGTTAGCTGAGAAAAATAGAAAAGAATTAAATGATCTGTTTAGCTGATAAAGTGACGAGCTGTAAAGTGTATGAAATCAAGGTAACAGATAAGGTTTGCTATGAAGATTGATGGCTAACATAAATCAAAAGGATCTAATGGACTAGATTGAAATGTGTTACTGACAGATCAACTAAGGAAGCTTAAAGTGGCAAAATCTATGAATATGATTAAGTGACAAAATCTGATGGAGGAAAAGAAAATGATTTACTTGTCTATATAAGAGACATTGGTTTCATTGTTGAAACATCACCAGAAGAAGAAGATACTACAGAATTATTGCATGAACAACTTTTCATGCATTCTGATCATTTTGGTTAATAAGAACCAAGCTGCAGAATAATTACCGACCTACAAAGAGTAATTACCGACAGACAGTAAGTTCATATTGTATTGAATTTGAAGTGGTATATTGATCAGAAAGATTTGAATGAGCTGAACATTGATCTGTAAACTACAATTGAAGTTATTTCAAGGCAGATCATCTACTGTTACATATTTAACCATTGTACATAGTCAAATCTCTTAATTGAGTGGACAATGAAATTTTTTTGATGCTTCATTCATAGAGTGAATGTTGTTATCCTGTCAACCCTAGAGTGACTACTAGTTGGATGATAACTTCTAGTCTAAAATCCTCTAAGAAGGTCACACCTAATAGTGTGTTTGTAACCTTTAATAGGGTTGGATCTTCACCGACCTCACTTTAGAAGAGTGAACAATTTTGGGTTGCCTGTTCTAGGTGGTTTTTCGCTTCAAAGGGTTTCCACGTTAAATCTCTTGTGTTGTGTTGATTGTGATAGTTGTTTGTTATCATACTTTGCGTATTATATTTTAGATTTGATTGATAACTATTATAAATTTTTGACTGACAATCGGTAAAGACAGACATTGAATATAGTTTATGTTTACCAAGTAGTATAAGTAGTAGAATTGTTTTGGATTATAGATTTTGATTTGGGACATTGGATGACTGATTCACCCCCCCTCTTAGTTATTCTAACATATCACATATCTCATTTAATGAAATAAAAATAAAAAGAAAAGGAAGTCTAATGGTGAAAGCTACTTTGTGGTAGTGTCAGAACCTAAAATAGTAAAAATAAATGACACATCCAGTGGTTAAAACCTCTTTGAGGCACTTGTGGATGAGATACTTGATATTCTCCTTGATGATTTCCAAGAAAGATCATCATTTCGTATAGATTCTATGAAACAAATCAATTTGGGCACAATAGAAAAATCTCTAAATCATACATTTGGCACAATCTTTGTCTGAAGAAGAAAAGAAAATATTCATCCAGTTCTTAACTGAAAAGAATATTAATTTTATATGGTCTTACTCTAATATGCAAGGCTTGAATACACACCTTATCATGCATCATTTTTCCATTTCTCTTGACATTAAACCAGTAAAAAAAATGATGATAAAAATGAATCCACATATCACATTACTTGTTAAAGAAGAGCTTGAGAAGTCACTCAAAGATACATATATTCAAGCTATAGACTATTCTCACTAGATATCTTATATTGTGCCTATTTTCAAGGCTGACAAGTCAATGTATATTTGTACAATTTTTAGGGATTTAAACAAGACTTTCCCTAAGTATGATTTCTCGTTTCCCAACATTGACATTATTGTGGATCTCATTGTTGGATTTCAAATATATTCCTTAATGGATGGATTCTCAGGCTACAATCAAAACCACATTGCACGTAAAGATCTGAATAAGATAGTATTTACTTGTGCATGGGGAACCTTTTGGTGGAATTTCATATCTTTTGGTCTCAAGAATGCTTGTGCAACATACCGATGTGCAATGAAAATCATATTCCATGATATGGTGCATAAAAAAATGGAGGAATATGTTGATGAAACATTAGCTAAATCTATCACTAGAGATGTGCATCTCTTGGATTTGGAAAAGATCTTCACTAGGATGGAACAATTCAATCTAAGGCTCAATCATAAGAATTACGATTTGGGGTCACTTCTAGAAAACTTCTTGGTTACATTACCTCAACAGGAATAATTGAGGTGGATGAAGAAAAATTCAACGCAATAATGAAAATAAAATCCCAATTAAATATTAGTCAAATGAGGATGTTGAAAGGGAAACTAAAATCCATCAGGAGATTCATCTTGCAATTAGCTGATATGGAATATCCCTTTACTAAAACTTTGCATAAATGTGTCACATTTAAATAGAATGAGGATTGTGAAAAAGAAAAATCAACAGTTGAAAGAGTACTTGGCCAATCCTCCTATATTAATGGATCCTACTCCTAGAAAACCTTTATTGATTTACATTTCAGCTATTGATTCTTGTTTGGAATTATTACATGCACAACATGATGATCAAGGATGAGAATGAGACATTTATTATATCAATAGGACACTAGTATCTTATGAGCTCAACTACACAATGATTGAAAAGGCTTGTTTAGCATACTTAGACTACACTTCTCATAAGTTGAGACACTATATGTTATCTTAATCTACATAAATGATATCTAAAGTTGATCATCTCAAGCACTTAGTTAGCAAGGAAACCTTAACTGGGTGATTAGCTAAATGGGTCCTGATCCTCAGTGAATTTGATATCATGTATGTTGACTAAAAGAAAATCAAAGGGCAAACCCTGGCTAATCAACTATGAAAAGAGCCATTACAATAAACAACACCTATTGTGGTGGATTTTCCAAATGAATCTATTCTACACTTGACTCAACATTCCTAGAAAATTTACTTTGATGGCTGATTCACAAAATAGGGCGGAGGTGTTGGAATTTTGTTCATTTCCCCATAACATTACAAAATTCCTAAAGCATACAAGATGATATTCCCATGCACTAACAATGTGGAGGAATATAAGGAGTTGGATAATGGACTCAAAATTTATATCAAGTGGAAATTTGAGGAACTCCATGTCTATGGAGACTATCAGCTAGTAATCAACCAAGTCACTAATGAATACCAAACTTGAAATGAGAATCTCTTGACATTTAAATGCCTAGTTGATGATTTTGAGAAATAATTTACGTTCATCACTTTCCAATAGTTTCCACCTAAAAAGAAAAAAGAAATACATTCCATTGCTACCTTAGCCTCAATGCTACCACTTGAAGAACACCAATTCCACTATGACTTCCTAGTAGAAGAGTTCCTATTCCCTTCTTATGATATGCCTGATTCCTAGATTATCTTCTCCATCATTACTTCTAACACCTCCAGATATAGAAAAATCTATGCTTACCTTAAAAACCAAACCATACCTAACTCACTATACTGAAATGAAAAATGGAACCTCAACCAAAATGCCTCCTAGTATCTCATCATCGCAAATGACTTGTTTAGGAGAACTCTCGATGGTAAAATTCTTACATTTTTAGAGTGTGAGAAGTTTGAGAGAGCACTTAGGGAAGCTCATGAAGGTATCTTTGGATTGCATTCAAGTGGTTTATCCTTGGTCAAAAATATCCTTAGATAAGGTTACTAGTGGCCTACTATGGAGAAGAATGTTGTTTGATTTGCTAAAACCTATCATAAATGTTAATTTCATGTGAACCTTATTCATGCTCCTACTTGGGATTTTCTACCACTCATCACTCACTGGCCATTTCAATAATGGGCCTTTGATCTCTTGGGTCAGATTTACCCTTCTTTGTCCAATGGACATAAGTTAATTATAAAAGCTCTTGAGTATTTTACTAAATGGGTTGAAGCAGTACCACTTCTCAAAGAAACAAGGAAGAAGATAGCTATGTTTATCCTCAACTACATTATATATAGTGATGCAGAGGCATCCAAGGTTAAGGAGGAGCATTCTATGTCCTTGGTGAAACTACATGGAGTGTTTGTATTTTGGCCAGTGTTACTCAGTTGTAGCCTTAACTAACAGTCTTAGTCATTGAAGGAAGCTCAGTCACTGAAGGAACTCAATAGTCTCTAGTGCTTGGTGATATTATTTTTTGATCATGTCGGTGGTGCTCGGTCAGCACTAGTGCTCGACGATGCCTGGCATGCTTGGTAATTTTACTATCACTCGGTAGTTTTGACTTACCGACTAGAATTCTGTGTGATTTGTTGAGCCGACTTGGTGAATTTATTATTGGTA
Organism: Chamaecyparis obtusa; assembly: GCA_027943335.1. NCBI lineage: Eukaryota > Viridiplantae > Streptophyta > Pinopsida > Cupressales > Cupressaceae > Chamaecyparis > Chamaecyparis obtusa. The sequence continues at coordinate 101,468 of BSBK01002935.1, read as the reverse complement.
GCCATTTTTATGGGCTGACATGCTGAATTAAATGTTTGTATACATTGTAAGATGGCTTGTATGGATTTTTTTTTTTTGGGGGGGGATTTAATGGTTTCATCCAGTCGACTTATGGCTTATGATTAGTATTTATAGGATGTTTGTGTAGATGTTTAGGGATAGATCATTAGGATATCAGAGAAGTTCATGACTGAGAAGACTTAGTGAGTCAGATCTGAGGTTCTAAAAGCTGAAGTTGGTGAAGTTGTGGAAAAGTTCTTAGATGATCTTGCAGATCAAATTGTAATTTGATAGTTTTTTATAGCAGAGCTAGGGATTTTCATACTTGGAGACAAGGAGATTGCTTGGAAGCTTGCAAGCTCAAGTTTAGATTTGTCTTAGGGTTTCCATCAGCTTCTGATTATCTTTAGAGCTAAACTAGCTGAGATTATATTGGATCTAGTTGTGGATCTTGCAGAATTGTTTTTTGATTGTAATTGGCCCTCACCCAGAAGGCCTTACAGTCAGTCATGTTAATGAAAATCAATGTTAAAAAATTACTTTGTCTTGCATTGTTGAGTAATCCACTGTGTCATTTTCTTGGCTTTAAGGTTTGGACTGTCCTTAATTGGATCCTCCATCCTTGACTGCATCAGGTGGTATCAGAGTGAGTGTTGATCTTGTTGAAGTAGAAGGTTGACCTAGCAAGGCTAATCTTGCAAAGTTGATCTTGTTGGTGAAAAGATTGTGCACAATCTAGATTGTAGATTCGAATCACTGAACTTGTGGAATTATGCCCTAGTTGTTTGCAAGATTCCAAGTTGAGATTTGACTTGTTGCAACTTGGAAATTGTCACATTGTGGTTCATGAGGGTTTTTTGTAGAGAGTTTATTTGCATATCTCTAAGGATGCCTCCAAGAAGATTGGACCCTAGAGTTATTTTAGATTTTTGCGATACTGTTGAATCCCGGATGATAGAGAAGGTGAAATCAAATTTCAGATTTGAGATGGAATTGATGAAAAATGATATGGTCGCTGAAATCATGAGAACGATTGTTGGTATACCTCAAAATGTTGGTACAGAGGATGGCTATGAAGAACCTGTTGAAGAATTTGAAATTGCTGGATCTAGTGGTGATGATCGAAGAAATAGATTTGGTGAAGACATAAATGCTTGGTTGCCTAGACCTACTGCTCAGTTTAGTAACTACTGAATGAAAGTTTCTACTTTCTCTAATACTTTAAAACCCCACAATCTGATTGATTAGATTGGTGAACTTGAAGATTTCTTTGAGCTGGAAGAAATTGAAGATCCTCTTCGGGTGAGATTAGCATAGACAAAGTCTAAAGGACATGTTGCTCTTTGGTGGAAAGAACTATAGAGAGACTGAGAAGATGAAGGTGAAACAAATATCAATCGATGGAGATTGATGGTGACTAAGTTGAAAGCTAAGTTCATACCAGCTGACTATGAGCTTGACTTGTTTAAGAAGTTGTAGAATCTGAAATAGAAGGAGTTTTCTGTTGAAGATTATATTGAGGAGTTCTAGAAACTTACTATTCAATCTAGACACCAAGAGCTTGGTAAGGAAAAGGTAGCTCGGTATGTGAATGGTATGAGATTCAATATTCAGGATGAGCTTGGTATGTTGAAGATTGATTATGATGAAGATGCTTATCAATATGCTCTGAAGGCATAAGATAAGTTGAAGAGGAAACAACCTAGTAACTCATGAGGGAAAGAAAAGATTGATCACTTGGTAAAGGAGAAACCAACTGATGCAGAAGATGAACATAAACCTATGGAACCAAAGAAGAAGATAGGTAGAGTTATCTTTAAGGGTACTTGCTATAACTGTGGAGAGGAAGAACATTGTTCTTTTGAGTGTATACAGAAGAAGGTTCACCAATGAACTATTGTGATGAATGAGAACATTCAGAATACATCTAAATCAAAGAACTTGTTTCTTCGATGAACATTACTCAGTACAAAGGATGAACCTTTTAAGAGGAGTAACTTATTTAGGACCCAATGCAAGACTGAAGGTAAACTCTGTGATATTATTATTGATAGTGGTAGTACTGATAACCTAGTTGTTGAGGACCTAGTTTAGAAACTTGGTTTGAATAGAATGAAGCATCCTTGTCCTTATCAGATTGGCTGGTTACAAGATGTTCATGATTTGGAAGTTAGAGAACAATGCTTCATTGATGTTCAAATTAGCCACTACAAGGATCTTGTGCTTTGTGACATTGTGAAGATGAATAGTTGTGATATATTGCTCAGTTGTCCTTAGAAATATGATTGTAGGGATATTTATTATTGTGTAAGAGATGTATTTACTATTGAGAAGGATGACAAGAAATTTTCATTGATACATTTGATGGATACAACACTCGGTAGGAGAAGCCTGAGTATTGGTAGCTGAGTTGAGATTGTGGATCGAGAGAAAATGAATGATTAGTATGGAGAAATGACTTGTACATATTCAAGAAAAGACTTGAAGAGACAAAGGAAACTAAAGTGGAAGAATTTGCAATCAGAAAAGGTGGAGGACTTGTATGTGAAGAACAAGTTCAGGATTTATGTGTTGAATCCTGAAAGATGTTCTTTTCGCATATGAACATCTTTTGGAACCTGGGGTGTTTGATTCAGGGGCATCCAAGGTTAAGGTAGGGAATTTTGTGTCCTAGGTGAAACTGCATGGAGTGTTTGTATTTTGGCCAGTGTTACTCGATTACAGCCTTGAGAAACCATCTTGGTCATTGAAGGAAGCTCGGTCACTGAAGGAACTTGGTAGTCTCTGTCTATCAGTGATATTATTTCTCAGTCATGCATGTGGTGCTCAATCGACACTAGTGCTCGGTGATGCCTATCGTGGTTGGTAATTTTATTGTCGCTCGGTAGTTCTTACTTACCAACTAGAGTTCTCTATGATTTTTTTAGCCGACTTGGTCAATTTATTGTTGGTAGCCATTGTTATGGGTTGACATGCTAAATTAAATGTTTTGGGTGGCTACAAGAAGTTGGGTCCCACTTTTGGCCAAAAAGTGGAAGTGTTTTCTCTATTTTTCAAAATTTCTATCAATTGATGTCAAAATTTGAAGCACGTAAATATTGAATCTTGGAAAACTTCAAGAATATAAAATTTAGTGCTGGGAATCTAGTTTTCAAATATGTAATTTATTTCAATACCCACATGGTATAAATTGAATTTTAGTATGCATGTCTAAAAACCACTTTTTCAAAATGCCTATTTCAGGACCACACCTCACGCGTGTATGGACACCCTTTTTTGAAGTAAATGAATGTATTTTTGGGAATCCTTTTGGGAAAAGGTACCTAAAACATTGAAGATTGATGAGAATATTTTATCTTATTTTTTACTGAATATTTTTTTAATTAATTTTTAATTGACTATAAAGTACATTTTTTAAACCTCTGGTGTACAGACACCATAATTTGATGATAACTTCACTTTTTATGAATTTTTTTTAAAAAAAATTGAAACGAATTATATCTAGTTTGATTACATATAACTCATTTTTCAAAAAACAAAAAATTAAAATGGTTATTAAAGTTTTAGTTAACCTTGGTATTTCAAGTTTATGTACCATGTTGGCATAATAAATATTGTATAAATATTAAAATTCATCATATCACTATAAAATTTATATTTTTATAATCTACACAATAAGAGCTAAAATGGGTTTTTATTTTATCGAGAAATTCATTCGGGAAGTTGTCCTAAAAATTATGGTAAGGCAGAAATTTTACTCTGTAATGCCTTAGCCATTTTTTTGTAGGGTCAAGCACAAGCTTGGTGGGACCAAGCCTATCCCAAATGAAAACCCAAGCCAGGAGGTAAGGTTCCCGTCCATAGATTTATAAATTAGGCATTTGTTATTTAAATTCAAATAACAGGTGCCCATTTTGTAAATCTAAAAATGGGCGCCCATTTTTTGAAACTAAAAATGGGTGCCCATTTTGTGAAACTAAAAATGGGTGCCCATTTCTTAAAGAGCCGTTGCAATAAAAAAAACCAAACTGTGGGCTTGATCTAATGATTGTGACTTTTCATTTTGTTTTCTATTGATTCGCAGTAGACAAAGAGAATATTTCTGCCAACATTCCTTTTATTTGTCTTATTTTGAATCTGACATTTAGAAAAGATTGTTTCAATTCAAATTTTGGTGCAAAAATGGGATGAAATGAACGCAGAAAGAGATTAAAGAAGAATCTAACACCTAAGGAGATTGCAAAAAATAGAGAGAAGGCAAAATGACAAGGAGAAAGAAGAGAAAGACTTCAAAACCCGAATAATGTTGGAGCATCAAGTTCAACAATTGTTTCAAAAGAGGAGGACAATGAAGACATCATAATGGATGTAGAGGTTGAAGAAGCAAAGTCAGGTGCATTTTCTAATCTAGTATTAGATACAAGTATGTCTTCGCATCCAATTGTTACTACTTATTTTGATAAAGATGTTCATGATTTGCTAGAAGCATGTTACAATAGAAATGATTTAAATTTTATTCCTAAAAATAGATTAACAAGTTTAATTGCACGTGAAATTTTAGAAATTAGTAATGTTAATCATAATGATAAAGGAAATGAAAGTCAAAACCCAATTGAAATTGAAAATCAAACACCAATTCAAATTGAAATCAACAATGTAAATGTAGACATAGAAACACTGATTGAGAAAGAAACTCATTTGAATGATAATGAAATAAATGAACAATTTTAATTAAAATTTGATGTGTTAGACAATCTACATGGTTTGGTTTCATCGAGATAGATTAGGACACATGCGAGCAAATTGTTTAGACAATTTTTTTATAGTAATAAATTTGGGTTTCAATGTCAATTAATGTTACAATTAATTAAAATGTCTAAAATGCGAAAAGTGATGAAGAGGTTATGCATTTATGTGAAAACTAAGAAGAAGGATGAGTCTCTAAAACAAGTTGTATCAATTGTTGCTAGTGCCTTTGACACAATTGGAAAGAAAAGTTATTCTAAAGATAGTAATGCAGCACAACGAGCAATAACAATGGCTTTAGTAGACAAAACTACTACTGATAAAAGAATGATTTCAAACATAAGTGGATATCTTAATATTAATTGTAAAACTTTAGCAAGAGCTGTAAAGAGAAGAGTTAAATTTGAAAGTCATCTGGTAAACCATTTATGGACCTTCAGTGGCAAACTCCTAAGGTCTGACATGAAACTTATTGGTGAAGTCAAAACTTTGATTGAAAAATTTTGGCACGATAATACAAGAGTAGCCCCTAATGCTAGAGATGTTCTTAAATTAAGAGTCGGTTCAAAAATTCATGAGCCACATCCAAAACACTTTTTAGATATGACTCAAACAGAATTGTATAAAACATTTGTGGATGATAAGGTGTTAACTATTAGTATTAGTCAAAGATCTTTTGAAAAATGTAAACCATGGTATGTAAGGATTAACAAAGAAAGAATCACCTATTGTTGCAAAAATCATGTTCAATTTCGTTATCATTATGATATTTTTTGATCTATACGTTCTACTATGCATACTAATGAAATGTTGTAGGAATATGGTATAAATATAACACCTGAAACTATAAAGGAGTTTATATCAAATTTGTTTTGTAACCCACCTAATGAGCAATTTTATCTTTTGAATGCATGTGTTTCTGGTGTATGTGATGTATGTGGCAATCTTACATTAATAGATGCATGTTTGCATGAAAATATTTCATTTGATTTTGGACAACAATTAGTTGATGTACAAAGATTTAAAACTATTGAGTATCCATTGAAGGATGGAAAAGTTGGAAAATAGTGTGACCTAATAACTGAAAAACTTAGTGTTAATGCTTTTATGAATGAATTCAAGAGTAAGATCATACCTAAATATGTGAAACACTCTCACAATTCTAGATGGCTTGATGGACAATTTCGCATATGCAAGAATACATTTCCAATTGGTAGTATACTATCAGTTGTTGACTTTGCAGAGAACTACACGCTTGCACCACAAGATGAGATCCAACCACAATATTATAATTCAGTGCAAGTAACAATTTTTGTTCATATTATCTATAGGCATGCACCTGATAGTACATAAGAGGATCAGAAAATATTGAGAGAGTACCATTTCTATATGAGTGATAATAAGTTACACTCATCAGATTTTATCCAATATTGCTTTAATACCTTTTTTGAAAATTTAAGGGAGTGATAAATTCATATAACACAACATCTAATATGGTCAAATAATTACACAGGACAATTCAAGAATGCTAGAATGTTTTATTGGTTGAGTAGGATGCACAAGAAAATAAATATCCAACATATCTAGAGTTTTTTTTAGGCTGGACATGGGAAGGGAGAACATGATGGTGCTGGTGCATGTGTTAAGAGAGCCCTTTGTAGAGAGAAACTCAAATTTGTGGAAAAATCAAAATTTAAAGATGCATGTGAATTGTTGAATGGTGTAAAACAAGTTTGTCTACAGGATCAAGTCAGAACTCTACAATCAGACATTTTTTCTGGCTAGTTGAAGAGAAGAATATCCTTTCAAGATATGATTGTAATACAATTAGCAGATCAGCTAAATGGCATTCATTTAGGAGTTCTAATTCTAACACTTGGACTATATGGACTAGGGAGCTTGCATGTTTTTGTCAATTTTGTGTTGCAGGTGAATGGGAAGAATGCGAGAATACATAATGGGTTGAAGAATGGAAACAAAAATCATTAACACCTAGTGAGAGACAAGATGAAGATATTATAATAAATGAAGACCTGGATCATGCCTTTGCATTAGAATATTATGATTGTGTTTCAGATCTCATACAACTTGGTAATTTAATACAATTTATTGTAAAACTTTAAATTATATATTAGTTACATGTGTATGTCATATAATTTATGATTATATATATTTGAATTATAAACCTTTAATTTAAACAAGTTTTATTTACAATGCACATGTACTTAATTTGGTTTTGCAGGACATGTTTATGCTGTTGTTGCACCCGAGGATAATGAAGAGCAAACAAATTTTTGGTTAGCTTGATGTGTATAACCCAAGAAAAATTTGATATTTCATCAAGTAGATGATGATAATTTTCAGTATCCAATTGGGTCTATTGTGGTAGTTGGTACATGGCTATGTAAATACCTAACAAGAAGGAATGGTTTACCAACTTTTGAAGACTACCAATCAAAAAAGAAGATTATACACTATTCCCATTTGGTAGTGGCAATAAATATCAAATTGGAAAGATACAAAGGGAGACTTGCTAATAAAATTTTATGGACACTTTCAATGGAAGAGCATGAGGCAATCATAGACACATTGCAAAAAAGAGAGGATGCTGATGGTACATTAGGTTGAATCAAATTTATACATGTAAGTTTTTATTCAATTGTCTTATTAACTTTAAATAAACTTGAGTACATAAATTCTAACATTTCAACATGTTTATTTTTATGATGTAGTCCATGTCAGGAAGAACATCTAGATGCATTGCAAAAAAGAGAGGATGTTGATGGTAGACTATGTTGAATCAAATTTATACATGTAAGTTTTTGTTCAATTGTCATATTAACTTTAAATGAACTCAAGTACACAAATTCTAACATTTCAACATGTTTATTTTTATGACACAGGATGTCAGGAAGAACATAGATCTGCATTTCAGAAAAGAGAGGATGCTGATGGTACATTAGGTTGAATCAAATTTATACATGTAAGTTTTTGTTCAATTGTCATATTTGTATATGTTTTCTACACGTATTCTTTGAAGTGTCATAATTTATAATTTAGATATATAGATTTGAAATTAAAATTAAAATTAACTTTAAATTAACGTTTATAAATTCTAACATTTCAACATGTTTATTTTTATGATGCAGGATGTTTGGAAGAACATAGACATGAACTATTTATGTATTACAATGCACTCTTGTATTCATACAATTTTGGTTGAATAATTTAAGATCACATGAACTCACTTTTATACATCAAATTTTGTTTTAAATATTTAAGTTAAATTCATAACTTTGTATTCACCTAATTTTGTTGTTACAAATATTAAACTATGCACATTGGTTAGATTATGTTGACTTAATAGATCTCATTGTCTAATAGTTATTAAGTTTGTAATGTATCCATATTGTTCTTGTCAATTTTACATGTATTAATAGATGTCATTGTTAGATCTAGATGATTTTTTTTATAGTTAATCAAAGTGTTCATATTACTTTTAACACATATCTAGATATTGTACTTAGATAAATTACATATGAATTAATAGATCTCATTATTAGATAGATGTTTTTTTAAGGATAAATTGATAAATTACATAACAAGTCTTGATTAAGATAAATTGATAAATTACATAACAACTCATGACTAAGATAAATAACATAACAAGTCCTAAAATAATTTACATGTATCATAATGTCCATCATATCAACTCATGATATATACATACAATCACAAAACAAAGTCCTACTCTAAAAACAAGTCCAACTTCAATATATGATAACAAGTGGACTAGTATATAATGCAAGTCCTACTCTAACAAAAAGTAAAAATAATATGAACAAGTCTAAACAAGCCCAAATAGTCATCATAAAAAAAGTCCAAATAGTCATAAAAAATAATATGAACAAGTCCAAATAGTCATCATAAATAAAATGAACAAGTCCAAATAGTCATCATAAATAAAATGAACAAGTCCAAATAGTCATCATAAAACAAGTCCAAATAGTCCAAATAGTCATCATAATCTAACTCTACTCATCTAGCTGATCTACAGTCCTCTTCACTCTACATGAAGAGGACTGTGATGCATCAACATGCTCTGTCTGGTCCTGAGTACCCTCATCCTACTCTATCTGGTCCTAAGCACCCTGATCTTGCTTTGTCTGGTCTCGAGCACCCTCATCCTCAACTACATGAAAAGTGGATGAAGCCAAGTCCTGTAAAAACATTTAAAGTACAAATTAAAAATTATTTAAATTAATCATCTAAGATCTAGATACACATAGGACATTGAAAAATTACTTAAATTAATCATCACCTCAAAGGATAGTGGCAATGGATGCATTTGGCTTAATCATGTAGCCATGCCAATACTCATGGTGGTGTCGACCTAAATAACATATATAAAGCATGAATCAAACTTATAGTACATATATACATAAATTATAAAGTATATATAACTTGATTAAATATATAAATATGGAATAAAAACATGTGTACATTACCTGTGTGTGACACATAGCTAATTTCACCAATGAGTCAGGACGTAAATGGGATTGTGCAACATGAGACAATCCAAAAGCCTACAATTACAAAAAATAAGTGTGAATCAAAGTTGTACATAAATTAGTAAGATACAAATACTTAAAATTAATAAATGAAAAACATACTATAGGTATATGTGGCTGACTCTCGATGACTGGTGGGGTAGAGAATGAAGGACTGCCAATCTCAGTCATACATGAGAGACCCTACAAAATCTCAAAAATATGTCAAACACATTATCAATTCAAGTTTATTTTGTTTAAAGTTTAAATGTATCAAGATCAAAGTGCATGCCATGAATGGAGCACCGAGATGTTGAGGTGTCAATGTCATATGATGATGGCTAATGAATGATGGAGGGTCAACCCTCCTTTGTTCACCGAAAAATCCACATGTTATGGCTCATAATTGTATAAATAATAAATTTAATATTACGCTATAGTTAAATTATAATTAAATTTACCTGTGCAGGATGATCATCATTTATATTGAGTAAATCAACATATGATGAGATATCATCTTCGACATCACCATGTGTGTCATCATCATCATCATCATCATCATCATCATCATCATCATCATCATCATCATCATCATCATCATCATCATCATCATCATCATCAACATATCCACCATATGCACCACCAACATCATCACTATATCCACCATTGGCAGCATGGGTAGCATCAGGATTAGACTGGGGACCCATACACAAAGCCCCACAACTCGTGCAAATATGTGCCATGTTGGGGGCAGTCCTCGCCTAGGTCATGTACTGTAACAAATTGCCTGTAAGGGCACTCAAAGAACCAAGAGATGACTGCACTACTCGATGATAGATAGGTGCAGGAAGTACAAGAGATGGAAGAGGAACAAGGGGCTCATTGCACACATGATTTCTACTTCTGTCACTCAATTTGGCCCCTGGCCTATCCTGTGGCATGCCCTGACCAACCCCCTAAAATGCTCTCATGTCAAAATGATTGGGTTTCTTACCCAATTCAAACTCAGCCCATAATTTCTTCAAAAAATAAAGTGGGACCTCATGATTAGCGTGTGGTGGATGGTTAAATACCATCCACCACCACTCACAAAAATTCTTTGCTATCCCGGGGTGTCTACACCATCCAATGGAAATGTGTGGCTTCTTGCCAACTATTTGCTCACCCGTTGTAGGGTTCAAAAAATAGTGTGCCAAATCATTTTTTGTAATTTTTAACATATTAAACTCTTTATAAGAGAGGCCATCAGCATAATATACATGCATAGACTCCCTCCATGACTCAAAACTATCAATCTCATAGTCTAATGTTTGTATGGAATCTACTACGCCTTGTATGCTATTTGCAAGGCGTAGTAGTTGGACAGACAGATATGGATTATGCCTAATAATGTTTGTGTCTCTCAAGATGTCCTCTACATTTCTCCTAATATTATCTTTGAGCTCTCTAGTTGGAGGTGGATGGGGAGGGGGAGGTGGAGGAGGAGGTGGTGGTGCATGCTGACCTATAAGCTCATCAATGTGAAAATCATCCATATTGCCAATTTGTGTACAAATAAAAACATGATAATTTACAATTAACATACTATAAAATATATTTTACCTTACAAATTGAATGACTTAAATAATTAAAACTTAAGAGAGGAGAGAGAGAGAGAGAGAGAGAGAGAGAGAGAGAGAGAGAGAGAGAGAGAGAGAGAGAGAGAGAGAGAGAGAGAGAGTCTATGTTTTTAAATTTATGTTTTGGTTGAACTAAATTTATGTTTTGGTTTTCTAAATTTATATTTTGATTTTCTAAGTTTACTATTTTGAAAATTAATTTTTTATCTAGGTTTATGTTTTTGTTTTATTATCTAGGGTTTTGGTTTTCTATGTAGGGTTTTGCAATGTAATTTTGTATATACCTAAATTTTACTAGTTTTCTACTTTAGTATGGTAATTTACTAAGTAAATTGAAATAAAAAAGAATTACAACTTTGAAGGATAAAATATAATTAAATTTATGCAATAATTTTTAAAATAACATTAAACTATACATTTTTAAATTAAAAATAACCAGAAACTATAATTTTTAAAGACAAAAATCATAAAAAAATAATATAAAAAAAACTACGTACCTGGAGGATGATAAAAATGGTAGGTGGGGTCAACAAGAGAATCTAGGCCGGGCACCTGAGCTGTACCAAACATGATTCCATTTTCGCTTTGGATGAAATTGACAATAATTTCGTTTAAAAGAAAAAATATATAGATTTTCAAAACAGGCCCCCAATTTGTTCAAAATAGGCATCCGATTTATTCAAAGTGGGCACCTATTTTTAACAAATCGGGGGCCCATTTTTCTTTGGGTGCCTGATCCTAAATGGGCACCTAGATTTTAAATGGGCGCCCAATTTGAAAAATTGCTCCGAGCTCCTAAACCTAAACGGTCTCCCAATTTGTAAACATCGGGTGCCCGATTTGTATTACTTGTTTTCCTTCACCATGAACTTCCATGGAATTGGCCCCCAACTCTGAACACACACCCTTTTTATTCATTGTAAGCTGACTTGTATGCCATTTAATTTTTTTGGGGAGTTAATACTTTCATCCAGCCAACTTGTGGCTGATGATTAGTATTTATAAAATGTTTGGGTAGATGTTTAGGGAGAGATCATTAGAAGATCAGAGAAGTTCATGATTGAGAAGACTTAGTGAGTCAAATCTGAGGTTCTAAAAGTTGAAGTTGGTGAAGCTGTCAAAAAGTTCTTAGATGATCTTGAAGATCAGGTTGTAATTTTATATTTGTTTGTAGCAGAGCTAGGGGTTTACATACTTGGAGACAAGGAGATTTATTTGAGGCTTGCAAGCTCAAGTTTAGATCTATCTTAGGGTTTTCATTAGCTTCTAATTGTCTTTAGAGCTGAACTACCTAAGATTGTATTGGATCTAGTTGTGAATCTTACAAAATTGTTTTCTGATTGTAATTGGCCCTAACCTAGAAGACCTTACAGTCAGGCATGTTAATGAAAATTAGTGTTAAACAATTACTTTGTCTGGCATTGTTGAGTAATCCAATATGTAATTCGGTTGGCTACAAGGTTTGGACTATCCTTAATTGGATCCTCCATCCTTGACTGCATCATAGATATGGAATTCCCTCCTCGATTGTTATTGATAATGGAGTCTAGTTCAAAAATATTGACACTAATAAGCTCTACACTAGGTTTCAAATAACACATCAATTCTCCTATACCTACTATCCTTAGGGGAATGGAAAAGAATAATCCTTAAACAAAACAATTCTAAAAATCCTACCGTATATGGTCAATAAGTTAGGAAGAGATTGACATCTATAGATCAATCTAGCTTTATGTGTATTAGAATGCCTACATGGGATACACCATTTTCATTGGTCTATGGTTTTGAAGCTATCTTACCAATCAAATTTGAGATACTTTCACTTAGGGTATCATTAAATGGACTTATCTCAGATGATGATTATAGAATCTCCTGACTTCAAGAGATAGAACTATTGGATGAACGCAGAAAAGATGTATTTGACCATTTTAGGATCTATAAAAAATGAATGTATAAAGGCTACAACAAGAAAGTTTTTCATTGATAATTTTAGGCCATTGATCTCATTCTGAGAGAGAACCCAAAGAATCAACAACATCGAGAACTAAAAGGAAAATTTAAACATAATTGGCTGGATCCTTTTGTAATCACTACAAACTTTGGTTCTAGAGCTTATCAATTGGCTATTCTGAAAGGAAATTTTCTTAGAGATCCTCTCAATGCTTTGCACCTCAAGAAATTCTATAGTTATAAATTTTTCATTTCCTATACAACAATTTTGATCTTGAAAAAAAATCTAAAAATCATATAAAGTCCTGAAAAAATCTTTTTAAAAAGTATATAAATTCTTGAAAAAAAACTTGAAATTGTAAAATGTCTTGAAAAAATGATCATTCTAGTGAAAACATGGAAACATGCACCTTGATGTATCCTCAAAAATATCAAATATCTTAAAAATATAAATTAAAAGAAAAAAAATGAAAAGAAAAGAAAAAGAGGAAAAAGAGGACAAAAGTGCCTTCGTGAAAACCTAGAAATAGGCACCCTAAGAACAAAAATAAATAATCCAAAGTTGTGTGAACTTGGAAAAAAGGTGTCACTTGTAATCAATGCTCCATCTATCAATCTATGGCTAAGCTCTTGTACTTTGATTAGCCTCTCTACATCCATCTCGCTCTTTGTTTCCTTGTATTGTCATGGGCTGGAACATGTCTTAATCTTATTATCAGTTCTTGTTTGTCAACTAGGGGCAATTGTATGCCTATCTGAGATGTTAGTGCTTTATCACTTGATCGATCTTTTAAGCTTAATTTGAGTCAATTTATTAGGCCTTCCCAAGGGTAAATTTACCACTAACACTACTTGGTGTTTCTCAAAACCCCAATCCTACAATGTTTCTTAACACTACCAATCTAGACATCACTATGTTTCTCAACACATATTGGATCTTTCACTATCCATTGCAAACTTTCACTCGGATACAAGCACAAAGTTTTTCCTTAACACCCAACACCAACTACATCCTAGAAAATTAAAAATGACTGAGATATGTTAAACTATTTTCTTGTATGGTATCTATTATCATTGAATTTTACTATCTATGTCTTTTGAGCACACTCAACGATGTCTACTTGACTAGAGATTTAGAACTAGGGGCATAAAAATGTTTTCTTTTCTTTTTTCTTTTGGTGTGATTGAAATGATCCTAATATTTCTAATAAATTGCGTGTCTATTTTAAGATCCTCGATCAGGATTACAACATCACACATACCTTGATCCTCTCCATTTGGGCACTTAGGTGAGGTAGGAATTATCTCATTTTCTTTTTCTTGTGTGTGACATGTAAGACAACACACCTGGTTATCTTGGTAGCTTTTAACTTAATATACATTTTATCTTAAAAAAACAAACTGAAAATCATGATCATGTCATCTCGATGCTTATGTCTTGATGCTTGCATGTTTTTCCTATATCTTATCTGATAAGGTCATATTCATATCTCCATGGTCTCTCTCACCACAATGGAGGTTGTACCGGCCTTCAATGTTCCATACGCTCAAATGATGAAAAATGAATGGTTGGAGGATCAAAGACTTGACTTATCTTATAGGTTGCATTTTCATTCTAGGACTTCATTTTAGGTGGGATTTTGTGGTTCCCTTGACCAATCATTTCATTCTCTCCACCAAAGTGATCAAATGTAACATCTTTTATTGAATTTGACTAGTATCTGCACAAACTGAGGTTAGAATCATCATAAAATAGGTTTGGAGTGCTAAGTTTTCATGATCACATGCATGAGCATACATAAGAGAAGAGATAATCATAGTATATCACAATGAGTGTGATATCACAAAAGACATTTCTATCAGCATCTATACTATGCATTTCAGTGGTAACATATGTAGTAAAGACATATGGAACAACATCATAATCATGCCATGAGATATATATATATATATATATATATATATATATATATATATATATATATATATATATATATATATATATATATATATATATATATATATATATATATATATATATATATATATATATATATATATATATATATATATATATATATATATATATATATATATATATATATATATATATATATATATATATATATATATATATATATATATATATATATATATCTATGACATGAAAGGAAGTAGTAATCAAAACATACATGAGCATGTACACATATAATTACATGAGCATCATGAAATATTAGTTCTAAGTTGTACTAGTATGCTTGAAAAAAGAAAGTGTTGATGTTTTTTACAAGCCATTTCTCTATTAAACATCCTATAAAAACCTACAAAATAAAAGGTCAAGACCAAGATGCAGTCAAATCAAGGATCAACATCCTAAAATTCTAAATGCAAAACCCTAAAAAACACCTAGTTTTTTTGATATGATGAAACATAGTCACTCACCATATTAACATACAATGAAACCCAGAAATCCATGTGATAAACTCTGGGGATTTTCTATCGTATGATGAAAGCCAATACTCCATGTGATGAAACAACCTTCACCATATTTTCATATGATAAAAAATAGAAATCCACATGATGAAATATCATATCGTATGATAAACTGGGTCACTCGGTATTTTTTCTTCTAAGTTTGAGAAAAACAAATTACAAGAAAAGGGGCAATTTTTTATTCAAGCCCCATGGTGGGGGGAAAGAATGTGTGGTTAAATATTGGTAATCAAATTAAAATGCAACCAATACTCAATAAACCATTAACTCAAGAATTTAGCTACAAGAGGCCATATCAAATGAATCAACTAAATTCCCAAAAGTAGCTTATTGCTTACTAGTTGAAGTGAGTTTAATCCTTACTTGAATTCTCATTAGATTGGCATAAGGATTAGGGACTTCACTACTCCAAAATAGAAGATTCAAATGCGAAAAAAAATAGAAATAAACTAGAATGCAAGATTAACAATGTTATAACAAGAGATTTAAGCTAGAATGGATGACAACAACTAGTATTCTAGAATGATAATGCAATCTATCAATGATATGAAATAATGAAAGAAATAAATATAGATTTACAATGCAAGATTATGCTAAGAATAAAATAAACTAAGAATACAATAGAGCTATGAGCATATATATAAAGAAACCAAGAGTTATGAATTCAAATTAGCAAGATTACTCTTGAATGCAAGAAAAAAAAAGGAATGCAATTGATCTAGACTATGAAGATGCAAGATGGAACCCTTGAACCAAGGAAAAGTTTCCTTTTAAAGGAATTTCCTCAAGAATTGAGGGTGGAGATTAAGAGAAAAAATAATGTGTGGTTGAGATGAAGAGGAAAAAGGAGGATGAAGGAGCTGCAAGGTTAGGTAGAAATGAATGGTGCAGATTAAGATGTAAAAGAGATATTGGGTAGAATAAGATAAAATAGCAAATTTAAAAGAATAAATCACCTTTAATTTCTAATTAATCAAGATTAAGTATGTGCACAAATGTGAATGTGTTCAACTAATAAATGTGTATAAACTATATATTAAAAGAAAGTTTATAGAAATTAAATAAATATGTAAGCTTGAGAAACTAGACCATAGTATAAGATTGATATAAGATTTTTATTTTTTATTTAATTATGTTAACAAGATTTGGAGGTTACTTCGCAAAATTATTTCTAGTAAATATGCCTTTGAGATTTAGGATTTTATTTGAGCCAATTTCATGAAAATTTAGGGCTTAGGTTCTACTACACAAATTTTAGGTGATTACAATACCAATTATATGTATAGGAATACTTATTGAGAGCGGGAAGGATGGGCTGTGGGGGGGCGGGGTGTGAATCAGTAATCACTAACCCAATCAAACTTACACGCATGATTACACTTTATCAAATAGATTCATCATTTAGAACTTCTTTAACCTATAAAAAATTTATCGGTTTAAACAATCAAATAACATGAAACACATGAAATAACATGAACATAATAATAACACTAGATTTATCTTGTGGAACCCTCATTAGTAAAAAAACAACGGTGTGAGAAGAATGTCTGCAAATATTTGTACTCTTCTGGAATACACCCAATTAAGAGCTTGACTGATTAAGGGGTACAAAAGCACTATTAAATACTACCTGATTAAGGGATTTCCCTGTAGACTTGTTAGAGTCATATATCTTGTCAGAAGTAACCTAGTTAGAGGATTCTAGACACTCTTTTGACAATGCCACCTTTTTAGAGGGTTTTACAAAGACCTGTTAGGGCCACCCAATTAAGGAATTTTATTGTGACAATGGTTAAAGAGTAACAACTAACACATGATCTATAATTCACACTACCACTGCTTAATAAGATCCAATAAGGTTCCTCAAATATCAGCGTAATTTTATCTAATCCTATGTTATGATATGTATCTTCTTCTGTGATCACAACTTCCTTCAAATCTTCTTCACTCTGATATTCACCCACATTGTTCTTTCACAAGATACCAATCTTCTTATTTACCTTCTCCTTAAGTAGAAACTCTTTTATCACAAACCCAAAACCTAGAATCAAATCTCTTAACAAATTCATTCATGTGGCCTCACATTTCACCTTTTCCATCAGTCACTTCATCATTCTAGAAACTTCTTAATGAATCCATCCTTAAATTTATTAACTCAAGCTTTGTGTTATCACCTCTTTCCTTAAATCATGCTTCTATCTTCCAACTATCCAATACAATTTATAGTTTTCAATAACAATTCAAAATTTACAAGATCATGCCTTGAATCTTCAGTTCCTATTCTTTGTTTGTCAATAAGAATTGCCTATTCTTTTATAAGCTTTCTTGTTTACATATTAACTTTTCCTTTCTTCATTCCAATAAGAACTTAGTTACCGATAAGAGTCTTCTTCTTACCTACAAGCCTATCCATTTTACCTATAATCCTTTGTCATTTCTAACTGATTAAATCATCATCGTCTAAATTAATTATAGAGTGCAATCTTAACCTCATCTTCTAAGCATCTTCACAAATCATATCCAACAATGAACTCAACAAATTCTTTCATAGATTTGACAAACCCTTCAAATCATTTAACTTTTCTTATTGTTTTCTTTCACTGTTACCCTATTTGATTCCTATCATCATAACTTACTGAAACCTTTTCATAACATCTGTGTATTGAATTTATCCTACAATTCAACTCTATCTACTTATGAATATGTGGTAATAAGTGAAAACAACATGCCAAATAGTTTGACATCAATGAAAATAATATAATGATTATCTTGACTATGGAAATCAATATTATGCATCAACAACTTATCTCACCAATAAACATCATCACCAAATTGCTTCATAGGTCAGTTATGCCAACAAACACATGAAATGTTTATTGCTTCTAATTTTAATTTAATATCTTAATTGTTGATTCTTTCATAATTAAGTTGATGTTATTAGAAAACTAATTTCATAAAGAAATTTTTTATACAGAATTTCTTTGGGGGAAATTATAGCTTCAACATAAAACCTAAAATGAAGATGAACTACACAACTAGTAAATTGACAAATTTTGATATTTCTCTACCTTGAATGAATGCCTCCGAAAATCAGATATAATGAAAACCCAATAACAACATATGCTTAAAATACAATTCAAACCCAATGCATTAGATGAAATTCTTTTGTTGTTACTCTTTTTTTATTTCTTATTGTTCTAGATTCATTGTCTTTAGGTTTTGTGTTAAATATTTTATGTATATACTCTTTATAAACTTTGTTCTATCTATGATGTTTTGTTAGCCCTCATCTTTAAGTTCATTTTTTATTATTTTGAATTTAGAACTTTAATAAATTGGGACCATTCCAAACTTTATTTAATTAAAAAACATACAATTCAAAAATTGTACTATGAAGTTAAATCCAACATAACCATATTTAACTATGAAATGATGTCAGTCTTTACCATTTAGAAAAGGTTTATTAGAATATAAATGAATATAACCTTATTACTATGTAATAATTATTTTTTATTAAGCAAGAAAAACATCCTAAACCATCAAAGAAAACTGTTGAATAATAAAACATTTAGGTACTATAATTATTAACATACTCACTTACAAATCTAATTTTTGTGAACAACAACCACCATCTCTCAAACAATATAATTTAACTCTCCATAAAATAAATTGTTCTAGCTGTTTATATAAGACTATGAAGAATCCATGATTTCTTCATCTCTTTAAAAATTACAACTGGAAAAACAATAATAGAAATATCTATCTATCTAATAAATTAATTATATTTTAAAATAATTTGAGTAATTATATCAAAGTATTTTAATTCTTGTTTTTCATTATTTATTAAGACTGGAAATAATAACTTTAGTATTTGCATTAAAAGTAAAGTTGTCAAGGTCTTAACATCTGTGAAGAATGGCGTCTGTAGGAATCAACAATTCACAGGATGTACATGTAGCTCAGGGGATTGTACACACAGTGCAAGGGATTGCAGTAGGTGCCAGTGATATGTCAACTAGAGGAGATGGGCAATAGGGTGACATAGTCTCCAATGTGCCTTTGTCTACATTTTCAAAGAAAGGTCTTGACAAGATTAGGGCTCACCAGCTCCAGGCTAAGTGGGCTGATGTCTTGTTCGATGCAGCAAACCTAGCCCACCACAAATCTTTAGCGCATGTCCCACAGTGGGCCTTCAAGAATGGGAAATGGAGGGATCGTAGGTTTTTCATTGCTATGCCTCCTTCTACTCGCCGACACCATCAATGCAACTATGGTTCTGTTGGAAATATAGATGGAGTAACTGAGAGGGGGGGTGAATCAGTTAACCACAAAAATATTACCACAGATCCCTTAGATGTCTTAATAATTCATTTACTGCTGTCACTCAGTAATCATACAGAGAAATACTAAAACTTGGTTATTGCAGTGAGTATTAATTATAACTGTTCTTAAGTATTCATCAGTGATTAACATGCATGCATAAAGAATATAACATGAACACAAGAGACACCAGATTTAACGTGGAAACCCAATATGGGAAAAACCACCAATGTAACTAGTTACTATTTTTCACTCTTCTGAAGTGAGCCCTGTTAGGAGCCAACCTAGTTAAAGATTACAAAACACACTGTTAGGTGTGACCTTGTTAGAGGATTTAATCACCCTGTTAGGAGTGGCCTTGTAAGAGGTCTTTGAAACAATTTGATAGAACTGTCACCTTGGTAGAGGATTTACAAAATGGTTGTTAAACCAACTCTGTTAAGAGATTTTGAAATCACTACTACAATGGTGAAAAAGTAACAATGAAATGACCTGAATAATGATGCAACTGATTTGCTGATTATAGATCTCTATTCTGCTTTACTAGATCCTTCCTAATCAAATATATCTCTGCTGCTCCTCAAGAATATCTAACCATCCTTCAAAATTCGCTCACACTTTCCTTCTTTTTCACTTTCACACACTTTTAATTCACAGCTTGACCTTCTATATATACCATTCGGATTGTCCATTCACATTGTCAAGTCAGCACTAATAATCATTATAAACATTACAAAACATTACCACAGTTGGCTGAATAAACAAACAAAATTCTTTACTGGGCCGACCTTACTTAGTAAACACTAATCCTGAAAAGATTTCCTTTGGTGACTGAGTGAACTCGGTTACCATTGCAAATTCTACAACATCTTTTGAAGACTGAGAGATCTCAGTAAACACAAAAAACTACCTCACTGACTGACTGAGCTAGGTAATCATTGAGAATCACTTAGCTAACCAACTGATCTCAGTAATCACTGAGAACTACTTTGCTGACTGATTGAGCATGATAAGTGATATGACATTTGTGTGACATCAAAGACAACACATAATTAATCCAACAATCTCCTTCAAACAATTGTATCCAACACAACATGTCATAGGACAATGAAATTTCATAGAAAACATAGAGTAAGGATAATTTCCTTAGCTTCATTCTGATTCTCATCTATGAGAGCTCCCTTTGTCAGCAAACTTCTCTTTCTAATTGAAAAACTCTCCTTCTTAACTTCTCAAACTCTCCAGGAAAACTCTCCCTCTTAGAAATCTTAAGAAATTTCTTGAAATATGACAGCAAACTCTCCCTCTTTGAAAACACATGCCAAAGACAATACACACACTTCCGGTGAATACCAATGTACATTAAGTACAGATTCATATGCAATGATTCCTTGACTAAGCTACTTCAACTGACTGATCTTCAGTATGCTCTGGTTGATGCATCACTAAAACTTTATTTAGTGAGCCTCGGATAGGGGAATGACCCCTAACTTACCTCTTAGATACAAGAATGCATCCTTAGGTAGTGGCTTGGTGAATATATCTACAATCTATTCTTTTGTATGAATATATTCCAATCTAATTTCCTTGTCCTACACCAATTCTCTGACAAAGTGATATTTTATAGCAATGTGCTTGGTTTTGGAATGCATAACTAGATTCTTTGAAATATTTATTGCAATTGTATTATCATAAAATATAAAAACTAGTTCTTTGATCTCAACCTTCATGCCTTCCAATAACTGTTTAAACCAAACAATATTAGAGCATTTTACTACTGTAGCAACATATTCTTCTTTTGCTATGGATTGGGATGTGCAATTTTGCTTTTTACTAGTCCAAGATACCAACCTCTTGCCAAGAAAGAATGTTCCACCACTTGTACTCTTTCTATCATCAATGCTTCTTGCCCAATCGGCATCAGTAAATACTTTTAAGTCCGGATTGCTCAAAATTTATACCACAAGCCATAATCTTCAGTTCCTTTCAAGTATCTCAAGATTCTTTTGATTGCCATCATATGATTTTCTCTAGGTTTTGCTGAGAATCTTGCTACTATACCAACTGCTAAGGCAATATCAGGCCTTGTATGAACTACATACTGCAATTTTCCAATCATTGATCTGTATAAGGTCTGATCTACTTATTTTGAATCATCATCTTTGGTAAGCTTCAGTCCAATACACATGGGGGTACCAACTAGTTTTTCATCTTCCATACCAACCTTCTTAAGTATTTCCTTGATGTATTTAGACTGAGTAATGTAGATATCATTCTTGCTCTGCTGAATTTGAAGACCAACAGAGAACTTTATTTGACCAAACATAGACATTTCAAAATCTTTGTTCATTTTCTCTAAAAATTCTTTGCACTGATCATCATCACCTGTAAACACATTATCATCCTCAAATATTTCTACCAAAACAATTATGTTATCTGGTCCTTCCTTGATGTACACACTTCTGTTATCATTAGCTCTTTTGAAACCAATCTGAATAAGATAGTTATGTAATCTTTCATACCATACTCTAGGGGCTTGTTTCAAACCATACAATGCTTTGTGTAACTTGCAGACCATATTCCTTTTTTCTGGATCAACAAAACCTTCAGGTTGCTCAATGTAGACTTCTTCATCAAGAATACCATTGAGAAATGCATATTTTACATCCATCTGATATACCTTAAATCCTTTATGTGCTGCATATGCAAGTAGAGTTCTTACACCTTCTAATCTTGCAATAGGAGCAAAAGTCTCACCATAATCTATACCTTCTTCTTGAGAATATCCTTTACACAATGACCTAGCTTTGTTTCTTGATACTTGACCATCTTCATTCAACTTATTCCTGAATGCCCATTTTGTTCCAATTACATTTTTATCTTTAGGCCTAGGTATAAGAGTCCATGTTTTGTTCTTCTCTATTTATTTTATTTCTTCATTCATAGCCTCAATCCAACTTTCATTTTCCAATGCATCTTTGACATTTCTAGGTTCAAAATCAACAAGTAAACATGTACCTTTTAGTTTACTTCTTGTCATAGTACCATCTAATTTGTTTCCAATAATCTGATTTGGTGTATGATGCCTCCTGACGTATTTGGCCAATACAAGTTCCTTGCCTCTTGAATGAGTTACATTGTCATCTTCTTGAATTTCATCTTCAGGTTTTGGTTGCTCAAGCTCAGTAGATATTGGCTCGGTAGCTTCGGACTGAGACTCGGGTCCTTGTGACTCAGTTTGAACTTCTTCTTGTGACTCGGTTTGATCTTCTTCCTATGACTCAGTTACTATATTGGGCTTGGTAGATGTAGTCTCCTTATTGATAGATGTGTCTGGTAATCTATCAGGTTTAATGTAAACAAATCTCCTATAATCCTCTGGTTCCTTTTTGCTTTCTTCTTCAATCTTTCATGCAAACTCATCAACTTTCACATGTGCACTTTCTATGATTTTGTGAGTAGACAAATTCAAACATCTATATGCCTTACTTTTGCGAGAATATCCCAAGAATATTCCTTCATCACCTTTTATATCAAATTTGTCTTTTCTATATTCTTTTAAGATGTAACACTTACTACCAAATACTTTTAGGTAACTTACATTGGGTTTATAGCCATACCATAACTCATAAGGAGTTTTGAATGTGTCTTTCTTCAACTATACTTGGTTTAAGGTATGAACTACAGTGCTAATAGCTTCCTTCCAATATTTCATAGCAATGTTCTTTTCAATCATTAGAGTCCTTGCACAATCCATGATAGATCTGTTCCTCCTTTTAGCTATTCCATTATGTTCAGGAGTTCTTGGGGCTGATACATGTCTTTTGATTCCTCTTTCAATGCAAAAATTATTGAATTCATGGGAGATGAATTCACCACCTCTGTCTGATCTTAAGCACTTCATTCTTTTCCCTGTTTCCTTTTCTACTCTTGCCAAATACCATTTGAATTTCTCAAATGCTTCTGAATTTTCTCTTAGATACATAATAGTCATCATTCTAGAGTAGTCATCAACAAAGAGAATAAAGAATTTTTCTCTAGTATAGCTCTCAATTCCAATAGGTCCACATAAATTAGTATGCACAATTTCCAAAATATCTTCAAACTGATAGCTTTTACTTTTAAAGCTAGTCTTTCCCATTTTTCCAATCTGACAATTCTTGCATAGACCAACATCAGGTTTCTTCAAAGTAGGAATGCCTCTTACTTTCTTGAATTTTCTTATTTTCACCATGTTATCAAAATTTACATGACATAACCTTTTGTGCCATAACCAAATTTCTTCAATTTGAGCAATAAAACATGAGCATTCATGAAGATCAAGATAAAACAAGGTACCTTTGGTTTGTTTGTCTGATCCAATCAATTTTCCCTTGTCATCTAGCAATCTTGCTTTGCCATGCATGAATTCAACTTTGAATCCAATGTTGATTAGTTGTGCTACACTTAGAAGATTATGCTTTAGTCCTTCAACCCAATATGCATTATCACATATAAGTTCTTTGGTTAATGAGATTCATCCTCTTCCTTTTATGCAACAAGGTTCATTGTTTCCAAAATTTACATTACCACCATCATAGTCTTCAAGGTGTTCAAACTTTGTTCTGTCACCAGTCATATGATGTGAACATCCACTATCTATGATCCATGTATCATTTTTGCTTATATGAGAGATAAGTGCCATCTCATCTTCATCATCATCATCAGATTCATCTTTTACAACAATGAATACAATTTCTTCTTCACTATCATCAGAATCCTTAGCCAAAAAACATGTTTTCTTACCTTTATCCTCGAATGATTTGAAATTCTTCTTGCCATTGTACTTGTGACCTTTCTTCTCATCCTTGCTTTGCTTGTTTGGGCACCTAGCTACAATATGACCAATTTCTTCACATGAAAAATAGATTAAGGGAGTTTTACCTTTGTATTTACCTTTGCCTCTAGTATATTTCTTTGCGAGTAATGCTTCAATAACTTCAAGATCACTATCAGAACTTTCCTCTGATTCTTCTTCACTCTCTGACTGGATGTCCTTTATTTTCTTGCCCTTCTTAAGTGAAAGTTTGGCCTCAAATGCTAATTCAACATTTTTGGAAGTTGGAACATAGTTGTCATAGTTATCCAACTCAAAGGCTATCAATCTTCCCACTAAAGCATCCAAAGTTATATTGTGATTTTCTTCACCTCTTCTTTCTTGAATAGCTGACACTCTTATTGCATAGATAGGGAGTAATGTTTTGAGAACCTTACTTTTAACAGTTTCATCATCAATTTTTCCTCTAGAAGCTCTAATTCCACTAACACTTGCCTTGATGCTTTCAACATATTTTGGAATGTTTTCATCTTCTCTCATTTTCATTTGATCAAACTATCCTCTTAGGCTTTCTACTTTGGTTCTCTTCACATTGTCATCACCACCATAAATTTTCTTTAGCTTGGTCCACATTGCATAAGCAGTTGTCCAGTCTTTGATCCCATCAAATTCTTCATAGCTGAGAGCTGATGCAATGTCTATCATCATGGTGTTATGGTTCTTTTTCTCTATAATGTCTTCAACAGTTAATGTGCCAGTAGGAGCTGTATATTCTTCATCAATATGTTTGCATCTTGAATCACCAATGAAAGCCAGATGAAGTCTCATGAGACCTTGACATGATGAAAAGTTATCTCTGTTAAGCCTTGGAATTTATCTCTTGTAAGACATCCTGATATTTAGCTTAGGTCCTTGAAACCATTCCTGCAAGCACCAAAAGCTTTGATACCAATTGTTGGAAATATAGATGGAGTGACTGAGAGGGGGGGGTGATTCAGTTAACCAGAAAAATATTACCACAGATCCCTTAGATGACTTAATAATTCATTACTGTTGTCACTTGGTAATCATATAGAGAAATGCTAAAACTCAGTTATTGCAATGAGTATTAATTATAACTATTCTTAAGTATTCATAAGTGATTAACATGCATGCATAAAGAAAATAACATGAACACAAGAGACACTAGATTTAACATGGAAACCCAATATGGGAAAAACCACCAATGTAACTAGTTACTATTTTTCACTCTTCTGAAGTGAGCCCTATTAGGAGCCAACCCGGTTGAAGGTTACAAAACACACTATTAGGTGTGACCTTGTTAGAGGATTTAATCACCCTATTAGGAGTGGCCTTGTAAGAGGTCTTTGAAACAATTCAATAGAACTGTCACCTTGTTAAAGGATTTACAAAATGGCTATTAAACCAACTCTGTTAAGAGATTTTGAAATAATTGCTACAATGGTGAGAAAGTAATAATGAAATGACCTAAATAATGATGCAACTGATTTGCTCATTATAGATCTCTATTCTACTTTACTAGATCCTTCCTGATCAAATATATCTCTGCTACTCCTCAAGGATATCTAACCATCCTTCAAAATTCGCTCACACTTTCCTTCTTTTTCACTTTCACACACTTTTAATTCACAACTTGACCTTCTATATATACCATTCGGATTGTCCATTCACATTGTCAAGTCAGCACTAATAATCATTACAAACATTACTAAACATTACCACAGTCGACTGAATAAACAAATAAAATTCTTTACTAGGCCAACCTTGCTCGGTAAACACTAATCTTGAAAAGATTTCCTTTGGTGACCGAGTGAACTTGGTTACCACTACAAATTCTACAACATCCTTTGAAGATCAAGAGATCTCAGTAAAATAGAAAACTGCCTCCCTGACCGACTTAGCTCGGTAATCACTGAGAATCGCTTAGCTGACCGACTGAGCTCGGTAATCACTGAGAACTAATTTTATGATCAAATGAGCATGATAAGTGATATGACATTTGTGTGATATCAAAGACAACACACAATTAATCCAACAATCTCCTTCAGACAATTGTATCCAACCGGTTCTTCTAGGTTTTTTTCAGAAGGCACCTATGTTTGAAGGCATTCTTGGGTCTCATCCTTAGTTCATTGTAGATGCTTTTAGAGGATCTTTCTATTGGAAATCCTTTCTTTGTCCTCCCTTCCACTAGTGTCACTGTGCTCAAACCTTCCGTAGAAGACCTTTTTCTCCCGACCCTGTCTTTGACATATGTAAGGATTCCTAGCCTCCCTCACCTTCTAGTTCAAATCCTACTTCATCTAGATCACCTCCAGTCATTTCCTTTACTCCTATCTATCCTCCCTTTCTATCTTCACCCAACTGTATCTGAATTGCTCAGCCATCATTTCTTTCTTTCCTAAATAGAATTCCCATCTCCCATCGAGGTCCCTTTGATCCAAATCCAAATAGACAGCAACCACTAGTGGAGCCAAGGGTAATCTTTCCTTTCGACATGATTCACCCTTATATTGAATTTTTAAGGTCCTCGGTGCTTATCGGTAAGTTACAAGCTCATGTTGATTTTGAGGATTTAATTGCTTGGACAAGTGCTTCTTGGGAGGGCCTTTTGGAACTATTTTTGTATAAGAAAGATTCTTTATTTTTTGTGGTGAGTTTTTATTCTCCTGAGTGTAAATTGAGTGTGGACAAATTTAAGGGGTGGTTTTGGAAAGGCTATGGGGTTTCCACTATGCCCTAGATCCCCCATTTTGATGTTAATCTGGCTCAGCCTATGTTTATGCCTCATTGGGTTTCCTTTCCAGAGCTCCCATTAGAATACAGAGACCCAACTAAGGTGGAAATTTTGGCTAACACTTTAGGAATCTTTGTCAAGCATGATCTTTTCCCCTTTCTCCAGCCTCACCTCCCCATCAGAGTATGCCTTTTATTGAAGTAGTCTAGTAATCGGCTGACTAAGCTCTCAATATGCTCTAAATTTGGGACTTGGAGTCCGTCTATTGAATATCAAGAGCCAGCCTCTATTGACCTCATTTCCAACTCTTTGGGCCATTTCTCATACCAGTGCCAGAATCATGGCATGCCCTCTTTTAATATTTTCCAGAGCTTTTCCACCAACCCAATGTTTTATTCCAAAACCCCTTCATTGGCTCTTTCATCCTCGCTGCAAGTTTCCCCTTTAGCCTCTCCTCCTAATATTTCTAGGCCTTCTAGCTCAGAGGATGCCAGCTTTATCTTTTTCAGTTCCGCACTTTCCATCTTCTTTTCCTACATCAAGATTTTTCACTCATTACAAGCTGCAACAATGGTTAATACTCCACCTCTTCTCCAAATTTGAGTTGTTGAAGCCAATAACTTGATAGTTTGAGCTCATTCTCCTCGCTCTTTATTCTTTGCAGCCGAGTCATTTTCTTTGTGTACCAACCTCTTCTGTTGTCGCCCAATCCATAAGGTTGTTCTTCACTCTCTTTTTTCATCATGGATTGATCATCCCTTGCTCTCTCAGTGCCATTTTGTTGATGAGAATTATTTCGATAAGGTTATGTATAATTTAATGTTCAACAACCAACCTTTTTCTCTTGTCACAGTTACCCGTACTCCTCTATTCATGAATCTTGAACTTCAGCTCATGTCTAATAACATCCTCATCTCAGTTGCATCATAACTCATTGTTGAAATCATGATTGAAGCTGAATTCAAAGATCTGAGCCCGAATTGTATGAGTTCCCACCTAGACTTTGACAAGGGTTTTGATTATTCCTAGGTATTATCTATTTCTCATTCATTGAGTTCCCAATTATCTCCATCTCAATTAGCTATTTCAAGACTCCCAAGAAGAGGGGTAGGAAACCTCTAGCTTCTAAAAATAAAAATGAAATAACAACAAGCATTCAATCCACTATGTTGGACTCTTTGTCCCCCATCATTAGAACTAGGAGAGCGTGTCTCTCTCTAAGCTCTCAATGAAGATATTATCCTAGAATGTCAGGGGCATAAATGCTCCTAACAAAAGAAGTCAAGTTAAAAAATATATTGAATCCTCTCAAGCTAATATCATCATCCTCTAAGAGGCCAAGTTAGCCCAAGCCTCATATGAAAAACTCATCTCCAAATGGTCCCTATGGGAATCCTCCTATGTTCCTTCTTTAGAGGCATCCAGATGTCTTCTCACTTTATGGAAGAAAAAGGGCATGCAGGGTACACTGTTGTTTGCTAACCCAAACTAGGAACTTCTCAAATTTTCCAGTTCTGAGGGAACCTTCCTTTTGGTCAATATTTATGGTCCTTCCTCCTCCCATGAAAAACTTCTCTTGTGGGAATCCCTTGATGATCAGCTCAGTGAATTCCAAGATTTTTTGACTATCTTAGGAGGTGACTTTAATACTTTCTCAGACTTAAAAGAAAAGTCAGGAGGGAACCCTATAGCACAAAGGGTTATAGATGAGTTTTTCTTATTCATTGAAAATAATGCTTTATGTGATATTCCCCCTTCTAATGGAATGTTCATGTGGAATAACCGTAAAGTAGGATTCCCCAGTGATTAATAAGGATTGGGTCAAGTGATTAATCCCCTTAAATCAAAACTTTATGTGTTTTTTACTTCACAGCTTCTTCAAAAGAGAATATCCAACATTTTTTGCTCCCCCCTCGATAGTCTGTCATCTACTTACCTAGGCATCCCTTTCTTCTTCAGTTAGGTCAAGTCTTCCTATTGGGACTCAGTGATCTCCAAGCTAAAAAATAGAATTTCTATTTGGAAGGCAAGGTGGTTGTCCCTTTTGGGTAGGATCTTGCTCATCAAAACTCTGTTAACAGCCATCCTGAACTATTATATTTCTGTCCTTCAAGCTCCAAAGTTAGTTGTTGTTTGTATTGAAAAGATCATAAGGTCCTTACTTTGGACTTCTAACATGACCAATCAGAAGAAAGTCCCTCTGGTCTCTTTTTGGAAACTCTCAGCTACTAAAGAATCTGGTGGGGTAGGCCTCCATGACATTTCTCTAAGAAATAAAGCTTTTGGTGGGAAGTTAGTTTGGAACATGTATTCTAAACCATAGGAATTATCATGTCAGATTATGCAAGACAAATACTTAGATTCCCCCAACCCAAATAGAATTCTTACTATTTCTAATCCTCCCTCTAGGTCACCTACTTGGAATTTCATGATCACATCTAGATCTATTGTTACTACCTTTCTCTCTTGCCAAGTGCATAATGGATTTAGTGTTTCATTCTAGAGAGATTCTTGGAATGGATTCCCCCTCTTTGTTTGGTATCATCTCTTGCTTAAATTATGCATCTTACCAAAACTATGTCATGGGACTTATTGATTACCTATGTGGACCATGTGGATCTTATCACACATCGGGCTGTTTGGAAAGACCCAAATATTCTTTGTATAGATCTTCAAGCTACTCAATCATTTTTAGAATATCCTTGCCACCCACTTGATCTATTTGTCCAATGATAATGACAAACTTATTTGGTGCCTATCCAAAGATGGTGCATATTCTATCAAATCGGGCTATGCTGCCCTGCAAAACATGAACACTCAACTTTGTGCCCAACAGGCTTTTTCCTTCTGCTGGGATAAAGCAATTCTTCCCAAGGCGAGAGTCTTTTCCTGGCTTTCTATGCAAGGCAAGGTCCTCACCAGTAACAGATTCACTAGGCTTCACATAGCTGCTCCTTTTAATTGTGTTTTGTGTAATGACCATTTGGAATCCCCAAATCATCTTTTTGTCTATTGTCCTTTGGCTCAGGCATGTTGGTCTTTTGTTATGAATAAATTATCTATTTGATTTCCCCTCCCTAAAATGTTGTGGGATCTATTCCAGTCCTGGCCAAGCTTGAATTCAAATTCACCATTTTCATGCTTATGGTTCACCATTCATGCTTTAGTAATTTGGGTTATCTGGTGGGCGAGGAGTAAAAGAGTATTTAGAAAGCTTAGCTTTGACACCCCCTCTATTTTAAACATTATTGAATAGTTGATATCTGAACAAATCAATAGTAGGTCCTATGTTCACTTTAACCCTAATGTTTCATTTTCATCATGGGATTCTTTAGTTATAGCCAAATGGAAGTATATTTGTCCCCCTTCCTCTCCTATTTTCCCTCGTATCAGGACACCCCCGGTTTGTAGATCTGATGTTAAGTGGACACCTCCCAAGCCTCCTTTCATCAAAATTAAATTTTGATGGTTCTTCGAGAGGCAATCTGGGTGAGTCAAGAATTGGATGTTGGTTAAGAAATCAGTCATGTATAGTTATTGCTTTATTAGCAAGTTCTATCTGCCCAAGTACAAATAATATGGCTGAAGTTATTGCCTTATTGGAAGGTCTTAAACTTGTGAAGAAAATGTTGATTTCAAACCTCCATATTGAAGGTGACTCATCGGTCATCATTAATGCTTGTATTGATAGAAATATTTTGAATTGGCAACTCAAATATATTCTTTTTCAAATTTGGGGGCTAATTGATTCTTTTAATGGCTTTGCTATATCCCATACACTTCATGAGGGCAATTCTCTGGTGGATTTTATGGCCAATTTGGGTTGTGACAAAGTTTCATTAGATCCTTCAAACTCTTTGAGTGTAATGAATCAGTTTCTAGCTCTACTTGATATCATTGAGAAGGAAGCTAGCTAGTGCAACTTTATTTGCTTAATGGTGGCATAGACTATGGCTCTACTCCAATTAGTGATGTGGTGGCCACTAATTGGAGTAGAGAAAGTGTCATCTTTTATATATTGCAGGGGCATGATTGCTGCTATGTTGGCAAGCATGCTGTGTCATTCCAAATGTCTACTTGGGCATATCTTATAGTATTTTGTAGTAATTCCACCTTTTAGTGGAAAAGGCGTGACAAGGTGGCAAAGAGAATTTTCCATCTCATGAGCATGAATTGGTAAATCATATTGTGACATGTCAAATTCCACCTTGTCATTCCTCTTCCCAAGTGGTTTTAGCTTTGATTAGTTGTACTTTGGCATTGTGATATTATCCCATCAGGAAAAAGGTATAACAACTAGCTAATCATTATTTGGCAAGGCAAATTGTACATGTTATTTGGCCTACTTGGTACTAGTTCTTTGCGCAAACAATTATCATTCTTCCTCTCTTGTGTGGATTTATGATATTCCTCTGAATTGGGCATTGCTTCAGCTTCCACCTGTGCTCTTTTTTCAAAGATTTCATTTTGGTGATGTCTTCCATTTTTACTCCTTTTTTCTTGCTCACTTGTCATTGTACTTGCTTTAAAGTCTTTAGTTAGTTGTCATCCTTCAATTGCATTTCCCAATACATGGCTTTGCTTCCGTTCTTTTTTCTATGGCCTCAGTTTGATTTTTGGTATCGCTCACACACTTCTGCAATTGTGAGTTGTGGTTGCAGTCAGTTATTTTGTCTATCTTTAATTTATGCAATCTTCGTTAGATCTCATATCTGCAATATGAGTTTCTACCATTACTTGGTGATGGTGGCTCTTGTAGTCTTGTCCTCGGGCTTATTTATTAGGCTCATGAGACATTTCTTCTTCATCAAATTGTTTTTCTGCATATGTGTTGGCCTTTGGGTAGTCTTTGGCTCTTTCGTTCCTCTCTTAGGTCCCTATTTTATTCCTCGTCTGCTTCTTAACTATGTCAAGTCAACCCATCTTTCGGGTGGGAGTTAGCTCCAATTTGGAATGTTGTTCTATTTGTGCATCTCTGGACATGAGGTATTACCCTCAGAACTATAGGGTTCTGCTAGAAGTGGAAATTTGGGAAGAACCCTTTCTTGGTCCCATTAGGGATGAAATGCTTGTGGTTATGTTTAATTATGAATGGTCACACATTCGTCGTGGCATTAGGAGAATCATTGGTCATGAAATTCTTTCTCCCTCTAGTAGAAGGATTATCTTCCCATCTCAACTCCTCTCTATTTTTTTCTCTAATTTAGTTGATCTTATGCAATCTTTGGCTTATTTAGACACTATAGGAAACCACTATGTGAAATCCATCTTCCTGCAGAATCATAAACTTCGGGTCGCTCTACAGAAATATGATTTGTGGGGTGGTGCTGCTCTGTTGGGTGGTCTTTTTCACCATCATGCTCTGCTGAGAGAGCATTCTATTTTTATGGTTTATGAAAGCATCAAAAGAGCAATTGAATGGCAATCTTTTCGCCCTGTTAAAATTGTGCTCAAGTAGTTTGGGGGTTTTCTCTCCAAAGAATGCCTTAGGAGTATACATCAAGTGGTTTTTGTGATGCTTTACTTATTGGAGGCAGATTCCTCTCCTTTGGTGGCTCTTGCACTGCAATCTCCCCTATTCCTGATCTAAAGCTTGGGCTAGGTTGAGGGAGTCTTCACAGGCCTGTGTGGACAGTTGACATGTTTTTTTCATGGTATTATGGCTCAAGTTTTTTGGGTTCTTTAACAGTTTTTGATCAATGTAGCATCAACCTGTGCCACAGTTTCTTAGTTTCTATTCTCTGCTGTCTAGACTCGTTGTATGTATTATATGGGGCATTTTGTAAACTCTCTGCCTATTAGGGATGAGTAATGTTAAATTTATGTGTAGTCCATACAAGGTGTAAATATTTGGTCTAGCTAAAGACAGTTCTTTATGGATACACTATGTCATAAGATGGCATCACTGTTGATAAGTTTTGGCCCATAGTGATCCATCAATATTGTAATTTTCTATGATAGTTGTATCTAGGTTTCTATGGATACATTATGTTGTAAGGTGTCATCACTGTTGAGAAGCTCAAGCCCACATTGATCCATCAATTTTGGTTTTCCATTTTCGTGATGGGGTCATGAATGGAGTTTTTTTTCCCTGGTTCTTTTCTCTGGGAGCCCCTTAATTTAGAACCAGGTTTATGTATAAATGTTAAAAAATATATAATATATTAAGTGGTAATACCACCTTATTCAAAAAAAAAAAAACTTTAGTGGTTGCGCTAAAGTAAATTTCAAGTTTAATTTATATTATAAAGTACTTGTTTCTTTTTTATTAAAGGAAGCAAATCAATTACAAATATAAACCAGTTATAATATTGCAATCTACACAATGTTGTTTCATTGGATCAGTATGTTACAATGTTGTTAGTTTCTTAGATAGGAATGTTATTATAATTGTGAGTTGTCTATGTATCTGATTATCTTTGGATCAGTATTTTGTACTAGTTGTTCTTGATGAATAGGTTGTATTTAATGTTTTTCTTTTTATAATTCATTCTCCAAACTGCCATTATTATTATTTAATCCACTTTGTTCAATTATAAATAGAAACAATTACCAATAATGATCATTTATAAAATTACAAATTAAAATAATAACTTATGGAATTTAAAATAAGTACAAACAACTATATAACACCTATCCCAAGAATTGGAAAACGAAATGGTTCAAACCTTTGTGCGTCAGTGCTATCATACATTGTCACGTTTACCCGCAGCTCAATATTTCAACATTGTCGTCCTCGATGGGTTTCAAAAGCAACCTCAAACATTATGAAAATTTCTTTTCCAACGACGGGGATCACGATTGATGAAGGAATATGTCCTCACGTGTAGATGATCTGGTTTCTCAGATCTTATTAGAATCTTCTCTAAGGTAGACGGTAGTTGTCCTGTAATAGCAATAGAAGTTAAAAAGGAGCGAAAACTACGATGGACAACTTCACTAATTTAAGCCCATGGCAGTAACCATTAGAATTAAAGCGTCTTATTTTCAGTCCGAGCTTCTGCAAACAACCATGGTAAGAGAAGTTGCGTTTGTGAACAAAATGTTCATAATATTGATTGTTGTGATATTATGTGTTTTGGGAATGATTGTTTCAGCAAAACTCGACTGTAAGAATCTTGAACTTTGTGCCTCTGAAGCCGATTGTGGTGGCCTGTGTTGCTATTACATTGGCGCATGTGGTGATAAGATCGGAATTTGCATGTTTTGTCTCTTGGAGAGACAATCTCATATTTGCGATTAGAAATTATAAAGAAGGCGATCTGAGAAGTCCAAAATCTATGGTAGCTTTTTGCTTTGTAATATGCCTATTAATTTAGCAGCTAATATTCTGAATTTTGTCTCGAAACGAGTGAGAACAAATAATTTGGGAACCGTTTCCGATGAGCTTTACGCTCGCAGCAAAGCGTATTGAGATGAAATTAGTATTTTGTAGAGCTCAAAGTTATAGTTATCATTATAATCAAGGGTGAAATTTTATTGTTCTGTGTGTTTATTTAAACGATACCATAATGAATATAAATATTTGCCTGTTAGATATGTATTATTTTTGGAAATATAAATATTCTTTTAGTATTATAATTTTCTTTTTTCAGTTATTAGATTATTAGTATTTGTGTATTAAAAAAAAGTCTAATAGTTATGCTTATAGTAAGATATATTAGAGGATATAAATAGAAGACTAATGAGAATAATGTAATACACATTAATTCCAACAATAATACTAACCGTAATCAAAACCTAATTGTAACACTATCTTTTAATATAATTATTAAATTTTTTAACTAACTTTTATCAAATTTATATTAAGAAAAAAATAATCTAGATTTTGAACAAACTACCACAACTCTGTTTTTAAGTACTTGACATCACACTGGAATCTAAATGCTCAATTCATTGTCTTTTAATTTTTTAACAGTAGTGTTATTCTCAATAGTATGATTTCAATATTATCTTAATTGCTTTGGTTTCAAATCTCACATACCCAAAGATGGTCAATTGCGCTCATGTCAATCATGTTCATGCCGATGCTGGAACACATGATATGGTGGATGTCCCTGATATTTAGGCAATTTTTTATTATAGTAATACAGCGATTAGAAAACTAGAATCGTCCATAGAGTCCTCTGATGTCATATGTAGGAACATTTGCCAAACTATTTTGACTACTTTAGAGTGACTGATGGATCGCTTGAGAGACAATAACTCCTATACCCCCAAGATAACATGAAATTTTTCATAGGTAGAGAGCAAAGATCTTGACTGATGTGTCATTTCACACAGTCCAAGTTCGTGTCCTGAAGGATATCATCAAAGGAGAAGTATTTTCATATTAAAATGGGGCCAAGCTGAAGGCCTACCAGGACACATTGTGTGTGGATTCGGAGTTAGCTCCTCTCATATACTTCAATTTTCTGGCAACACATAGTTATTATCTTAATAATGAATCGATTGCTCTATATTTTACACAATAGTTGTACAGGGGTTTTTTTTGGGCCTCAACATGAACTATCTTGATCTTTGGACACATTTTGGTCAGTTGCGCGATAGAGTTGTAGACCGTGATTAGTAATGTAGGGTTGACTACCTTTCGCTAGCGCATAGACACTTTGCTGGGTAGATATTCACTGTCATTACAACATCTATGACAACCACACAACAAAGAAGAGTCATCGCTATCTTTGAAGCTCAACAACAGGCTGATATGTCTTCTTATTTTCTTGAGGATATTTTACATGCATATTATTTTATTGCATCCACCTATCACATACTCGTATGACATAAGTTCAGTTCAATAAACTTTTTGAAAATTTCCCATAGATGCTCTAATAGACATCTCCTTTCTCCATATACTAATGTTTTGAATTCATTCCCAAATTTTGTTTCATTCTTTTCATACTTTCAACTCTTGCAATTTATCATCTTTTGCATATGACTATCTCTATCTCTCAATGGTAAATTATCCAAGTCACCACATGTTTCACAATTTCTTTTTATGTAATTTATTTTACCAGATGTATCATTTGTTTTATCAAATAAATAGATCCATTTGTAGTTGTTGGCGTCCAGCATAGAAGTTATGAGTTTTATTGGAGCTTATCAAAAGGCTATGTATTGTTATTTTCTTGAGGACCTTTGACATGGATATTCTTTAATTACATGCACATGTCACATACTAGTATGACATATGTACGATTGAATTAATTTTTAAAAATATCTCATAAATTCTCTAATAAATATCTCCTCTTCCACATATTCCGATATTTTGGATTCTTTACCAAATTTTGTTTCATTCTTTGCATGCTTCTAAATTTTGCAATTTCTTATCTTTGTCATATGAGTGTATTCATTTCTCAATGGGAAATTAAACAAATCACCACATGTTTCACAATTTCCTTTTAGGAAATTTATTTGACTAGTTGCATCATTTATTTTATAGCGTAAAATGGATGTTATGAAGGCACTTCATCTTCTAGAAGGAGGATTTTGAAAACTATCACTATCTTCGATAGTATTTCAATTAATGTAATAGTGGAGATCTAAATCAATATTATAATGAAAATAATAATTTTTTTAAAAAAAATTGCCTTCCCATTATATTGCTTTAATCTTTACAATAATGTTTCACCAATCTTTATACCAAGATTTGAATAAGAATTAACACCTTAAATTTATGTTGTGTTATGTCAAATCAATATTTTATGGGTAGATAATATTCATTAAATCTAATTATGTGGTGATAACATTTATACTTTTTGGTGGAGGATGGTTATTATCATTCCAAATTGATGTGATAATATTCCTAATTCTATCCTCAATCCTATCAGAATGATGTGCTCTACACATAATTTCCCAATATCTTTTCAAGGTATTATTATCTAGATTCATCCTTCTATTAACATATAATGATATTGTATTTTTACTAAAATCATTTTCAAAAGCAATTGAAAAGACTTGTCTTCTTTTGGGAATATTTTTACTCGCAACATATGTCAACCTAACTCTTCTTGAAATGCGTCATGCCTAAAATTTAACTAATGGAACATGACACAACCTATATTTTTTTTAATTTAAATTTCATCCTATGCTCAAAATTATTCACATGTGATAATGGTGCAATAGATATATGTATTAATGAAATTGATATAAGTAAAAAGAAGACATCAACATGTCATTTTAAGATGGAGAAAATGGGGACATTGTTAACAATATGGGATATTAACATCACACTCACTTTTAGGAGAATATCTCTAGTAAGATTAAGTTTGGTCTACATGGGATATCTTTACTCAACCCATAAAAGCTCCATTTTCTCCATTAAAAATTAATATTACACGTAGAATGTTTTACTACACCTCTATTAAATAAAAGTCATAAGTTATCCATGATGTCATCACAACTTGTAATGATATATTTATTAGAAACATTTCAGATGCCAAACATGATTAATATTAACATCCATATGTAAACATTTTAATATCGATAATTACATGATTAAAAAAATATATTGATCTATGTTTTGCACTTAAGAGTTGATAATAATCAAATGAATATGGTAAATATCTACACATGTATAAAAGATCAATTTTTAAGTACATTAGAAAATAAGGATTGATGATGATTACAAATTGCTTACAAATATGAAATCCTAACCAATTTCTAGAATAAAAAAAGGAATTCATAAACATTCAATCATCATCCAATAGAGATCTTCCTCAAGAATATATAAATAAATGAAATAAAATAAAATAAAAAGTTACTAAATCAACTAAAGAGATTCTCGACTCTATTTTCCTCCTATATTCCAAGATCTTATGTTGAAATGTTGCCGCTTTCAAAGTTTCTAGCACATGAACAAGAGGCTATGCAGAATGGATATGGTTGATTGATAAGAAAATGATAGCGATGATAGAATAATACTGATAGTGGTAGTAAAATGATAGAAATATATTAGACAAGATGAGATTACATTGAGGATTTTAGATGAGATGATATTGTATAAGAGTGGGCACTAGTCCTTCAAAATGAGGAGAAAATGTCTTCTATGGAAACATCATGAAAACCAATAGTTGAGATTAAGAGGTGATAAATGACTCCATATGATTTAAAATAATCAGGGTTTTGGTAGGAATGAAGGAGATTAAGAGGAAATAAGAAATGATTGCCTAGGATTCAGAAGTAAAAAAAGTGTGTTTAGTTTTCAAGGTGCATTGAACCTAGAAACAAGCTAGTTAGAAAAGGTCAAATACACAAACAATTCAAAAGTGGCAAGTGAAGAAAATATATGAGTTGATCCATATGAATGCATATGACTGGTTAAAATGGAAAGAATGTGATTTATGCATTTATAAAATAAAGAAATATGTTTATTTAACAAAGAGAAGAAATAAGATATGGTAAAAGACTCAATTAAATAAATAATAATTTATTTATTTTTAAGATCGAAAAAGTTAATGAATTTTAAAATAAATAATAAATACTTATTTAAATAATAGTCAACAAGGCTTATGAATTTATTAATTTTAAATAATAATGTATATCCAATCAAGATATGAAATTTGTTGGTTTCATGAAGACATTTTTAGGTACCTACATTTTCCCCCTCTACAATACACTTTGGCACATTGCTTCAAAGAAAAAAGGATAATTCAATTTTTTTATTACTGATACATGCCCCTAGTTTGACTACGTAGTAATGTTACTATAATTGATGGTGATGGTGATGAAAACCAACCAAGTTCAGAGGAATACAATTATGTGGAATTATTAGATCAGTTATTATCTTTTCATTTATGTTAAGAAATTGATATCTAATTTATATCATGTTTCCATAGCATTCAAAGTATAATATATCTTGAATGGGTTAAGAAGAAGAAGAAATGAAATGTTATGAAGATGAAAAAATTAATAGGGGAACTGATACAGATCAAATAATGTTAAGATTATGTTGATAAAATTATTTTATACTAAACATATGATTATATCAAGTTGGTCAAGAAGATTAGTAAAGTTGGTAAGAAAAATAGTTTTGGCTACCAAATAAGAAAAGCCATTCAACAGAAGAAAAAAGTCATTCTTTAAAAAATAAAAGATCCTTCGGTAAAAGGAAAGAAAGTTGTTGTAAAGGAAAAGGAACTCAAGACACCAAGAAGAAGGTTTTAGACACCGAGTGAAGTTATAAAAAATCCCAAGTTAGCCACCAAGAAAGGAATGTAAACTAAATACAAGGATGGGAATGACATTTAATATAGAGCTATGATGAACTAGAATATTTTGATGATGAGGAAAAGTTAGTTAGAGAGATATAAGATTAGGAAAATTCAAGGTGATGATCTATGGTATAGATCTAAGCGGCAAAAAGAGAAGGAAAATCTTTCAAGAAAGTTCAAGTTCTGAGGTGGTGATAAAATATGTTACCAAGATCCAAATTGAATGAATAATTTTGTGAATTGAGTTAGATGGTTGTGATTAATCAAAAGAAAGTTTAATAAAGGAAATCAAGCAGCAAAATAAAATCTATATAAAAGATAAATTTGTGTAAATGAATGACTAGCAAATTGAAGGGTTATTGAGTGAGAGACTTCAATAGAGTGAACAAGGAAATATGAATTCTGAGTCTGAAAGCATAATTTGATGAAGTGCTGAAGCTAGTGGAATGTGAATGATTGAAGTGAAAATAGACAGTGCACAAGGGATCTGATTATGAAAGGATAGTTGCAAATCTATTAGTCAATATATTCACTATTGCTTATTAACATTTGCAATAGAAAAATATCTTAATCGAGTGGACCTAATAGTATTATTATAAAATCTTTTCAAAAGGTTACATTCTAAAGTGTGTTTGAAATCCTTTAACTAAGACACTCCTAACAGGATGAAGATCCTAATAGATCTGAGGAAAATATATTGACCAGGGCACATTTAACAATATGCATTGTAATCTTTAACAAGATTGGCTTTTAACCAAGCATACTTCAGAATAGTATTTCTTTAGTGCATGACAATTCCACTATGGTTTTTCCCAAAGCTAGGTTTCCATATTAAATACCAGTGTTATATGTGTTGAAAGGTTATTGGTTTTATTATTATTGATTGTTAGAGTTAATCTACTATTATTGAAAAATATTGAATTGTGTAACCAAGTTGACACTGAGTTTATTAAAGAAATTTTTAAAGGTACAAAGAATCAAGGATTACTGATTCACCCCCTTTCTGTAATCCAAAAATTGGTATCAGAGCTAAGTACACTAAAGGGATAATTTTGAAAGAATCAAGTAAAATATCTCATGATGTGTAGGAGATAAGTACTAATATGAACAACTAAAGTTTCTCAACATGGAAATGAAGGATGAGATTGTACCTATTTGGAATTGGAGAATCTACACTCAATATTTTTTATAATGACTACAATCCACCACATCCTGGACCCATGAGAGTTCACCAGATGATAGAAAAGAAGGAACATAACTCAGTAATGATTGAAATTTCTTCATCCTTGATTGATGCTGAATTCAATGATGTTAAGGACTCTATTACTTCAAACGAGATGTGGTATAGGCTTATACTTATTGATGCAGGTGATCAACATATAGAAAAAGAAAAGGTACAAGGTCTCAAAGGAAAATTTTATGAAATGAGAATGAAAGATGAAGAGAATATTGCTGAATATAGTTTTAAGAATCAAGAAACTTATTAGTGCCATCAGAGATTCTGATGGAGCATTAACTGGTGAGGAAGTGGTAAGTAAAATTCTGAGAACTCTTTCATCCAAGTATAATACTCAAGTATCTTCTATTCAGGAACTAAGATCCATACCGAACAATGTTGTTACTCTTGAAGCCTTAATCAATAAGATTTTTACATTTGAGCTAAGTAATTATGATAATAGTCAAGCAATTATTGAACCTTCTGTGAATTCATCTTTAAGTATTGGAAATTCAAGAAGATAAAGAGAGATTCAAACTTGTTCATGTGGAATTGAATATAATAGTATCCTAACCAAAGAGTAATAACAAGAAGAGTTAGAAACACTCCTGGGTAAGAAGCTACTAAGAGGTAAGTGAAAGTATAAATGTAAATTTACTTTGAAATATTTTAATTGCAACAATAGTGAACACATTACATCTAGATGTCTTGACAATTATAGGAATGATAAAAGTGATAAGAAGGAGAACCTATATCAAAGTCTTAAATATTTTGAGAAAAAGGAAAAGAAACCATGCTAGCTAGATGAGGAAGGAGTAAGCAATGATGAATCTAATGACATAATTTTATATTGAAGCTATGTATGTTGCGATGAAGGTTGATTCAAAAGAAGAGAGGTATGAAGATGAAAAAGATATTATTTCTCATGTTAGTAGTGCTAAGCCATGGATAATTGATAGTGGATGTTCACATCGTATGACTAGTGATATTGATAAGTCTGAGAACCTAGAAGAGTACATGATGGAGGATTTGTTAGATCTCAGAATTATGCTCCATGTTCTATAAAAGATCCATGATCCATTATACCTAATGAAAAGATCATATGTCATGATTCTTATTAGGTTCAAGGAATAAAATAAATAATTTTCAGTGTTGAACAATTGAAAAAAACTCGACACCAACTGGAATTTCAAAATAGAGAAGTTAAGATCTATCATGTTGATGGAGATTTGATTGGAACTGGTGAACAATCTAAAGTTAATCTATTTTATCTTGATACTACTGCAAAGAATTTCTTATTTGTTAAAGTTCAAGATGTATGAGAATGGAATAGAAGACTCTGTCATGTAAATTTTGACAACATCATAAAGGTGAGGAAAAATAATAGAGTCAAAGGTCTACCAAAATTAGGCAAACCTGATAAAGTGATGTGTAAGGAATGTCAAATTCGTAAGATGACAAAATATAGTTTTTGAAGAAATTCTTACTCATCTAATGGTATTTTGGAATTTGTTCATACTGACCTTTGTAGTCTTATGAGAATTCGACTATATTATGGAGATTTATATTTCATTTTGTTTGTTGATGACTATTCAATAATATCGCATTGATTTTTTTTCTAAATGAAAAGTTTGATGCATTCCAAATGTTTAAATAGTCTAAAGAAAGAGTTTAAAATGAAACATGTAAATAACTAAAATGTTTAAGATCGGATAGAAGATGTGAATTTATCTCTGATGAATTTATTGTCTTCTGCAATGGAAATGTAATCAAATGATAAATATCTACACTAAGGACTCCACAAAAAAATGGTAAAGCTGAAAGAAGGAACAAATATATAGTTAATTGTGCTAGAACTTTGCTGATTGACCAAGAGGTTGCACAAAAATTATGGAGAGAAGACATTAGTACTACTGTCTACACACTCAACCAAGGATAATTGAAGAAAGGTACCAACAAGACCCCTTATGAACTCTGGTATGGTAATATACCAAATGTTAGTTACTTAAAATATTTTGGAAGTAGGTGTTATATATTGAAATATGTTAGGAATGGAAATATTGATTCCAAAGGAGATGAGGGTATATTCCTAGGATATTCGTTAATGAGAAAAGCATATAAATATTTGAATAAGGCTACAAACACAATTGTGGAAAGTACAAATGTGAGGATTGATAAATTTGCAAAGAGAAATGAAGAAGATAGAGAAAAAGAAAGAGAATACTATCAAAGATTTGTGTATATAGTGGGTGACCCCACAATAGTGGGTTACACTTTTTTAGACATGCTAATTTCTACTGAAATAACACATTTTTAAGAAAATATGATTATTTAACCATTGATAGGCTCTAATTGAAAGAATTAATTACAAATGGTTAGCTCAAATCCTCTTAGATTAAAAATAAAACATTGATGTAACATCTATACTCCTCATTCATACCTACAATGGAGTCTCCTTCACACCTATTAAAATGCTCACAAAAAATCACTTTGACTTTATGTTTTAAAAGATCAAATGAATCCATTTTTAAAACCTATTTATGTAGTAAGTTACTACAGAGAAAAATATTTCCAATGATTATAATTTTAATATATATTAAGTTTATTATAACTTTTTATGTTTAGTTTTACTAAGCATAGATATTTCACCATATGTCTACCTCTATGTTTGAAACTAATGGAAAAATAGTAAATGAGAGAAAAAAAATTTAAAAATGTCTATGCCATAGGCATTGAAGTTATCATTATATAAAAAAAAATGAAATTGGACAAATACACGATAAGTTATAAGCTATGTAGTCAAGGTATGTCAAAATTATGGTTTAGTCAACTAAAAATGTTAATAAAATATGTAATAATCATGATAATTTCATCAAACCAATTGCAAGCCACTTGTATAGATTTCACAACACTAAATTTGAAAGAATCACATTGATATCTATTTTAGAAAAAAATTTATGCTCTATGAAAACAATTTAACTCTTTGAAAATGCTGTTTTCGGAAACATAAAAGTTTTCATGGGAGAAAGAAAAAAAAGTTAAAATCAATTCAAAAATAG
This sequence comes from Chamaecyparis obtusa, assembly GCA_027943335.1. NCBI lineage: Eukaryota > Viridiplantae > Streptophyta > Pinopsida > Cupressales > Cupressaceae > Chamaecyparis > Chamaecyparis obtusa. The sequence goes on along the minus strand of BSBK01002935.1, from coordinate 57,732 downwards.
AAAATAGAAAATATATTTAGAATCTAGACATAAAATCCTAAAATACTATAATTTACTTGATCTTCTTATTTCAAACGGTTTAACAACAATATGCATCTGAATCTGATTTTTTTTCAAAATGTAGATTTCAATGTCTATTTAGGAGAAAAAGTGTAACCCACTATTATGGGTTCACCCATGTACAAGATAGAGTTTTCAGTGTAGTAAGAGAGATACAAAAAGAAGAAACTGAGGAGCAAGATGAACCTCCACCAAGAGATGATAATGTTGATGAATAGTCTACTGAGCCTATTTTATAAACATATGTGAGAACACACTACTCACCAAGATAAAATATTGCAGACAATAATGCATGAGTAATGACAAGATGTAAGTTGAAAAAAATACATGTTTGATTTCTAAATTTTAGCCAAGACTAGTGAAGGATGTACTTGGTAATGAAGATTGGGCTAATGCAATGAAAGAATAAATTGACTGGATTGAAAAGAAAAACATTTGGTCACTAGTATCATGACCCAAGGACAAGAATTTAATTGGAAAAAAGTGTTGAGATTATGGAAAAATAAGTACAAAGAGGGGAGGGGTGAATCTGTACCCTTAAAAACTTTTAAGACTAAAAATTTCCAATTGTAGATCTCAATTAACCGACCGAATCCATTGTTTGAAAAATACATTCAGGTAACTCAAACTGTAAATTACATGTAAAAATAATAATAAATCATACATCAAACTTCAAACTCATAACACAAATATTTTGGTATAACATAAACCCTTGTAAGAAGATAAAAACAATGATGGGGATGACACCTACAAATCTTCACTACTGCAATAATAAAGTATGCCGATTAAGGCTACAATTTTGATCACTTTTAATGATCTTACCCTATTAGGAGTAACAATAAGATTGACTAGATCTACCTAGTTAGAGGATTTTAAGAACACAATACATGTGTGTACTTAGTTAAGAGATTTATATAAGAACCCTTAAGTCCACTCTGTTAAAATTTTTTGAACTCGGCTACAATGGTTAATTTCATAACTGTAAAAATATTTGTAAAAAAACTTAATCTTGTCTGATTTAGATCTATGAACTATCAAATTAATATCACCTTAGTGTGATGTATGTGACCTTTTGTTCTTCTTAGTAGCCTTTTATTTGTTCTAAAAATGGAATCCTTCTTTCATAAACCTTATGTCAAAAACCCTTTGTTTGATCTCCTAATGTCCTTAGTGTGGCTACTCCTTCATGATGATAGCTCATAATGACATATTTAAAAATTTATATCAGACTGACTTGACCTGATTAAGATTTATATCATCTTATAAAATCTAAGATCAATGGTGTAAGAAAATAACCTAGATCTAAAATTACATAGGAATCATCACCAAAATAATGATTACATCCATATTAAATATGTCTCGATCTTGGTAAACCACTTTCTAGATTGTTGTGAACCATTTGTATATATGTTTGTGCCATTTCAGATTACTATGTCATTTATTCATTTACTCGATAATCACTGGATTCTCCATTCAGCAATTACTGATGCTCAGTTCAAATGAATGCTCGGTGATTATTAGCTTTGTACTCAGAAAATTCATGTTCCTCAGTGAGTGTTCTCGATCAAACCTATATTGGATTAACTTAGAGTTCTACCTAGTGACTTTCTTTGTGTGAAGGCTTGATGTGATTGACTGATTGTACAATTTGTCTATTTTACCGACTGAATAACTGATTGATACTAATGAAAATCATTTAATGCTCAAATACGAGTAACATTATCCCCAATTAGTATCAAAACCTTATATATATGGACTGATTTCCTTATATACTAACTAAATACTAACTCCCCCTTTGTGCATACTCTCAGTGTGAAGTACATATTGGCATATATATGTAATCTATATACATATAATTTTCTCCTTATTGAAATTAATGTAAAAAAGTGTACTTACAACTTATCAAAAATATGTTGGTGGGTTTTCTTTAGTGATGCCAAGATGTTTTCCCATTCCTTTTTCAGGTTCTTAAGAGCAATGTGCTCTAGCCCAACTTTTGCATGCATGTCAAAAATATTATCAAGTACAAAAATATCACGTGTGGAAACTAAAGATTTTTCCTTATGTACATGACACTCCATGACCTTTAGATGTTGAAGCATCTTAGCTTGTAGCTCGGTGACTTGATCACTTATGAAATCTTCTTGGTTCCTTAAATCTCTTCTCAACTGCCTAAGTTCTTGAAATTTGGAAATATACTTATGAAAATCTATTGGTTGGGTTAGAGAATTATTGGCACTAACATTTATTTCTTAATCCAATTTCTTAATCTTTTCACTAGGCTTGGTAGAGAATTGGTCAACAATGCATAACTTTAAAAAAATTTAAATTATTTTCTATATAATGGTTTTCAACTCGGTAATGACCTTTGAGAGCTTAACCTTATTAATTTCCACTTCTTGTCTTATTTTCTCTACCAGTTTGAATCAAATATTTTCTTATGCCATTTCCTCCATTCTTTTCTATGTAACTATGTTAGGAGCATTTATATGACTGGTTAGAGTTGCAAGTTGGTCAATGATGGGAGTTACCTCATCAACATTGATGCCTGGAACTACTTGTAAAAGAAGATCTCTATCATCTTCCATAATTTGTTGGTTTTTGTTTTCCTTTTTCATTTTCTATTGTGGAGAATTTGTTGTGCATAATTTCCCATATCTTCTTAGTGTGTTGGGGTCTAATGTCCTAGGGTAACATTCAGGTATCTCAATAACTTCATCAAGTGTGACATGACCCTTACCATGCTTCTTTTTCTTCTTCTTCTCTAGTGTAGGTGACCTTTTATAAGGAACTAGAGCTTGAGTCTCTGGATTTAGCTTTTTAGTCTCGGTTGACACACTTTCTTCTTTAGGTTTCCCAGTGACTTGTGTCTTAGTATCTTTTCCTTGGGTGTCTTTAGTGGTGTCTTTTGTTGTTGATTCTACTGATTTACTTTCTTTCAGTGCTTGTGTTTCTACCTTTGTATGCTTAGGCTTAGTGGAATTATTCTTATCATTTGTATCCTATCCCTTGAGTATATCTTTTGGTTCCTCAAGGGTTGATCATTTGGGTTTATTTTTTGTGACTATGTCAACTTCTTTTACCAATATCGGTAAGTCACCCAAAATTTCACTTATTGCTACCTCATTAGATTTATTTTCCTGAGTTTTATCTACAATAGTGTTTATATCTTCATCACCATATATGTCATCAAGATCTCCATTTGTGATTTCTTCAATTAATACATCATCTATCCCTATTATTACTAACTTCTCAAGAGGATCCTTTTATACTTCTCCATATCCTACGAGGTAGAAATATATAGCAATAGTTTAATCTTCTACCGCGATGTCAGATAGATAAATTGGCTTCTTGATAGCTATATCGACATCATTTGATTGAAATCCTTTATAGTTCTTATTATTCTTTTCCTCATGAATTATAGCCAATTCCAATTTATCACCTTCTACTCGGGATTTAAGAATCGTAGTCCATATAAGTTTACTATTTTCATCAACTTCCTCAAGATTTCCAACGAAAATCTTAAGGGATCTACCCTTTACTAGAAATATTTTGGAGTATTGTTTCATCATTTCTTCTAGCTCATGAACCGATAGAGTAGGAATAGCCAATATAAGTGAATGTTCCATCATTTTCTTTTCAGTGTGCAAGGCATAAGTCCATCTTTTTGACACTTTTTCATATAATTCATTAGGTACATACCTAGAAAATTCAATTGGTACCTTTTTAAATTTTATCATCATTTGTATGAAGACCACTTCAATATTTTCTTGATCCTCAGTAGAAATATATACATATCAATTCAATTTGGGGTTGCCTAGACCACTAATTTCCTTTATTGTTTTCACTAGTTTTTCAATTGAATAACTTTTATTCACAACAAATTTAAATATATGTTGACTCTCTTCTTCATCATCTTCATTAATATCATCCTTTACTCTTATCAACCTTCTCTTCTTTATAGGTTTCTCATAGGTGACTTTTGCACCTTTCTTTTCCTTTGATATATTTTTGTAGGAGTTGTCCTTGATATTTTCACTAGTCATTTCTTTAAGGGTGGAGAAGCAGCTGGTGTGGACATTTTCCTTTCTCTAGTGGGTGCTCCTCCTTGCTTTCTCTTTCCTATGGCCTTGACTCATGTACATTGAATATATTTGTCTGACTTAGTCTCCTCCTCATCTTGTTCACTATTACCTATCAATAGTTGTTCCTCAGTTGCCTCTTCAAAAAAATTTCCTCAAATTCTTCTTCTTTTGCTTCATCACCGAATTATTTAACCAATGTTTCCATCATCTTCTTAGATATCTTGTTTACCTTTACTAGAACAAGATCCATTTTATTTATTTATTTGGCCTCTTCATAGGTACTGAATCTAGTTTCCTTTAGATCTTTGGGCTCAGAAAATAATGCCTTTATTGACTTCAATGCTCGGTCAATATCTAATTCATAGTCCATGGGCGGTAACCACATAGTTATTGGTTCAAACGACTTGATTAAAGTGGTGTCGATGTCCACTAGGAAACATATTTCATCCTTATATTTTTCAACCAGCTGACCTGGTATCATTCTTCTTTGGTGCATTATATCTTTAAATTGGTCAAAGTATACATCCATGATACTGACAAAGTTTTGACCCAAACTTTCAATAAAATCGTTGATTTTCATTATGACCGATAGGTCAACATCTGAGTCAACATTAGCGAGTAAGGGAAAGAAGTTTTTTACATAGAAAAATATGCAAATTGGCAGTGAACCAAACTTACAGGTATTTTTCTATTTCAACCTGATGGCTCTCATATTATCTTCTAACTTTTTCAACAATAACTCGGCTAAGTCATATTGAATTCCTTTTTTTACAATTTTATATGCTATGTCCACATCACCATGTTGTACGCTATGTGGCTTTCTCAATATCTTGTAACCAACTACATATACAATGAACCTCGCATGCCTCTAGCATCCCATTCTACTCCAGTTAACTTCTTAGTTTCATCTCTTTGTTCATTCCTGATGGCTTTTACTTTGTCAGTTATAGGGTACCCGATAACTATATGAATGATGTCCCTTGTGATCATTACTGATTCATCCAACCTAACATCCCTTCATACAATCAGCTTAACATAACCCTTATCCATTTAGTTTTGAATACTCTCAAGAAAAATAGGGCATTCATTAAACCCTTCACCTTGAAATGTGTATGCTCATCCTTGAGCTTTCAATCAACACTCAACTCCTAGTAGGTGGATTGAGCCTCAAAATTCCCTATTTAACTGATTTAATAGTGGATATATGGACATATATCTTGCACCAAAAAAACCCTATGTGGAATGCTCAAGAAAACTTCCATTTTATCTATTTCTGATGCAACCTCATGATGTAACTCATATTTTGGGTCAATATAGGTTGCATAATTATTAAAGTGACCTTATTATCAATGCTAGACTTATATTCATGACCTTATATAAGGATTCCATCATTTCTAAAATTAGGGCTTCCTGAAATAACTGTGAAATATCTTAGTGTATGTGGAAATTACTTGTGATTGGGAATAACTTCCTCAGAAACCCTTCAAATGATTTCTAATAGCTCTGAAATCTCTTTGCACAAATATTCACTTGAAATTTCTCTCATTCTCGGGTATGTGTAGGATCATGGTATGCCAAAAAGTGGCAATGTGAAAAAGAAGTCCTGATTGATAGACTCTTTCAAACACAACGATAAATTTCAAACAATAGAACATTTTTTAAATTTGAAATATACATCACATTCTATGTTTAACCTAATACGATAATAATAAACAATTATTTCAATTTGATGAAGTTTAGACTAAGTTAAGGTGGTCAGACATGAGAGTTTTTATATTCAGATAAATTTGAAGAAGAAAAATCATAATTAATTATTTACCTAGAAAACAATACACAAAATATACATCACATATAAAAATGCATCTTGTAATTAAATCTAGAATCTTACAAAAGAATATTATCATTTAATTTTTCTGAATGTGGTCAAACATACACCTACTTGTTATCTTTTGAGTCCTGATTGATAGACTTATTAAAAAATAGTTATAACTTTCAAACTATATAAGATTTTTGAAATCCAGAATATGTGCCACATTCTATGATTTTCCTACTACAAGAAAAATAAAAAAAGTGTTCAATTTGATAAAGTTTAGACTAAGTTAACGTGGTCAGACATGAGATTTTTTGTGTTCTGTAAAATTTGTAGAATAAAAATCATAATTATTTATTTACCTAGAAATAAATTACAAAAATATATGTTTCACATCTGGACATGAGTCTACTACTAATATATAGAATCTTGGTAAAGAAAATTATCATTTGATTTTGTTTAAGGTGGTCAGACATACACCTACTTCTTCTTTTTTCCTAAAATTTTCATACTACTACATTGAAATTTGAAATTTTCAACATATATAATAATTGTTTTCAAAAAAAGGCCTAGCACCTTAGAAAATAAATTCAATTTTCTATGGATTCTCGTCTTACATATTTTTTTATATAATATTTATAGCATGTTCATTTTTATACATCAACTTTCCTAAACTTGATTTTCTAAATTTTTATTGCCACTTAAGGGCCTAGTTTGCCATACCATGATCCTACACATACACGAAAAACAAAGAGTTTTCCTAAGTATTTATGACTTGTACAACCATGTACAATGGATTGAGTACAATTTTTTACATGTGTTGAATCATTGAAGTTTCTAATTTCTAAGACAATTGGAATTAGTTTGATTGGTTCAATATTGAAAGAGTTCTAGTTCATTTGCTAAAACTAGTTCAAGAAGAATTCCTAAATAGTCAATGTTCAATAAATGAAACCCTAACTTGCATTTGACCCAGTGGAATTCCCCACCCATTCTAGAAAATTAAAGTTAGGATTGTACCAATAGTGTTCAAAAAGTGTCAGGGTGTAACTCAAAGGGTCATGCATGTTTCCATCAAGCCCTAGGATGAAAAAATATATGTATTCAATTAGATTGATGAGTAGAATCTATTAGATACATTGAATCTGGACATCGAGCATAAAATGTTTTACAGATTTCAAGAAGATCATTTGGTAATTCTTTGGAGATTTAAATGAGATGATTGTGCATGATTACAAGGTAAGATCCACCAATGGAAAAATTAGAATATATGAATTGAAGATGTAACCAATATTAGCACCATTTATGGAGAATAATCTAAAACATTTCCACCACTTCTAGATTGAGTATAAAGGGATCACTATATGGAGAGAGAGAGAGAGAGAGAGAGAGAGAGAGAGAGAGAGAGAGAGAGAGAGAGAGAGAGAGAGAGAGAGAGAGAGAGAGAGAGAGAGAGGAATTATGAATGCATGTTAGAGTTGAGCCTACTAAGCACAGAAATTAAATTGTGAGTGAAATACAAAATGAGGAAAATAATAAATTGAGGACATTGAGTCTTATAAGCATATTTTGATGTATCATTACAAATATTTTTTGTTATTTATTTATTGTGTAATCAGAATTGTAAAAGATCTTAACCGAGGCCCTAATCGTTATTAATTGCAAATCCTTTAACATGGTAATTTCTTAGATTAGAGTTGTAAAATACATTATCAAGGTAGAATAAATACATCTTTATATTCTTAGCAAGGCAAATAATCCTAACAGGGTAAGCTATCAAAAATAGCTAATTTTTATAGCTCTAACTGAGAAAAACTTTTGACTATACTAGTGAAATATTGTGGGTACCATCCCGACCACTTTTTTTTCCCTCTAAACAAGTATTTATGCGAGACAAAAAATTATCGTGTTATGATTAATGATTTATGTTTATAATTTATGTGTTTTATGATGATGTTTTACTAAAATTTTATATTTCAGTGAATTGTTACAAAAGTAGTCAAAAAAATTTGAAGTATTGATTCACCCCCCCTTCTCATTACTTATATTTCCATAATTAATTCAAAAATATCCTCACTATACACATGGAGGAGGTCCTCCCCAATCAACCTTATATTTCTTTTGTAGAACTCAATTTGTATTCAATCAGGCCTATGGGCCTTATTATTGCTTATCTTATGTATAGAATTATTTATCTCAATCATGGTGATAGATCTATCTAGTAATATTACCACCTCCAAATTAAATTTCTTTGAAATGTGGCCACTAATTTTTGACGTGGCTTCTTCTATAAACTGACCTATATCTTTAGATGTGAAGTTATTTTTGTAGAAATATTCAAAGGCTCGAAGAATGTCACTTTGAGAGTTTAACTGTTGTCTGCCCTCCTAGATTGAATCAATTATCTCTTGGATCTCTTTTGATTTGAGGATGTTAAAGAATTATTTTAAACTCTTGTCCCCATGGCTAATCCAGTCCTCGGTGGTTGACTATTGGAAACCTACCACCTTTATTCTTGAATGTCATTCCATAGGACCTCAGAATAATTTAAAGTGTTATTAGGGTTGATAGGACTTACCATCTAGTCCCTCACACTTTTTCCCCACACTATTTTCTATTAATACTAGTCTTGATCTTCCAAGTGATATATAGTTTAATTTGAATGATCATGTTTATTCCTACCTCATCACCTATCTTAGTAGAACCATTTATTTCTTATATGAAAAAAAGAGGTCCATATGATGATCTCATTCCATCTTATTAAATCCAAGCCCCCTCCTAACCCTAAACATGTTTTTTTTTTATAAAAATGAGAAATCTCAAATACAATCCTAAGAAAAATCATCTTGAAATGCTACTCGTAACAAAGATGCTCCCTCTGAGATTGACAATGCTAATTCTTTGATTGACCCTGCTACTATTTATGATGAACTTGACACTCTTAAAGAGGCATTTTCCTTAAAGGTTCTCCCAACTATGGATCTTTGTTCTCTCAATCATTCCATTTCTTGCACTCTACTCCAGGTGTTAGTTCCCTCACCTTTGGATTTAAACTTCCCTCTGCTATGCTCAAGAATAGAACCATGAATTGACAACAAATTTATCTTCAAACTATTGTAAGGATCTCTAATCCAAAATTTTGATAAACCTCTTCTTCAAGGATCATAATATTTTTTGAAAGGAGACTTATCTCTTTCTTCCCCCATTGATATGGGTAATATCATGGGTGGAAGTTTCCCAAAGGTGGATTTGAAATTGGAAAGGAGTTTATATCCAAGTGATTGAGTTCTGAAATGCACTAAACATTTATCAAATACTAATATTTTGGATTCCCTTCAAAAGGAATATGGTAATATCGATAAAATCTTTGATTTTGAGCTTGTAGCTATCCATACTCTTCCTTACTTCCCACCCCCTTCTAGTTACCACCAAGCCTATATTTTGGATCCTCTCCCTCTTGCCCATGGTACTAAAGAGATCTAGAGTTTGAGGGAAATAACCCTTTTGCATAGTAATCTAGTGTAGAGAAGTTTATGGAATGAGAGATAAATGTTGATGCTACTATTCCCTATGAGATGATCCAAGAGGATCCCGAGGCTTATGTGTTTGAGGCTCATATAAAGTTGAGGATATTTAGGACCTCATGTTAGGATTAGGAGACATAAATATTAGAGTTAGATGAAAATATAACCAATAAGAAAAGGAATAAAATTCATAGAAATAGAAGAAGAAGACTTAACTATTTAACATGCTTCACCGAATCTTAGGCTACATCCATCAAATAGAGATTTCAATTTTATTTTATTATCCAACAAGGAGAAGATTTTAGTCTAGTTTATTTTACATTACACTACCACTTATTTATATACCCTTTACGAAGTTTACTTATGTCAACTAATAAGGTTAACTGTAATGCTAAAAGAATATTCTCTTAATAGACAATCATACTCATACATGTACTTATATTCTCCTATACACATACTTTTTTACATACATATTATTGTATGTATGAGAAATTGGGGGGGAGTATTTGGGCCCCCTATTATGACACCTCTACCCAATGAGTGAACAGTTCAAGTATGATCAGTCACCACATACAAACAATCTACCACTTAGAGACTGATTAGGCTTAACACCAAAATAATATCCTAGGTAGAGATTGATTAGGCTTGACACCAAAATAACATCCCAAGTAGAGACTAATCCTTTAGCAATACCGCTACCCCTATATCTCCCATTGGATTGACTCACAATGGAATCTACTATTCTTTTTATTATTTTCAGTCCTTAATACCAACCAAAACTGAAGAGGATTTCATCTTGTCCATTTTCATTACCTTTGTAAAAATATCCAAATATATTTTCATATGTGCGTATCTTTTCCAGCTTTAATTGTCCATTTTTTTATAGTGATTGAATGAAGTTATACCTGAACTATATGTGTTTGGTTTTTGAATGTATTGAAAAATTCTTTGCAAGATGGATGGCCCTCTAGCTATCTATAAATAGATAATTTTGATTCTGTGATTTTCCCAACTCTTCCATGAAAAATTTCATCCATATGATCTCCTTAGTTTCCTCTATAGTTTATAAAGAAACTACAAATACATAGCCTATGGTACTCCACCTAGTATGTAAATCACCCACCAAATATGAGTCCAAATAAAATTTTAAATCAGCATTAGAGACCCTGAAACATAAATATTTATTTGGTGTACCTAGATCAAATATCTAAGAATCCACTTTACTACACTCTAATGCTCAACTATAGGATGAATCATATACCTGCTAACAACTCCTACAACATTCTAGAATATATAGTCTAGTGCATACCATGGCATACTAAAAATACATATAGTTGAAGCATATGGTACCTTGGACATGTTATCTTCCTCCTTTTGTGTCTTTCAACACATCTCCTTAGTCAATTTCAAAGGACTAGAAAAAGGTGTGATGACAACTTTTGCATTGTCCATATGGAATTGTTTTTGATAAAAGAAGTAGAAAGAGAGTGTTTTCCCATGGTACAAAGAGACTAGGAGCACATTAATAGCATATTAATACCACTAGTCACATAGCAAGTAATCAATAGGAAGTCAGCAAAAAATAGAGTGTCTAGTCTTCCTCTATAAAAAACAAACTCAACGACTCTTTTCAAAAATAATGAACCAGAGTATCTTAAGAAGAAAGTGAGAAATATATTAATAGTAGCATGCCACACAGGGATAAACTAGAGTATAAAAAAATTAACCATAAAATAGGAAAGAAAAATATAGGATCTAGGGCCAACATGCCCAAACTAGAAAAAAAATCTCATGGTAGCAGCAGCAGCTAAGATCTCCCACCCAAATGTTTGGACATCGGGGTCATCGCAGCCCACTCTTCTTGAAAAAATAGGAAGAGGTCTATGTTATCATCATCTGCATCCAACATGGCTCCCACCAACTTCTCTTGCACATTGCACTGGGTCACCACCAATGCATGCATGACTTTGAGAGAAAATGTGTTCGTATCAGTGACATGGGCTTTGATATCTTTCATGTCCTACTTGAGGCCAAGGATCTCATTATCAAGCTCAGTGAACTTTTGTTTGAGGGAGCCCTTAAACCTATCATTCCCATCCAATGCCATAGAATTATGCTCAATATGATGGTATTTGGTCTACTAGTCATGGGGGAAGGGCAGGGGTGGGGTATTACTATGAGGCATATCATCCATCACTAGCAGGGGATTCATGGGGGAAGCGCTCCCAGTCCTGTGCAAGCTCAAGTGTTTAGTAGAGGAGCCCTCAATCAAACTAGAGGAGGCAGAGGTGTCATCTTCTAAATGTGACTTTTCCTCATAAGTTGTTTCCTTGATTTTTCTTTTTCATTTGTCCATGGAAATTATGTTAAAACATCAGACAGTGCCCCGAAAATCCACTTCCAACTTGACATCTCTTTCTGAATTCCTCCATTTTTTGGGCTTCCTCTTAGTTTCAAGGGTGCTATCAGCCATCATCATATCCTTAGCTTCCATGGACTCAGAGACATGGGATTCCTCTAAATCCTCCACCCTTTTAAAGGGGTTTCTCATGCATCACTTGCAGCCTTTACCATCTTTCATGATAAAGTCAGTTTCCTAAATCTCCTAGATAGACTAGGAGGGGGACTGAGAATGGTTATTGGTTCTCAAAGGAGAGGTGTCCTGGGTGACATCCTTAATAAGAAGGGGGGTTGGGGTAGAAATAAAATGGCTTTTTAGAAATTATATAGACTTTGCAAGAGGCCTTGGTGGATGATGGGGATCAACTTCTCAGGGTTTTTATTTTCCCTTACATCTAGGATGTTGCTTTCAAGAGAGTGGAGGAGGTAAAATGAGATGGAAATGAGGTCCCTATTCTTGATATGGTTGAGGAACCACATATGATAATAATAAAACATAGTAAATTTACCCTCAAGGGTGAACTATTTCATAAAAATGTGACACACCTTGGGCCAAAAATTTGGGAGCTACTCATGGTTGAATCCTCTTGACTTCTTCACAAGTTTCTCACCAACCCTAAAGAATGGGTTAAGACTGGTAAGGTCTGATGTCCTACTAATTTTCTTATACTTTCTTCCTTCCATTGACAGATGCACCTCTTTAGCAATAAACTCCTCATTTTTTTGGAAGTGAATACCCTCAATCGACACCTTCCTATTGCTCTAGGAGGTAACATATTGCTTAGATATTTTGACATCATGCCCTCCTTTCATTCACTCCATGAAACCCTAGATACCACTATCTTTGTATTTTGGGTCATCAGGGGGTCGGAGGTGAATTCCTCATCAATTTTATCTAGCTCTATGAACAAAGTTTTTCCACCCATGTCGACCAGCCTAGTATCTAGCGTAGAATTCTTCTGAGAATTGCAGGGTCAAGCTACATAAACCAGAGCATAAAATAGGCTATTTTGAGTTAACCATTTCATGAGGAAATTATACATAAAAGGCAGCCCTTGGGTGGTTTTTCAGTAGCCCAGCTTTGTACAATAAAATCCATCAGATCTCCAGGCATAATAATTATAAATTAAGTCATAATTTCCCTTAGTGTCCTTGGTAATCAAAATTACCTGCTGATGTGGACAACTATCTTTCCACACATACTCATGAAAAAGGAAATTATGAACCTTTATGAGGTTTTGAACATACATATTCATAACCACAATAATCATCAAGTTAAGCTGACACATAATCAAAGTCTGGCCTTTAGCAATATTGGTGACAACTTGGCACATTTTAAACAATGTTGGTGTTTCTTTTCTCCTACCTGATCAACTACTGGGTCTCCTTTGGTAGCTCACTAACCTCCTCCTATTTATTCAGCCTAGCTTTCTAAAGCCCAATGCCTGCCATAGAATCCACCATCACATTTCCTTCCCTATAGGTATGGGAAATAGTCATGCTTTGGAGGTTGTTGAGAAGCTCCCAGACTTCCACTATTATGGTGTTCACCTCCCACCCCATATTCAACCCCCTTTTGATAGCCTTCACAATCACTTTGGAGTTCCCCTCAATCACCACTATCCTGATATTCATGGAAATGGAAAATTTGATGCCCCATAGAAGAATCGTGCCTTCAGCTTGATTAACGGTACTATTTTTGAGCGGCCTAGCATAAGCCAATAGGTAATTTCCACTATGGTCTCTTAGAACACCACCCCCACCCTGGGTGAGATTATTCTTTGCACCATCAAAGTTTAATTTGGTATAGCCAATGGGAGGGGTAACCCATTGAGTAGCATTCCTAGCCATCAACCTAGAGTTGTCGATCCTACTGAAGTCAGTCAACAAGTTCCAATTATCAGTTGTTTTGATCTCCCAGGAAGAGGGGAGTTCCAAGGGGAGTTTCCACTTTGCCAATCCAACATTCTCACATAGGAGCTTTGTGCCGAGACATAGACAGGCCTCAAGCAAGGAAACAGACTCCCTGAAGATCCTATTGTTGCTTTCTTTTCAGATAGTCCAACAGATGTGCAGGGGCAGGAGTCACCATAGGAGCTAGAGGAGAGGGTGATGGGAGGGGGATCACCAGCTAGTGAACTAGTGGACATCATCACTCAATACCCAAGGGACCCCCAATTTTCCAATAACTTCCTACCAAATGTTAGTAGAGTATTCAAAGTGTATGAATAGGTGGTTCACAGTTTCCTCCTCCTTTTTCTAGAGGACACACCTGCTAGCCATGGAGAATCATCTTCTTATGAGGTTTTCATAAGTTAAGAATTTACCATGCATAAGCATCCACCAAAAGAATTTGATCTTCAGAGTAAGGTGTGGAATCCACACCTTCATCCAATCTCCTAGATTATTCTCTTCCTATAGAAAAAAGTTATAAGCAGTCTTGAACGAGAAGGTTACTACTTGGGTGGGGGCCCAAATGATGGAGTCCTAGCCAAAAATGCCCAAAATTTTGACATTCCCCAAAATTTATATAAGCTCATTAGCCAAGTGCTCCAATTTCAGTCTATCCCTGACCAAAAGAGCTATATCTTCCCATCTCCCTTCAGATATGTAGTTGGAAGTTTTGTTACCAAGGATAGGCTTAAGGTAGTTCATGAGGGGGATAAACCTACCACCTAGGGTAGGGAAATTCTAAATCCAAGAGTCATTCCAGAATTGGATGGATGTCCCAACCCTGAGTTTCTAGAAAACTCCCTTAGATAGCATTGTTTTACATTTGAAGATGTTTGCCTATAGTTTGGAGCCATTGGGAAGGTCATTATCCTATTACATCAACACATAAGGGTGCCCTTGGAGGTACTTGGCTTTTATTATCTTGCACCAATCCACTTTCCCTTCAATGAGCTTCCAAGCCACTTTCGTGGTGAGGGCCCTATTCAGCAAGGCCATTCGCCTAAGGCCCAAATGTCCTAGACATTTTAGAAGACAAACTATATCCCAATTGACTAGGGAAATCCTCTTTTTCTCTTCCAATCTAGCTCACAGAAAAGTTCTTTGTATCTTTTACAGCCTATCCACCATGTTTCTTTTGATCTTGAAGAGGGACATAAACTAGACTGAAATCCCCTGGAGAGTAGAAGCCACCAACTAAAGTTTACCAATGTTGCTCAGAATCTTCCCTTTCCATCCATAATTCTTTTTCTAGGTTCTTTCTAGGATGGAATTCTAGAAATCTTGGGAGACCTCTTTGATAGTGAGACGGAGACCTAAGTAGGTAGAGGGGAGTGAAGCCGACTGACAACCAAATATTTGAAGCACTCTAGTTTGGGTCTCATTGGGGTTGTTGAAGAAGAAAAGTCTACTTTTCTAATCATTAATGCATTTTCTAGAGGACACGGCATAATTCTCCAATAAATTCTTCTATTGTCTAGCTTCAATCACCGTCGAGTACTCAAAGAGGAAAGTATTATCCACAAATTGCTCCAAAATAGCTTGTTGCAGAGTGGAAGCAAGTTTGATTCCTTTTATTCTTCCTATGGAACATAGCATAGTCAGATTCCTATTGAGGACCTCAGCCACCACAATAAATAAATAGGGGGAGAGAGGATCACCCTACCTAAGTCCTTTTTCAGGTTGAAAGAAACTGCCTGGGGAGCCATTGACTAAAATAGAGAAGTGAATAGTTTGCATACATTATCGAATAATTTGAATAACCTTCTCATTAGAACCTATCATACTAAGGATTTTTTGGATGAATGACCAATTAACCTTATCATAAGCCTTAGAGATATCAGGTTTGAAGGCCATACCTAGAACTTTTCTCTTGGCCATGGAGTGGATGATTTCATGAGTGGATATGGCCGCATCCAGGAACTACCTTCCCGGGACAAAACCTTTATGAGTAGGACTGATCAGTTTGTCTAGGAGGGGCTTCATTCTATTGAAAAGGATCTTAGTGAGGATCTTATAGAACATGTTACAAAGATTGATAGGCCTGAATTATAGTATAGAGGTAGAGTTGTCATTCTTAGGGACCAACACAATATAGGTCTTGTTATGTTTCCTTAGTAGTCACCTCTTTCTAAAGAAGCCTTTGGCAGCATGGGTAACATCTAAACCAAAAATATCCCAATATTCTTGGAAGAAGGCTGGGGGGAAACCATAAGGTCCTGGAACATTATAGGCACCCATAACAAAGACAACCACCTTGACATCTTCATCGAAACCACATTCAATGAGATGAGCATTATCACTATGAGTAACAACACATTGTATGTGTTCTAGGAGTTGATTTTGTACATTGACAAGGAACATATGTCCAGCATTTGAGTACAATCCCTTAAAGTAGTTGGCCACAACTTGGTTGATTTTGTCCTTCTTTGTAAATTCATCCCCTCTCTCATCCCTAATTGGGTTAATGGTTTTTCTTCTTTTGCAATTTCTAGCAGATCTATGGAAGGTCATATTTCTGTCTCCTTTAGTAAGCCACTAGATTCAATCTACTTCCAAAAGATTTCCCCTCTTCTCAGAGCTTCATGCCATTTTTGCCTAGCCTTTTCTTCTTCCATTTGTAGCTGAGGTTGGATATTACCAGTAGTGAGTTGGGCTTTGAGGGATTTCAAGGTCACCATAAGCTCCTTATTCTCCTTATAGAAGTCACCAAATTTATGTTTACTCTAGCCCCTAACCTCTCTTCTGATAATTTCCAATTTCTGGGAAATCCTGAACATGGCAGTGCCTTTGATAGGAGTGGCCAACCAGGATTTCACTTGGTACCTAAAAAAGGGGTGAGAGCACCACATAATTTCAAATCTGAAATGGGTCGGGCCAATCCTAGGGGAGTTCCACAAGTAAAGGAGGAGGGGGTTATGATCATAGGTAGTTTTGGGCAGGGAGGAAAAAGTGGAGGTCAAGAAAAAGTCCCAATAAGAGGTGGCTAGGACTCGGTTGAGCCACACTTGGATGAGGTGGGATCCCTTTTGATTATTGGACCAAGTGAAGGGATTTCTTTTCAGATCAATGTCCAAGAGGCCATTGTGGGAGATAAATTATGTCAAGTCCCCCATACTATTAGAGTAGTCTATTAAGCCTCTGCACTTTTCCAAGGGGTAGAGAGGGGTGTTAAAGTCATCAACAACCATATAATTAGCAGAAGTGTCCTGGTCTATACAATTGATAATATATTTCCATAGGGATAACCTATTGGTCTGGGTATTAGGGGCATATATATTAAACAACTGCCACACCAACTATTTTTCCTTAAAGGTAACAACAAGGAAGTTTGGGCAGAAGGAAAGTGGTTCACCAAAAATAGAATTAGGGTTCCAAAGACTTGTAATGCCCCCAAAAGAACTCAAGGCTGTAGAGTAGAGAAATTAAGCACCTAGCCAGAGACTAGTAGCTAGGGAGGCAAAATTATTGAAAGACATCTTAACTTATTGAATGAGAAGAATATCCAGCTCATGAGAAAAAATGTGTTGTTTAAAAACTCTTTTCTTGAGGGGGTTATTAAGACCTCTAACATTCCAAGAAAGATAAATCATTTCTTATTTTTAAAACTTGTTTCTAAGGTTTTCTGCCTACCTGCCACAACATTCCTTGTAGTCCCTCTCGACCTCCTAATGCATTCTGAAGGCCTCCCTCTAAGTGTCTCCATCCCCACATCAGCCTTCTTGGGCTTGGTTTTCTTTTTTTTTTCTTTTTCAATTCACCACCATCATCCTCCTCACAATGATTTGCACCCAGGGAATTGGGTGAGGAAGGGTAGTTCTTTTCCTCTGGCTGTAGAGGAAGTTTTGTATCAGTCTTAAGGGCTTTTAGCTCTAGTGAGACCCTAATGGAAGGTTGATTCAACTCAGCATGTTTGATCTCACTTGTCTCTAGGGTAGTCACTGGGGGTTCTCCAATGTCACCACTATTAGAGGGGGTTTAGAGACCTCAGGTTCATAGGGTACCACTTCATTCTCTAAAGGAGAGACTATCTCACCTTCTTCTACATCTGGGTTTTTAAGCTTTGAGTTTTCCATTTCTTTAGCCACTGGGGGGGCTGGTCTTCTCCTTCTCTTCACTTGCTACCAAGGGTGGTTCCTTAGAGTTTTCCTTGTCCTTGTTTTTATATTTTTCTCCTTCCAGGTAGGATTTGCATGCTTCACTAGTATGGCCCCTGGCATCACATTTCTGGTAGTAGAGAGTGGCATTCTCATACACCAGAGCTTGGGTCCATCTACCCAGTTTGGAATTTTTTCAGCACCCTTTCACCATAATTATCCGGAGATAGAGTGAATTGTTTTTTCTTCCCATCTCTAAACATTTTCATACCAAAGACTTTTTTTATGCGTATAAATTCTTCATAGAAAAGAATGTTCTAAGTTTTCTTTCAACCACTTAATGTGATATATGCTAGACCTTTCTATGAGGATATCATCAATATATAAATATAAAATAATGTAGTTGTCATCATCCAACCTCTTAAAATAAACACAATGCTTTGAATTACATCAATTGCACCCACACTCAATCATAAAGTTATCAAATTTAATATACTAGATTGCCTAGGTGATTCCTTCAAACTATATAAACTTTGCTTCAATCTACACAGTAGGTTCTAATTATCTTTGACCTCAAAACCTTGTGGGTATTTTATATATATTTCTTTCTCCAAATCACCATGGAGAAATGTTTTTTTAACATTAATTTTTTCCAAATGTAAATCTTAAGTAACCATAATACTTAAAATAGTACATATAGAAGTCATAAATTTATAGCTTTAGAAAATATTTCATCAAAATCAATCCCCTATTTTTGTGAAAATCCCTTTACGACTAACAAGGATTTAAATATATTAAGGTGCATCAATGAAATTATTAAACAATCATGGTCCATTAAGGTTATAATCAAGGAAGCCTGGGTTATTATTAAGTCTTTTAAACAAGTCATTATTTCTCACACTTATCAAGAAGTGAACTATACTACTGACGAGCTAGCCAACTATGTGGTTAAAGCTAAGGACATTGTGATCCAGCACAAATGTACCAATATCACTGTAGATATGAAAGTAGAGATGGCCTTTGACAGGTCTTAAAGAAAAAGGGTGGATTGGGTGTATCTCAATAATTTATGATGATTAGACACATTTTAGTGAAATAGGGTAATATGATTATGGAAAGAGGTGCCTTTCCTAAGATTACCAAATGTAGACACTAGTTAATCTTTGTTTATTTGAAAGTTTCCTTTTCTTTCAACATTTGGTTTTTCTCTTCTTATGCTACTACCATTGTTACCTTTGAGATCCTGGGTGGTAGGCTAAATCGAAAGGAACTGAAGGACTGGATGAAATGAAAAAATATGTTGGAGGTCTGGGAAATTCTCAAAAAGGGAGGTCTTACTACCTATACAAAATGGTTGCATGGGACTAAATACAGTCCTACAAAATTATTTGCTGAGTCCTGGAAAGATGGTGCAGTTACTATAGCTAGTCTCGCTGTGAACATAATTGAGGAACTCATTACTGAGGTGTTTGGGATAAGCCTCAAGGGCATCAAATTTTACATAGATAATAAAATTTTGCAAAAGGCCATCTGACACTTCCCCAAAAGAAATCCCGAAGGGCAGAGTTTGGTTAAAAATTCTAGTGGGTTCTATGATGTCATTGTGTTCAAGGAAATCTGGGCAATGGTTATGAAGGTGATTATGAAATATGTCACCCTTGACGGTAGGTTTAAACATGCCCATTCGTACCATTTTGTGTTGCTCTATCATTTCTATCACAAGATTAGTGTGTCTTTGTTGTACTATATCCTTCAATCTATTTGCCTTAGTATCTCTCAGCATAGAAAGAAACAAAAGAAACCCATTCTGCACGAAGGGCTTATTCTTCTCATTGTAGAACATAGTAAGAAGACTACCATCTCTATCCCTATCATTTCTCCATCCAAAACCTATGGCTCATCCAAGAAATTTATTACGGAGATGGTTGTTAAAGAAGAGAGCCCTTCTGGAAAAAATTTAAGAAATGATAAGGACGTGGGTATCAATATTGATACCACTGTTGATAGTGCAGATAGTTAAGAGGACACGGCTAGGTCGACGAAAGTAGCTAGTGATTCTTTGACTTCAGTGTCAAACATGGCTTCAGGAGATTATGAGAATATAGAAGAGGAGGCCACTAGTACTATGGAGGTGGGAAATACCTTTGGGATCAAGATCAACATGGATGACGACAAGAATGAGGAGGATGTTGTTGGTCAATAGGTCCCCATCTTGATGGAGCATTATAGTTTGGAAGAACATGATGTGCCAATCTCCCCTAAGCTGGAGGTTATCATGGAGCTTTTATCGGATATTCAAAAGGATACCCTTGATGTGGTGAAGGTTACCCCTAATGTAGAGATGACTTCCCCTGGTGTAGAGAAAGTTAATGTCGTTGCCTATTATTGGAACAATCCCTTGCTAAAACTATTGACATGCAGGAATGAAATGTTAAAATACTCAAAGAAGATATGGACAACAAAATAGACCCTCCCTTTTGGGTTCTCCACACTGCAAAGGCTACTTCTATGTTCTCATCTCATTTATTGAAAAGGGTTTTTCAAGAAATAAAAAATTTGAATTTAAAATGTCATACTATTACTGCTAAGGTTGATTCCCCACAAGAAAGGTTGGAGTCTGGCTTGAACTCCTCGAAGGGCAACATGAACAATGATAGGGACAAGAAGGTGCAAGAAATGCATGTTATAATGGAGATGTTGGAGAATTCCATGAAGAAACATATGCAAGATAATAATTAGTTCATAGGTTCTGCCATGAACTGCTTCCTAAACATCAAAGCAGAGCTGGACACTGGCTCCCCAAGTAAGAAACCTGAGGAGGAGAGTGAGGATATGGGAGAGGAGGGCCTAGGTAAATGTACCCGGTCTACTAAAAGAAGAAAGATTCAAGATAGAATCCAGGAGCTTTCCAACTTCAATGCTGCCATAAAAAAGATTTCTGAGGTGAAGAAGGAAGCAGATGAAACTTGTAAAGAGTTTTCTTAATGTCATTGGTTTCTGGTGCTTCTTTTTTGGTTCTCCCTATTAGTCATCCTTTTTTTCTGGTGGTTAGTTTTGAGGTTTTTTCTATTGGTTTTGGTTCTAGTAGATTGGGTCACAGTCTTGTTTCTCTTTAGTATGCTTAATGATATATCTTTTATTCTCTACTTGTACGGGGTTTTGGGTCCCCTTTAAAACTTATTTTTGTGTGCAATTAAAAACAAGGATTTAAATATTTTATTACCTTCATCTTCCTCTTTTAGCCTTTAAACACATTTATTTGGTAAATTATTTTTACCTTAAGTTAACTTACATAATTCCCAAGTCTGATTTTTCAATAATGGAGTCCATTTCTTCTTCCATGAAGAGATCCCACTAAACCTTTGTATCCACCTACATAGCCTCAACATATATGTTTAGTTCACCAATATCTATTAATAAAATAGAATACAAAGAGGGAGAGAACCTTTTAAGAGGTCCACTTAGTCTTGTTGACCATATAACATCCACTGGGGCTTGTGGTACTTATTGATATTGTTGCAGAGCATGAGGGACCAATGCAACATAATATTTTGAAGTATCATCCAACACTAAATAATCATTTTTTTTATTCACATGTTGTTTCAAATTTTATTTATACAATAGATTCTATTTGAATATGTCATCCCTTCTTAAAATTTTATGATTTTATGTTAGGATTCGGTAATACTAAGAGGGGGGTGAATCAATATTCGAACACTTTAATTTAAACTTCAACCAATTGTAAATAAACCATAATAATGCTGAAATGAGAATAACATAAATGCACAACACATAACTCATAACACGATGATTTCTTTTCGAGGAAACCCTAGCCAGGGGAAAACACCCGTGGGGATGATACCCATAGCTATGCACTAAAATATAGTATCTCTATTAGTAGATGTAGCCTTGTTAGGAGCTGCTTATTACAAAGTACATTTCCTTATTAGAGGAATAAAAAAGACCATGTTAGGGGTATACAAAAACCCTATTAAAGATGGTCAACTTACAACTCTTACAATCAGAATACTATGATAAAAGTGTTCTCAAAAGGTGAACTGTACAAGAATCTTCTATGCTTTGATAGTTCTAGTTAAATCTCTGTCAACCTCTAATCTCACATATTCTATTCACATCCATCACATCATCATCACAATCTCACTTATCACTTTGACAAAACACTCTACACTTATACTAATTATGCCATCCAGTCGACTTCACAAATAAAATTAAAAACATAATAATTACTTATATGTAAATGATAAACATAGAGTCGATGATCTTATATGACCAAATTGTTGGTAATATACTACACTCATCTAACTTAGTATGTTACCATAGTTCAACTAATCTTTCCTCAATCATCGTGACTATTTATCTTCCCTTTTTTATTGATTCTTTGTCTTTGCATACCTTCATATCACTTTATTTTACTGATCTCATCACCAAAACACATGTGCAATCTTAACTAGAGCTTACACATATCTCAAAATTGTTAGGAATAGACCCAAGAGATAACTGAGAGGGGGAGGGTGAATCATTTATCTAAAAGATTCAATTCTTTATCCAATTAAGGATACTTAAACATTAAGCATAAACACAATGAAAGAACACAAGAACACAACACCAATATTTTGGTTATGGGGAAACCCAAATAGGTAAAAACCTCGGTGGGAATTTCCGCCCACTAATATTTTGCACTAGATTATTATGATCCTTGTTTGAAGATCCTTAAACATGTTAGGAGTTGCTTTAAAATATATTTAGTATAGTAGACCTCGTCAAGGGTTGGACCCTGTTAGGAGTCTTTTACAATTGTCCCTATTAGGGGAGAAGACGGACTATCTGAGAGTTCATTGCTCAAAGGGATGAAGGATACAACCTTCTGAATAAAAAATACACACAATATCTAGATCTTGGTGAACTGTAATTTGACTTGCTACCTGGATCAGTTCCAATGAATAGTACAAGTACTTTACTTGGTCACATAGACCTTCTTCTGATAGCTCAACACTTTTCACACTCTATTCTACTCTTCTTCATCAACCATGAACCACACTTCAACAATCACAAATGATTGCCTATATATATCTTTCCTCTAAATGATATGATCAAGTGAGCCTATTAGAACCACCTTGAAATCATATTAGAGAAACCACAAAAAACTCTAATAAACATTTTGTCTGCTCTAAAATGTACACAACACATTTTTGGACCTATCCACTAATATAATTGTAGACGCACGCTACACACTGTCAGCTCTACCAAAACAAATGGATCTTTCTCCTCAATATGAATTAACTCATGCGCTCTTAACCAAACATCAATAACTCTCCTCTAAGATTAAATCAAAAGGCACATACCCATAGGATAGGTGCAACTACATAACCAAAAAAATATCTGTCAGCTCTTCTAAACAAACACAGGAAACTACTATTGGTGAATAGTGACTGCATAACTTCACTTATGCTCATCAAAAAACTATGAATCCATAAATGAAACATCGCTAATATTTCTTCAACATATATCCAAGCGTGAAAGGCTCTATGATAACTATACAGACAACCATACACATAACACTGCATGTAACTTTGTCAGGAACACTGCTGACACAAGCTGCTATATAACTATTTGTATTAAGATTTAACCTATGTGCCCATGATATCATGTTGATATCATGTCCATGATACATATACTAAAAGCTTACTACATAAGACTTCCACACATGCTACTTTCCATATGTTGTCATCAATGACAAACATACAGTCAGTACTAGCCTACTGGAAAATCTCCAACAATCTCCCCCTTTGGCATTGATGGAAACATGTGGAATGAAAAACCACCACCAACCCAAATGAACATTTCTTTTATAACATTCTCCATTTCCTCTTCAAAATTCCCCTGAACATGAATCCTTCATTTGCTGCAATATTTTCTAATTCTCTTGATTTCCTCAACTGAACTGCTATCAAAACTGAATGCTGCTCCCCCTTAGTATAATACTCCTATTTTTCATGACTTTGTATATTACTCCCCCTTTCACATCAATGGAAAAAGGAACCAATAATTTTAAGAACTAGTACTAATCTTGAGGTAGAGTAGTCAACCTTCCATCAGTCTCTGAGTACTGATGCCTTTCCTTCTTTCTTTTAAGAAGAATCAAGGAAGGGAATGAATCCCAACTTCTCCCTAAGATACTCAAAAGTATCCTTAGGTAAGGGCTTTGTGAATATATCTACCAATTGATCTTTAGTACTCACATAGTCCAACTTGACTTCTTTCTCTACCACTTTCTCTCTTACGAAGTGATACTTGATCTCAATGTGCTTTGTCTTTGGATGCATCATAGGGTTCTTTGACATATTGATAGTGCTAGTGTTATCATAGTGAATAACAATAGGATAATCAATGTGAATTCCAAAATCCTTTATCATTTGTTTGATTACAACAATTGTAGAACAATTCAAGGCTGTTACAACATACTCCGCTTCTACTATTGATTGAGAAATACAATTTTATTTCTTTCTTTTCCAAGTGACAAGTCTATCACCAAGAAACACTACTCCCCTTGAAGTACTCTTTTTGTCATCAACACATCCTGCCCAATCTACATCAGTGTACACATGAAGCTCAACATTTTCTGAATTAGGATACTGTAGACCATAATCTATAGTGCCCTTCAAGTATCTAAATAATCTCTTTACTTCCATGAGGTGAATTTGTTTAGGCTCTGCTGCAAATCTTCCAACTATGCCAACTGCATTTGAAATATCAAGTGTAGTCCGAGTAAGATATATAATTTTACCAATCATATACTTATACAATGTTATATCTACTATTGGCGAGTCATCTTATTTTGTAAGCTTGCATCCATTTATCATAGGGGTTCCTTCTGGCTTGCAATCATCCATCTTGAATTTATTTAGTATCTCTTTCACATATTTTGACTGATTAATGAAAATTCCTTTTTCTATCTACTACACATTTAGTCCCAAAAAGTATTTGATAGGACCAATCATACTCATCTCAAATTTATTCTACATTTCTTTGGCAAATTCTGCACTTATTTTTTAATTACCTACAAAGATAATGTCATCAACAAATATAGCTACAAGTAGTAAACCTTCAGAAGTCTCTCTAATGAGTAGATTACAATTTGTTGCTCCTTTATTGAATCCAATCTTTGTTAGATATCCATCTAGTCTCTCATACCATGCTCTAGGGGCTTGCTTAAGTCAATAGAGGGCCTTCTTCAATCTGCATACCATATCAAGTCTGTCTGATAAGGTGAATCCTTTCAGTTGCTCAATGTATACTTCTTCTTTCAAATCACCATTCAGGAATGCTGACTTGACATCCATCTGATATACTTTCAAGTTTTTCATTGTAGCATAATCTAGAAACAACTTAATAGCTTCTAATCTACTCATAGGTGCAAATGTGTCTGAATAATCAATGCCTTCTCTTTGTGCATATCCTTTACATACTAACCTTGCTTTGTTCATTACTATTGTACCATCTTCATTCATCTTTTTTCTGAATATCTACTTTGTCCCAATCACATTCTTATCACTAGGTCTTGGGACCAATTCCCAAGTGTCAATCTTAACAATCTGATCAAGTTCTTTCATAGCATCATGCCAATCTGAATCATTACATGCATCTTCAACACTTAAAGGTTCAATCTAAGATAGTAAACATACCACTTCACTGTTAGATGAGTTCTTTTCTTGTAACCTTGTTAATACTTTTCCGCTCTGATATCCAATTATGTCTGTCTTGTAATGATTTCTTGATGTAAACTTTGGAACTTTAGGTGATGCTGACTTGTTAACCTTTGGATTTTCTTCTTCACTTGTCTCAGGGTCATTGAATAACACATCAATATTGTCAAACATTTCTTCAATAACTATCTCACTAGTGGAGGGTCTAGGGTCTTCTTCAATCATGGGTGAGTAATCATGATATCTTTCTTGAATCATAAACTTTTCAGCAATCTTAACATGATCACTTTCTATGATCATTTTCAATCTTAAATTGAAACATCCATAAGCTTTACGTTTACTAGAGTAACCAAGAAAAATACCTTCATCACTTCTTGCATCAAACTTTCCTACTGCTTCATCCCTCTTGATGTAGCACTTGCTTCCAAAGATTCTAAAGTATTTTACTATGGGAACATTACCAAACCATAGCTCATATGGTGTTTTGTTAGCATCTAGCCTTAATTGAATTCTATTGATGGTATAGACTATTATATTGACCACATCTCTCCAATAGGTGTGTGCAACTTTTTCTTCTATTGTCATGGTGCACACTATATCAAGGATGAACCTATTCCTTCTCTCTACAATTCCATTCTACTGAGTGGTTCTAGGTGCACTTAACTATCTCTTTATGCCATGTTCTTCATAGTACTCATAGAATATGTCAGAGGTGAATTCTCATCCTCTATCTGATCTCAAACATTTTATCTTTAGTGTAGATTCATTCTCAACCTTAGCTTTGAATATTTTGAACTTCTCAAATGCTTCTGACTTATCTTTCAAGAACGCAACCCACATCATCCTAGTATAATCATCAAAAAAAAAAAATGAAATAGCTTTCACGATAGTATGATCTTGTTTTAGTTGGGCCACATAGGTCTGTATGAATCAGATCCAACTTGTTCTCTATCAAATTTTTCTTGCTTCTAAAAGAATTTATCACATGCTTTCCCATCACACATTCCCTGCATATAGTATCAACTAGCTTTGCTATGCTAGGTAAATCTCTTACTTCCTTTACATTTCTTATCTTTACTATGTTATCAAAATTGATATGACATAATCTTTTATGCCACAACCAACTGTCATCAACTTTAGCAACAAAACAACTTGGTTCTAAATTGAGTTGAAAAACATTACCTCTTGTCTTTGAGCCTGATGCAATCATAACACCATCTTTGTTGTTAATGATGCATTTGTCATTTTTGAATTCTAACTGATAGCCTTTTCCAAGTATTTGTCCAACACTAAGAAGGTTATGTTTCAAACCATTAACATAAAGAACATCATCAGTACTATTATTTCCATCCAAAGTGATGGTTCCTCTACCAACTATTGGTTTAGGAGTGTTGTCTCCAAATCTGACCATTACACCATTATATTTTTCCAAATGAACAAACCTACCTTTATCACCTATCATGTGATGTGAACAACCACTATCTATGATCTAGTCTATCCTTATGTCAGCTTGTGAAATCAATGTTAGCTCTTGTTCCTCTTTATCATCTTTATGATTTGTCTTTTTATTCATTTTGTCTATAATAGCAATGAATCCAATTTATTCTTCACTAGATTCCTCATCTGAAACTCCATCTCCAACATAGTAGCATTCCTTAGAATACTTAGGCTTGTAATCCTTTTTGAACTTTCTAGCTCTAGTAGGACACATAGCTGCAAAGTGATCAATATTATTACATGAAAAGCACTTGAATGGTAACTGACCTTCATATTTTCCTTTTCCTTTTTTTTCTCTTTTAGAAATCATAGAAATGAAATCCTCTAGATTTTTCTCTTCATCATCATGATCAAAATTACTAGAAGTGTTTGCAGATTTCTTACCATGAATTGTTTCTTTGAAGGTTGTTTCACTCTTTGGTTCTGTCTTCAATCTTGAAATCTCAAAAGCTGAGAGTTTGCTGATCAAAGTCTATCTCTTGAAATTAGATGTAAGATGCATGGTCTCATCAAGGATGTTAATCTTTCTTTCATATTCAGGAGTGAGAGTAGTCATTAACTTATCCATAATGTCCTCCTCTAAAATCTCTCCACCATTGTTTCTGATTCTAGGAACTACTTCATTTATCCTCTGATTGTAAGCTCTAATGTTTTCTTCAGAAAGCATCTCTAATGAATTATATCTTTTCTTCCATGTCTTCCTACGTGCATCCTTTTCTTGTTTGTCTCCTTCAAATATGTCTTCTAGATGCTTCCATATTTTGTTGGCTGTATCTACCTTTTTTATTTTTGAAAACTCACCATCAGATAGGGAACTAATAAGGGCTTCTTTAGAAATAACATTCTAAGGAAACAATTCCTTTTTTCTATCAATAGCATCATCATGTGCAAGGTCTTCTAGGGTAGGTATCTTGGCTGCTTTGATAGTCACATCAAAAAATTCAAAACCAATGCACTGTAAATGAGTCACCATCTTGTTCTTCCAATCAAGATAATTCTCTCCATCAAACTTAGGACTTTCTTTCCTAAAATACACCATCTGATCAACCTCAAGCTGTTAAACTTTCTATCTGAGGCACTTGGCTCTAATACTAATTGTTAGGAATAGTCCCAAGAGATAACTAAGAGGGGGGGGGAGGGTGAATCAGTTATCTACAAGATTCAATTCTTTATGCAATTAAGTATACTTAAACATTAATCATAAATACAATGAAAGAACACAAGAACAAAACACAAATATCTTGGTTATAGGGAAACCCAAATAGGTAAAAACCCCGGTGGGAATTGACACCCACTAATATTATGAACTAGAGTATTATGATCCTTGTTAGAAGATCCTTAACCCTATTAGGACTTTCTTTATAATATATTTAGTATAGTAGACTTGGTCAAGGGTCGGACCCTATTAGGTGTTTTTTACAAGTGTCCCTATTAGGGGAGAGGATGCACCATCCGAGAGCTCACTGCTCAAATGGGTGAAGGCTACAACCTTCTGAATAATGGATACACACTATATCTAGATCTTGGTGAATTGTGCTTTGACCTACTATCTAGATCAATTCCAATGAATAGCACAAGTACTTTACTTGGTCACATAGACCTTCTTCTGATGGCTCAAAACTTTGCACACTCTATTCTCTTCTTAATCAACCATGAACCACACTTCAACAATCACAAATGACTACTTATAAATTTCTTTCCTCTAAATGATATGATCAAGTCAGCCTATTAGAACCACCTTGAAATAATATTAAAGAAACTACAAAAAACTCTTATAAACATTTTGTTGGCTCTACTATGCACGCAACACGTTTTGGGACTTGTCCACTAATATAATTGTAGATGCACACTACACACTGTCAGCTCTACCAAAACAATTGGATCTTTCTCCTCAAGATGAATTAAATCATGCACTCTTAATAAAACATCAATAACTCTCCTCTAAGCTTAAATACATGGGCACATACCCACAAGATAGGTGCAACTACATAACCAAAAAACTCTTTATCGACTCTTCTGAATAAACACAGGAAATTGTTGATGGTGAATAGCGACTGCATAAATTCAATTATGCTCATCAAA
Organism: Chamaecyparis obtusa; assembly: GCA_027943335.1. Lineage (NCBI taxonomy): Eukaryota > Viridiplantae > Streptophyta > Pinopsida > Cupressales > Cupressaceae > Chamaecyparis > Chamaecyparis obtusa. The sequence continues at coordinate 28,503 of BSBK01002935.1, read as the reverse complement.
AAACTATGTGTCTATAAATTAAACATCACTAACATGTCTTCGACATATATCCAAGCATGGAAGGCTCCATGATAACTATACGAACAACCATACATAGAACACTGCCTCTAAATCTGTGAGGAACACTGCTGACACAAGCTGCTATATAATTGTCTGTATTAATAGTTAACCTCTACACCCATGATATCATGATGATATCATGTCCATGCTACATATACTGAAATCTTATTGCATAAGACTTCCACACATGCTACTTTCCATATATTGTCATCAATGATAAACATACAGTCAGTACTGGCCTGCTGGCAAATCTCCAACAAAAATGTCTTCTATTAACTTTGCAAGTCATAATGTATTACATATCATCTTTGTTGACCATAACTATACCACAATATAGTAATATTCTGACTCTGTAATTAGTCCTTATCATGACTGTGTCTCCAATACCAAAATTCTCTTCATCCGATCACTCAAGAATAAGTGTTACCATAAATGACAACCATTAAGTGATTCATAGTTCTCCCAAAACATCACTTTCCAAATTTTTCAACATTCCAAAGTCTATATCCAAATTCATTAATGTCATTTCTAATAAATATACATTTCTTTGACTTAGCTTCCAAGTGGTTTCTATTTTCAAAATTTATGTGTAAATGCTTCACAACTAAAAGTTCTAAGAAAAGAATAACTCACCTTCTTACCTATCCATGCTTCCTCTAGAATACCACAACTCAAAGTAGTAGAGAAAACTCTATTTATTAAATAAAAAAGATTATTTACACCCTCTTATCACATGTTTAAGGATATCCTAGTGTGCAACCTCATACTTGTTGACGCTCCACATTATTGTCTTATTCATACATTCAACCACTCCATTTTCTTGTGAAGTCCTTATCTAACCATTTTATTCCTATGAATACCATTAGATGAAAAATAATATTCAAACCCTTTTCTACAATACTCACCACCATTATCATATCTCAGACATAAGAGTCTTTTACTAGTTTCATTCTGCTCCAATTTTTTCCATTTTTTAAAAGTTTCAAATAAATCATATTTATTCCTAAGGAAATAATTTCATACTTTTCTAGTTTCATCATTAATGAATCTCACTTAATACAGAGATCCAATGAGGGAATATATACCTAAACTAGTCCCCATACATATGTAGGTACAAGCTCTAATTTTTCATCATTCTTTTCCTTTGCACTTTTGACAAAACTAACTCTCTTTTGTTTTTTATTCACACAACTTTCACAAAACTCCATATTGATATATTTCAGATTTGGTAAGACTTTCTTTGAATAAATTAATTTTATACCTTTTTCACTCATATTTCCATGTCTATTGTACCATGTTTATATTTAAGAATCCACAATGATAGTTTGATAGTTGCTTTTTTTAGTAACAATTAAAGTTGGAGGAATAGTATGACCTATACAAATATATAAGGTTCCTACTTTTACATATTTTCCTACTACTAAGGAGCCTCTTGAAAGCTTATAATTTTTGTCTTTAAAAGTAATTATGCAACCTTCATCACCTAGTTTCCTTGCTAAGATTAAATTCCTACTCAACCTTGGAACAAGCCTTACCTCTTGTAGTATCCAATGATTATCATTTTACAACTTAATCTCTTTATTTTCCTTTCCAACAATCTGATAGTAATCATTCTCCCTCAAATAAACTAGCCCAAAATCCCCTTATACACAATCAAGAAAATAACTTATATAGGGTGTAGCATAAAATAAGGCCCCCGAATCTAGAACCCATGAATCATGAGTATTTTAATGAAAAGAAGAAACACATCATCTTCAAATTTATCACTTGAAATATTAGCCTCCGTATTTATTTCTTGTTTGTCTCCTTTATTCTTTTTAGGCCAATAGTTTTTCTTCTGATGACCTAGTTTCCCATAGTAACATCAATCATTTGGTCCTTTGGATTGAGACCTCGTGCACTTTCATTTTCCTCTTGATTTCCCATGACTTTTAGAAAAATTTCCTCTCTCCCTTTATCTTCCTCTACTTTCTAGATTGAATACACTATCTGATGTGGATCCACCTGACCATTTTCCTATGAATTTCCTTAATACCAAAAACATCTTAAAAATATAGGGTATTTGAACTAGAAATCGAGTTACTAATAGTCATTACCAAGTAATTCCATCTTTTAGTAAAATAACAAAGAATAACAAGAGCCCTTATATCTTCATCAAAATGTACATTATGATAAGATAATTGACTGGTAAATGTATTAAACTAATTTAAATGATCAACAACTAACCCACCTTCTAGAATTTTCATATTAAATAAACACTTCATAAGAAATATCTTATTCAAAGCAAGGTTGTTTTTCATATAACTTCACTACAATATTTTTCAACTCTTTAGTTTTTTTTTCTCATGGAATATTAAATGTCACTGATTGTGCTAGGCATAAAAAAATAATACCAAGTTCTTTTTTATCCAAAATATCTCAATCCTCATGAGACATTCTTGTCAGTTTCTTGGATTTTCCTCCCAATGGCCACCATAAATCTTTCTGATAGAGATTTACCTACATTTGCATTTTCCATAACTGAAAGTTCTTTCCATAAAAATTATCAACCTTCAGCTTACAGTCATTTGCCATTACTTTCACTCAATAATGAGACTCCCACTCAATTTTGATACCTTACTATAGAGCATAAATGAAAATAACCTACTTTGATACCACTTGGAAGGATTATAATTTATAGAAATCCAATAGTTACATACAAATATAACCAACAATGTAGAGGAATTAAAAAAAAAAGAGAAATAGAACAAGAAGATACAAAGATTTAACATGTTTCACTCAATATTGGGCTACATTGACCAAAGAGAGGGTCCAATATTATTTTATTATCCAATGAAGTATACCTTACAGTCTAATCTCTTTTACATTGCACTACTGCATATTTATATACCCTTTAGGTAGTTTAATTATGTCCATTTAAAAGGTTATCCCTAACCCTAAAAGAATATTATTGTAATATCCACTCAAACTCATACATGTAATCATATACTTGTATAGACATACTCTTGTACGTAAATATTCTAATATTTACAAGAATGTGGGGGGATTTTGGCCACCTATGAAAATAGTGCTTCAGTCCAACATAGGCTAGCACTTCAAACCAACATACAACAATGTATCATGCTAACACCTCTACCCAATGAGTGAACAATAAACATGTGATTAGTCACCACATACAAACACCTCAAAGATAGTGGAAGTCATAGAGGACATATTTTCACAATTTATGGCACTAAGAACAATGCTTAGAAGAAAAGGGGTAGGCATCTAGGTTTAACCAATTCTAATAGAGAACACAAGCATCTTACCAAGCAACTTCTTAGTTATTTTAAGAGCTTCACAGCTTCATGGAAATTGATTCGTGAATGTGATTATGGATATAAATTGCACTTTTTGGAATGTTATGGGTCTTGAGTCATGTGACAGGAAAAATATCATAAAAATATTCCTCCTGATGTATAAAGGTATTGACATTCTTTTTCTTTAGGAGGTTAAGGTAGTAGTGTTTTCTTTGGACATTATCTTGAAATGTATGTAGAATGATTCCAAAATATTCTATACATCTCACAAGAAAGGTAAGGGAGGAGCTACACTATTAGTATGTCCTAAATGGACTAAGCCTATGTTGAAGTGGGGATGCTCACCCTGCAATAGATTGGTATGGATCATAGTTAACATTATATGAGAAGAAATTAGAATTTATAATATGTGTGCACCTAATAACCATAGACATGATTGAGTTATGGAGATGGATTTTAAATCTAGATAATATTTTGTGGATTGTAGGATGCAATTTTAACATGATTGAGGCTTCCCTAGACAAAGTTGGGAGAAATAAGTTTGAGTTGAAGGGAAGTGAGAAATTCTTCTAGTATAATTTTGTTAACAAGAATAAGCTATTTGATCCCTTAGGATTTTGAAAATCTAGCTATAAGGGTATTTGGAACACTTGGTCAAATTTTCAAAGTGGAAAAAGAGGATCTTTTGTAAGATTGATAGGTTTTAAGTAAATGGGGTTTCTTTTAGCCTTAGAAAAGATGGCATGGATTTTACTATTAAATTCATTCCATACACACTATCAGATCACCACCCTATTGCTTCCATCAATTTTTGGATTGGTAAGGCATGTGGAGATAAGGGGAAGATAGATGGCTTCTTTTTTTAACACTGCCTTGCTTAAGGATGAGGATGTGTCTTCACTTCTTTACATTATTAGCTTGTTTAAAAATAATGTGGTCCAACATCATATTGTAATTAGTAGATGGTCTCATAATATCAATAGTTGGAAGACTCTTTTCTAGGTGGTTGGAAGGAAGAAAGCTATAGATAGAAGATGGATGGAATAAGAGTTGCAACATAACTTTACCATAACTAAATAATTCTTACAATGTTACCCATATAATTTAGGAGAAAAAATAATTACTAGCCCAATCTAGGGACTCCCTCAAGAGGATCCACCAATACAATATCCAAGAGGCCAACAGTAGAGCCATAATTAACTGGATAAACCAATGGGGACAAGGGTTAAAAATTTACAATTTAATTAAGTTTGATAGGTGAAAATTATTATCTAACTCATAAATGTGATCCATACAAGGAATGTTAATTAATTAATTACAAATAAAATGTTCTAATTAAAATAATAGATGCAAGCTTTGAACTAATGGCTTGCTATGTTACTTTCCTAAGTTCTACAATGAACCAATGCAATATGTGTAGGATTTATTCATTCTAACAAATGTGGTGTATAAATTGAGCTCAAATGCATATAAATAGATTTTAAAAAATACACATTTGTTGCATTCCCATCTAGATCTTGAACTGTTAAGTGAGATTATTAACTATGTAAGAGCTATATTTTTTGAAAATTTGTATTTCATCTTCTTCTATTTTTACGATTACATATTATTCTTGTTTTAGGTTTTAAATGGAATTTCCTTTAGAAATGGTTTATTTAGAAAGGAGATGATTTTTTAAGTCTTTTAAAATTTCAAATGAGGGAAAATTTTTAGAATCCTTTGCATGTTTTTGATTTAAAAAAAAGTAGCAAGAGGGTGTTGGCCCATGGAACAGAAAGACTAGGAGCACATTAACAACACATTAATAGCACTAGTCTAATAGCAGATAAACATCATCAGAAAATAGTGTCCAGTCTGCCTTTATCACAAACAAAATTAAAGGTCCTAAGCAAAAAGAATGAACCAGATTAGCTTAACCAGAAAGTATAGAATATATTAATAGTAATATACCACGCAGGGCTAATCCAAAGTCTTAAAAACATAACCTTAAAATAGAAAAGCATAATAAAAAACCTGAGGCCAACAGGCCAAAACTAGAGCAAAATCACCATGGCAGTAGTAGCAGTTAAAATCTCCCGCCCAGACGCTTTGACATCAAGGTAGTAGCCCACTCTTCCTACAAAAATAGGAAGAGGTCTCTATTATCCTCATTAGCCTCCAATTTACTGCCAGTGATCTTCTCCTCCATATTACATAGAGTCACAACCAACACATGCATCGCCTTAAGGGAAAATTTGTTTGAATTAATGATGTAGGCTTTGATTTCCCTCATATCCTACTTGAGGCCAAGAATCTCATTATCCATCTCATCAAACTTCTATTTGAGGGAGCCTTTGAACCTATCATTTTCAGCCATTGCCATGGTATTGTGGTTAGTGAAAGGGGAATTGACCTACTGAGTGTAGGGAGAAGGCAAGGATAGGGTGTTGTTGCTAGGGATTTCATTCACAGTGGGCTAGGGTTTCAAAGGAGGATCATAAGCAGACCTAGGTGAGCTCAAGTGCTCAGTCGAGGAGCCCTTCATCAAACCAGAGGAGGCAGAGGTCTCCATATACTCTGAATGATTCTTGTTCTTAGAGGCCTTTTCCTTAAGTTTTCTTTTGCATTTCTCCTTGGCAGTTTTGTTGGACTGTCAGATAGTACCGCCTAAATCAACTTGCAACTCCACCTAACTATTTGAATTTTTTGGTTTTTTTAGCTTCCTCGGAGCTTCAAGGGTGCTATCAACCACTGTCTTTTCCTTAGCTTCCATGGACTCAGAGACATGGGATTCCTCTAAATCCTCTCCCCTTTTGAAGTGGTTTCTTACAGATCTCTTATAGCCTTTACCATCATGCGGGACCAGGTCAGTAGCCTAGATGGACAGGGAGGAGGACTAAGAGGGCTTACTAGTTCTTGCAAGAGAAACGTCCTGGGTGACCTCCTTAATAATAAGGGGGAGTTGGGGTGGAGGGAAAATGGGTTTATGGAAATTGTACAAATAGAGCAAGAGGTCCTAGTGAAGGATGGGAATCAGCTTCTTAGGATTCTTGTTCTCTTTTATGTCCAGGATGTTACTTTCTAGTGAGTGGAGGTAGAATGGGATGGAAATAAGGTCCCTATTCCTAATGTGGTTAAGCAACGACGGATGATAATAATAAAACACATTAAATTTTCCCTCAAGAGTGAACTATTTCATGATATTGTGACACACCTTAGGCCAAAGGTTAGGGAGCAGGTCACGGTTGAATCCCCCAAAATGTTTCATAGGCTTCTCACCCAGCCAGAAGAACTGATTAAGACTGGTAATGTCTAGTGTCCAACTAGTTTTCTTGTACTTCCTAATAGGCCAACACTAGGGTAAATAATAAGAAAGATTTAATATAAATTAAGATGATTTCCAGCTTGGTCTATTCATGTCAATCTAGGGGCGTAAGCTTGGGAAAGATGTTTGGGTAATATACCATTAAGGGGTGTCGATTGTGAGAGGAGGGATTATGAATGCATCTAGAACACACAAGAATAAATCAATAGTAAACTAAAATAATTCTGGTGACAGGAACTGTCACTTCCTGGTGATAGGAACTATAATTTTCTAGCAATAACAATTTCATTAGATCTAATAATCCAAAAAACAAAACTCTCAAATACAAATCAAACTAAGCTACAGGCCATAAACGTGCATAAGATATGGATGGTTAATTTGATAAAATAATTCCTTAATGCACAATTCTTTCTCTTCTAATTCTATGATTAAAATTCTATAGGAACTATAATACAAAAATGTGACAGGAACCATAGTACAGAAATGCGATAGGAACTGCAGTACAAAAATTAAGAAAGATTATAATAGAAATTAAATCTGAAAGCCATATCAACTAGATGTGCAACATAGAAATAAAAATAGATTATTAACACTCATTGAATATAGAAATATAATATTAACTAACAAATATTATTAAACTATCAAACATAACAATATAAAACATAATAAACAAATGTCAAAACACACTAGAATAAATTATTTATAGTCTATCAGCTACTGGAGAGTGGGTGCCCTTCCTCCCATCAGATGACAGAGATAAAGCTTAAAAAACTATGATGGAAACAATCAACACAATGATTTTATTTCTTAACAATTTGATACCAAGGAATTACATTCAATGTTTACATATGCTGCTTATATTATTGCAGCTTGTAACAAATAGTATTAAAATAGATAATTTGTTTTTGAACGTGGCCAACAAGTTGAAAATAATTGGTTTACATAATTTATTATTTGTTGGCCTCATAATAAAACAAATTTGATATAACTATGGCTATAAATAAAAAAAGATATGTCATAATAATCTGTACAAAATCTTGGATACTAGCGACCTATTAAAGAAAATAATAATAAGATACTATAATATTTGGAGATCCTCATTAAAGCCAATAAATGCATTATTTTTTGTTATCCTCAACAAAGTTGTCAAAATAATTGGGTAATCAAACAACATGCATGACAATATACGAAATGCTGAAGTGGATAATCAAATAAATCCATGTGGAAAATGACAAGAACAATTGTTTAGATAGTAGATTATGGTGAAGAAGGCAATAGGAAGATCATATTGTTCTTGTAGCAGAACATTCATAAATTATGGTGAAGGAGACAGGAAGACTAGAAAGCTCCTGTAGTAGAAAGTTCCTGTAATTTATATGTTGCAAGCTTGGTTTTGTAAAGGCTTAGGATTATAATTTTTATTAGTAAAAACAATCAATAATATATTTTCTATATTTTAATCCCAAAACTATAATAAATACTATGTATATATATTAAATCATATGCAATGTAAAATAGGAAAATGGAACGAAATGTGATGGAAATGGAATAGGGAAGTAAGTATGAAACTCAATGAAATGGATTAAAATATGGCATAGAATGGGTCATAAATGGCTCTCATCATTCCACCCAACTTAGCATATTGCATGCCCTCATGCAATTAATATTATCAAGGGGTCTCTGGTATGAACTAGAAGTACTTTGGATTTATCATTTTGGCTTTGTCTCTATGCTGAACCATGATAACTTGTATATAAACATAAATCCTTTTCTTTGCTTCACATGACAAGTTTTTTTTATTTTTTTCTTCTTCAAATAGGGATATCTCTTTTCTCTTTTATTTTTATTTTATTTTTATTTTTTTATAGCATAATGGTTCAAAAGGTTACATATAGGGGAAATTTATCTCAATTTACACAAGAGAAGTTTAAATGGGTGAAATAGAAGAGATGAGAGACAAAATGATGTAGGAGCATCCCAGGGTAGTTGGTTATCCTGCATGTTTGGGAAATTTGATGGAGTCATGTGGACTTATTTTCATATGTGAGGGGTTTGGTAGAGTTGGATAAACCTACTTGGGTCTTGGGTAATTGGTTTTAATGTATTTAATGGAACTTGGCATGGTCTTGGTTGCTCAGCATGGCCTAGAAGGAGCTCAGCCTTGCTTGGGATTTTGGTGCCTATTTCAGGCCATATAAGTAATTTTCCAAGAAGAGTTAGAGGCTAAAAATTTCAGGGATTGAAGAGGGCCTATATTTCTACCTACGGTTAGAAGCATGACTTATAATTCATCTAGAGCTAGGAGATATCATTATTTTACTAAGACATCTATTTTGGGCATTTAATTGTTGTTGTTGGCCAACTTGTGGCATTTAATTTCGGTATTTGTATTTAATTTATGTTCAGGGCTGACCTATGGCTTAGATTGGTATAAGTAGGGGTTTTGGGGAAAGTATTTAGTCATTATTCATCCATCTTGGAGAAGAGGAAGAGGTAGAGGAATGAGTTTTGAGAGGAGCTAGTGGTTGCGGCTTGGGAAACAAGGAGATTTCTTGGTGGGCTTGCGAGCACAAGTTTAGATGTTCCTTGGGGGTTCCTACCAGTGTGTGGATCTAGGCTAGCTAGTTTTTTGGTTTGGATCTTGTGAGATCTTGTTGAGTTTCTATTGTAATTGCATTGTATTTGGCCGTAACCCAAAAGGCCTTACAGCCGGGCATGTTGGATGAAAATATAATGATTCTATTATGAGTACTAGCATTATGTGGTTCTAAATCTTTGTATTGTTATTATATTCTATTGTGTGGTTATTTTCTAGGGGCTAGGACAATTCCATCAGGGATTCTCCTACCTTGCACTGCATGAAGTGGTATTAGAGTGAAGGTTGTTCCTGAGTGTGCGGACAAAGCACCGAATGTGAGGCAGTTTGCACTAGGACCTTGGGTGGAGTTTATCAGAGAACAGTTGTTCCTGAGTGTGTGGACAGAGCACTGAATGTGAGATAGTTTGCACCAGGACCTTGGGTTGGGTGAAAGTTTCCTTAAGAGGACATGAGTATGGAGAAGAGAAAGAAGAAGATGACTTTTGTGATTGGATGGATTCTAAGAATTCCTAGACTTGAGAAAATTAGAGAGAGATATCAAGAAGTGACAAGAGTCGCAATACTAGATTTGAAGAAACAAGTGGCTAAATTAGAAGTGGAGATGAAAAAGAGAAGAGCGATTCATCAAAAAAGAGATGATGATAGAAGAGGGCATAGCGAGGTCAAGATGGAAGTTGGTTTTGTTGATCAGTGTGTGGAGGCTGATGCGGAACCTGTGGAGAAACTTGTGGATGTTTCTATGGAGCTTCCTAACCTTGTTGATGCTATGATTGAGGTTGGTTTTCATGATCAGTTGGTTGAGTCTGACATGGAAATTATGGAGCACTTGGTCATGGATAATCAGGTTGCTAGGGGTGATGATCCATATGTTGGTGATATGGATGTTATTGATATCGATATTGCTGGTGTGGATTCACCAGTTGCTGATGTGGTTGAGGATCTACATGATACGACAAATCTGTATGTTCTTGATGTGGACCTGTTCATGGTTGACATGGTTGAGGATTTACATGTTGCTCCTATTGTGGATTTGAGCTTACATGTTGGTGACATGGATTTCATGTTCAAGGATATTGTTTTTGTTGGTAGTGATTAGCTACAGAGAATGTTGGTGAGGCACTATGTTCAGTTTGTTCCTCACAGTGAGCATGTTGATTGGATGGTTGAGATTCTAGTGGTTGACAAATGGATGCAAATTTGGGTGATTTGCATGTTGGTTCTATTGTACCTATTGGAGTGTAAGCCTTTGGTGAAGATGAAGATGGTTGTAGATATTTCATCTTGCATCAAAGTATGAGGCATACTTCTTTTCGCACCTGGGGAGTCTGATGCAAGAGCATCCCAGGGTAGTTGGCTATCTTGCATGTTTGGGAAATTTGATGGAGTCATGTGGACTTATTTTCATATGTGAGGGGTTTGGTAGAGTTGGATAAACCTACTTGGGTCTTGGGTAATTGGTTTTGATGTATTTAATGGAACTTGGCATGGTCTTGGTTGCTCAGCATGGCCTAGAAGGAGCTCGGCCTTGCTTGGGATTTTGGTGCCTATTTCAAGCCATATAAGTAATTTTTCACAAAGATTTAGAGGCTAAAAATTTCAGGGATTGAAGAGGTCCTATATTTCTACCTACGGTTTGAAGCACGAGTTCTAATTCATCAATAGCTAGGAGATATTGTGATTTTACAAAGACATCTATTTTGGGCATTTAATTGTTGTTGTTGGCTAACTTGTGGCATTTAATTTCGGTATTTGTATTTAATTTATATTCAGGGCTGACCTATGGCTTAGATTGGTATAAGTAGGGGTTATGGGGGAAGTCTTTAGTCATTATTCATCCATCTTGGAGAAGAGGAAGAGGTAGAGGAATGAGTTTTGAGAGGAGCTAGTGGCTACGGCTTGGGAAACAAGGAGATTGCTTGCTGGGCTTAAGAGCACAAGTTTAGATCTTCCTTGGGGGTTCTTAACAATGTGTGGATCTAGGCTAGCTAGGGTTTTGGTTTGGATCTTGTGAGATCTTTTGGATTTTCTATTGTAATTGTATTGTATTTGGTCGTAACCCAGAAGGCCTTATAGCCAGGCATGTTGGATGAAAATATAATGATTCTATTATGAGTACTGGCATTATGTGGTTCTAAATCTTTGTATTGTTATTATATTCTATTGTGTGGTTATTTTCTAGGGGCTAGGACATCTCCATCAGGGATTCTCCTACCTTGCATTGCATGAAGTGGTATCAGAGTGAAGGTTGTTCCTGAGTGTGCGGATAGAGTGCTGAATGTGAGGTAGTTTGCACCAGGACCTTGGGTGGAGTTTATCAGAGCATAGTTGTTCCTGAGTGTGTGGACAGAGTGCTGAATGTGAGACAGTTTGCACCAGGACCTTGGGTTGGGTGCAAGTTTCGTTAAGAGGACATGAGTATGGAGAAGAGAAAGAAGAAGATGACTTTTGTGATTGGATGGATTCTTAGAATTCCTAGACTTGAGAAAAATAGAGAGAGATATCAAGAAGTGACAAGAGTTGCAATACTAGATTTGAAGAAACAAGTGGCTAAATTAGAAGTGGAGATGAAAAAGAGAAGAGAGATTCATCAAAAAAGAGATGATGATAGAAGAGGGCATAGCGAGGTCAAGATGGAAGTTGGTTTTGTTGATTAGTGTGTGGAGGCTGATGTGGAACCTATGGAGAAACTTGTGGATGTTTCTATGGAGCTTCCTAACCTTGTTGATGCTGTGATTGAGGTTGGTTTTCATGATCAATTGGTTGAGTCTGACATGGAAATTATGGAGCACCTGGTCATGGATAATTAGGTTGCTAAGGGTGATGATCCATATGTTGGTGATATGGATGTTGTTGATATGGATATTTCTGGTGTGGATTCACTAGTTGTTGATGTGGTTGAGGATCTACATGATACTATGAACCTGTATGTTCTTGATGTGAACCTGTTGGTGGTTGACATGGTTAAGGATTTACATGTTGTTCCTATTGTGGATTTGAGCTTACATGTTGGTGACATGGATTTAATGTTCAAGGATATTGTTTTTGTTGGTAGTGATTAGCTACAGAGAATGTTGGTGAGGCACTATGTTCAGTTTGTTCCTCGCAGTGAGCATGTTGATTGGATGGTTGAGATTCTAGTGGTTGGCAGATGGATGCAGATTTGGGTGATTTTCATGTTGGCTCTATTGTACCTATTGGAGTGTAAGCCTTTGGTGAAGATGAAGATGGTTGCAGATATTTCATCTTGCGTCAAAGTATGAGGCATACTTCTTTTCGCACCTGGGGAGTCTGATGCAGGAGCATCCCAGGGTAGTTGGCTATCCTGCATGTTTGGGAAATTTGATGGAGTCATGTGGACTTATTTTCATATGTGAGGGGTTTGGTAGAGTTGGATAAACCTACTTGGGTCTTGGATAATTGGTTTTGATGTATTTAATGGAACTTGGCATGGTCTTGGTTGCTCAGCATGGCCTAGAAGGAGCTCGGCCTTGCTTGGGATTTTGGTGCCTATTTCAGGCCATATAAGTAATTTTCCACAAATATTTAGAGGCTAAAAATTTTAGGGATTGAAGAGGTCTTATATTTCTACCTACGGTTTGAAGCATGAGTTCTAATTCATCCAGAGCTAGGAGATATTGTGATTTTACTAAGACATCTATTTTGGGCATTTAATTATTGTTGTTGGCCGACTTGTGGCATTTAATTTTGGTATTTGTATTTAATTTATGTTCAGGGCTGACCTATGGCTTAGATTGGTATAATTAGGGGTTGTGGGCAAAGTCTTTAGTCATTATTCATCCATCTTGGAGAAGAGGAATAGGTAGAGGAATGAGTTTTGAGAGGAGCTAGTGGCTGCAGCTTGGGAAAGAAGGAGATTGCTTGGTGGGCTTGTGAGCACAAGTTTAGATCTTCCTTGGGGGTTCCTACCAATGTGTGGATCTAGGCTAGCTAGGGTTTTGGTTTGGATCTTGTGAGATCTTTTGGAGTTTCTATTGTAATTGCATTGTATTTGGCCGTAACCCGGAAGGCCTTATAGCCAGGCATGTTGGATGAAAATATAATGATTCTATTATGAGTACTGGCATTATGTGGTTCTAAATATTTGTATTGTTATTATATTCTATTGTGTGGTTATTTGCTAGGGGCTAGGACATCTCCATCAGGGATTCTCCTACCTTGCACTGCATGACAAAATAAAGGTTATTGTATGATGGATATAATGGATAGCATGATGGAATTATTAAGGGAGATGGATGGAAGATAATAGGATGACATTCCTCCCCCCAACTTAAAGGTTGACCATCTGCGGGAAACAAGGAGAGGCTAGGTAGGGGTGTTGCATAATGATCAGCTTAATAAGTAATATAAATAAAGTTAAGAGATAAAATAATGAAAAAAAAAATTGATAGTTTTACCAACATGCATGGGCAAAGAAACCAAGGGTGGAACATAGAGAAACTTAGCAATCAACACCTCCAAAATGGATGAATCAACAACAAGGAACAAAGAGAGGCATCCAGAACTGCAACACCACAAAAGATGACCATCAAATTGAAATCACTGAGAGAGCATACCATGAGAAGGAACAAAAAACTAGGAGAGAGACTATAACTATAGGAGCCACCACCATCAAATTGAAGCAATGTAGAACAAACAATGGGTAGCACATTCCACTAAAACACCTTAATTGAGTAGGTATCACATACTATAGGTGATCAAAGTGTTGATGACCATGCTAAAGAAGAAATTCAAGAGGGAATGACTACAGGTCCCAAGAGCTAAAGAACCACAAAATCCATTGAGTGTTCCTGAAAACAATGATTAGTATAAAAACCAAGAACACTAATTATTGCATTTTTTTATGTTCATTTGTTTCAATATTTATTTTTTTTCAAATTTTGATAACGACAAGAGATCACTGGCAAGCCAGTTTTCAATCACTCGCTGCTTAATGGTGCTATAAAAATAGTTTTCACCACTAAGAATTTATTTTTCAATTAATATCCGCTAGAAATTGGTTTTCAGATATTAACTGGACAACAATGCCCGAAGGTTTTCATTGTTGGATCTTTTATCGCTTTTTTTTCTTTCTATTTTTTTTTTTCATTTTTCATTTTTCAATAACTGCATAAAATGACCAAAAAGAATGAAATCTCAACAGGGATGATGAAAAATGATATCATCCAAAACTTGAGTTTTTTCCATGATCACGCAGAAGGCTCTGTTGAAACTTGATTGCTTCACAAACTTGAAATGATGACCAAGAATAATCTCCACAAAGTTCAGAACACTGAAACATTGCGCTACCAACCTTGATCTATGTATCTCATGCCATTGAATTTAAAATCTTCTTGGAGAACTTCAAAACACACTAGCACACTTGGGTAAGATAATCACTCATAATGATGTTGATACTCATATTTCTCTATGATGATAAAATAGGATGACATCTCATGAAGATAGGAAACCCTATTTTGTTGAAGCTTGAGAGATATCCATTGTAGAAAAATGTAAATTGGCAAGTAACACACCTTCATTACCAAAGACATGAGAATGGAGTGAAAACCAAGAGTAGTCACCAATGTGTCCATAAAACTTCAAAGAGGAGACATGACTCAAGGAAGGAGTGTGATGATCGAAAATGTCACCAAAGTTTTTCTGGATGTGTAGCTCAAAACTAATCATGAATCTCATAGACCAAGTTTCATATTTTCCTCCATGTGATAAATCACCAAAGAAAATAAATTTTATCTCAAGGTGGGGAACACCCTATGAAAAAATCTCCATGTGATCTCCAATAGTAAAGCACAAGTGATATAGATATGCACCAGATAGCCAGCAAGCCCACACAATGTTAATAAAGCCAACATAGTGTGTTATGCAATACTTGTGTAGAGAAGAATCATCAAATGGTATTGGTTCTTAGATCATCTCACCACAACAAGAGACCTGTAACCATATTCTCAAAACCAAGCATATCAAGTATAGTAAAGCAATTTTTATCTAATTAATAACCCCACCATTAAGTGAGTAATGCATTTTTACTAATGATAGGTAGAGTTATTCATATGAATAAATACTTCATAAAAACAAATGAATATGATTACAATTAATGTGATTCAATCAACATAGGAATACATACCTTAAATTGTTGAGATGTCATATGTCAAGATTTGCTAAAAGGACCAACAAAACAATCAATGAAGCTTGATTGAAAATCATCCAAGAATCACAAATTTGTAGGGATTCCCCCCAACTTAATTTCATGTGATAAGGTCATGAGAACATTAGGATAACCAAAGAAATTAGGTAACCCAAAGAGAGTAACACATCTTTAGAATTTTGTGAGCCTATTTGAATGATAGATAAATCAAATATTCCAATAATTCAATGAATGTACTCCCAAATTAACTATAGGTTATAAAAGCATGGGGAATTTGAATCATCCAAGGAATCAAGAAATGGATTTAGTGCTTTTAATCAATGAATGATCATCTAGAGATACAAGAACCAAGAATGAAAAATATATAGATAGTAATGCCTTGATCCTTGCTAAATAAATGAATCATCCATAGTGTATTTGGTCATCTGAGGATAATGGAAAGAATCAACAATGAGGAGTAATGATCATCTAGTTGTAACATATTGTCCATTAATGCATATAATCCCTTATAATTGCGCTTAATCAATTATTGGTCCTAAATGAACAAGTATGTGAGGAATGCTCATTTTAACCATAGGCCTCCAAAGATCAATATGCATAAGTACAAAAGTAAGAAAATATAGATCTTGGAGGATCTAGCAACACATTTGTGGAATGAGCAATGCATATTGTTTAATATTATTTAGTGTATGAGTAATGTTTACACACATATTTATGAGTCCAATAATTAGAATTGGTGCAGTTTGAAGTATGGGCTCATTTGTGAGTATTTAGAATTCACTAAGTGGAAAAAAAGAACAAAGTTGATTATAAGTCAATAAATGATATTGTTCTTCTAATTTAAGTAAACCAAAATCACATCCCTTATATGCATCAATATATTCCAATGTTGATTTATCAAGTTCAAGCATATCATTAGATAGTAAAGGGATCTGTGAAAGTTTATAGGTACTATTAACCACCTTATTATGAAGTGTTTTATGAGGCAATATAGTTGCCTTTGGTGGATATGGTGGAGTGGGTATAATATAATGTGAATGAGATAATGAATATGGTAAGTAGTGTGAAGGAAATAAATTAGATGGGAATAAGTAGGATGGGTGGAATGAAGATGGTAAAGATGCGTATAGTGTTTGTTGTGAGTATTCTTGATTCCATTTATCATGCATATTATGTAAAGAAGTGTTTTTTGAAGAAACATGTTGGCTTTGTAATGAAATAGAGTGACAATACATATTACCAACATAATGCATACCATGATCTTCTTGAGTTGGAATTTGAAATAGGTGACCAATTACAGGAAAAGCTCATTCACTTGCATCCTTTTTGTAGTGAGATTCACAAATGTCTTATGCTTCATTTGCCATGCACTCTTGGTTGTTCAGGCATATGCATTGGTCATCTTTCCTGTAGCAATTAGAACAACAAGTGGTTAAGTTTTCATCCTCAAAATCACATTGCTCTAAGAATTCATCAATAATTTGCTCATGTTCAAACATAGAGATAGAATTCTTGCATACCTATGATAATAGAAGATCAAGATCATTTAAGTTACATTTAGTAGGTAAAGAGGATGTAAAAATATCACCTTTGGTCGGCGCAATTTCCCCACCAATTTCTTCTATTGTTTTTAAATTTGAAGGTAGGGGTCTGGGGGTGGCAGCCACTGGTGGGGTCAAGGGGCAACACCCCTTGTGGGGTCTTGGGGCGGTGCCCAAGCACATTTTCCCTCTTGTGTTCCCTTCAAATTTTGCATTTTTGAAGCAAATTTCAACCAAAATTGATGGACTTGAACAACCTTCAAAATGTATCATTTTTAACATTTTTTCTTCAAAATAGCTTCTTTTCTTTACCAATAACTCACAACAACTAGTGATAATGTAAAATTGAATCTAATTTCTAAGACCTACTTGCAAACTCTAAAACAATGCATCTATATGATTTACACAATGCAAATTAAGATTAATTACTTCAGCAAGGCTAGCAATTGCAAAAGCTTTCATCCTACCACATTGTTCCTAACTTAGTTCATCAAGCTAACATGCCTTTGACACCTTTCCCCAGCAATGGTGCCAAAATGATAGGCCAAAAGTAGGGTAAATAATAAGAAAGATTTAATATAAATTAAGATGATTTCCAGCTTGGTCTATTCATGTCAATCCAGGGGCGTAAGCTTGTGAAAGATGTCCGGGTAATATACCATCAAGGGGTGCCGGTTGTGAGAGGAGCGATTATGAATGCATCTAGAACACACAAGAATAAATCTGCAATAAACTAAAATAATTCTGGCGACGGGAACTGTCACTTCCTGGCGATAGGAACTATAATTTTCTAGCAATAAAAATTTCAATAGATCTAATAATCCAAAAAACAAAACTCTCAAATACAAATCAAACTAAGTTACATGCCATAAACATGCATAAGATATGGATGGTTAATCTGATAAAATAATTCCTTAATGCACAATTCTTTCTCTTCTAATTCTGTGATTAAAATTCTATAGGAACTATATTACAGAAATGCGACAAGAACCATAGTACAGAAATGTGACAAGAACTGCAGTACAAAATTAAGAAAGATTATAATAGAAATTAAATCTGAAAGCCATATCAACTAGATGTGCAACATAGAAATAAAAATAGATTATTAACACTCATTGAATATAGAAATATAATATTAACTAATAAATATTATTAAACTATCAAACATAACAATATAAAACATAATAAACAAATGTCAAAACACACTAGAATAAATTATTTATAGTCTATCAGCTGCTGGAGAGTGGGCGCCCTTCCTCCCATCAAATATGGGAAAATACAATATGCCAATAACATAAGAAAATTAAAAACATATAGCATTCCTGATGATATTATCAGTAGTCCCAAACTGAAGGCCTTAGAATGAGGAGATGACAACACAAAGAGCCTGCACCAAAACCATTGCTTGATAGAGAAAAACCATCGAAGCTAAGTAAAACATTTCTGACCAAAATAACGAGGCTAATAGAGTGACTCAATGTCGGTACCACATGTTTGAAAACCTACACACATAATTGGAGAGCCAAAAAACAAAAAGAGTAGAGGTCATAGAATAATATACCAAATGTTAGCCTTCCATAAAAACAAAGGGGGTATCTGTGGAGCCCAACTTAAGGTTAAGGTCAAGTAGGGGTTGTGAAGGGATTGAAATTGGGGTATGTGCTAATGGAACAATAATGGAAGAATTCTACTCCAGCAAATCAAGAATAACAAAAATAATTTGGTGGACATTGTTTACATATTCTTTAGAGAATTAATTTCCATACTGATCCATAGCAACCTTAATCAGACGAAATGATTTCTTTTGCAAGCCCTTTTTAATACTCTCAAGAACCATGTAAATTTCATGGTTACAAAGAACTGCATGATGATGAAAGAGACCACCTATTAGCGCAGCCCCACCCCATAAATCATATTTTTAAAGAGCTCTAGAAATTTTGTTACCCTGCAGAAATACTGGCCTAACATATCTGCTACAAATCAACCCACGTTAGAATGGGGATTGAAGCAAGTCCAACACATTAGAGAGAAAGATTGACAAGATCTGAGAAGGGAAAATAATACGTCTTCCTGAAGGAACAAGAACATCAAACCCAATAATTTGTTTGATACCATGATGAATGTGTGGCCCATCACAAACAAAGATTGTGGCTAGCAGGTAATCTTTGATGAATCCAAGGAATGACTTCTCCCATTCTTCAACTTCTAGAAGATGTCTAAAGTTCTTTGGATAATAATCCATGTGAAGAGATGAGAAAGTCAAACATAACTCCATAGAAGAACTAACACCAACTAGGAAGCTAGGGTGATTCATCATTACGCAAAGAAAAACACATAGTGGAAGAGAACCTGGGCCAGAGGAGTCAAATAGAAGCACAATATGGGAAATAAAATGTAGGAGGCAAAAAAAAGACCCCATAAATAAGAGGAGAAAATACTACTATGACTAAATGAGGGATTTATTAACAATAATGACATTTGATGGAGAAAATATTTGGAATCCCAAGAAATGGCCAAAGGACAGTCGACACATGGGAGATGTCACACAAGAGAGTTATTGCAAAAATTTGCATGATGAGAAGGTATGCCAAATAAATCACAAGATCAAAGAAAGGATGAAAGAGATCCAAATTGGCACAATGATTAATGAACACCAGTCAAGCACAGATAGGTTTTGATGAATGCCTAGAGGAGAAGTACTCATCGAATAAGGTGGCCCAACTATGAAGATAGATCATCAAGAAGGAATGATGTAAAGGTCAATCTTAAAACAATTATGCTGACCGAGGAGGACACATCATATAAAAGAGTAAAAGGTTTCCAACTCAAAAAATAATTAGTTACACATGTACCATAGACCGAGAACCACATATGGCCTTGAAATTGCTACAACCCCTGCATAATGCTATTAGATCCAAAAGTAATAATGAATCATATTTTCTAACTATAATGTATAAGAAGTTATGGGTGCCTAAGAAATCCTAGATCACAATAGTACATCTCCTGACTAATATCATATTGTACTTTCTTACAACCATAACTGATTAATCATTTAAATCCATCAATAAGTAGCTATGGGTGCATAAGAAAGACTAGATCATAAAAGAACATCTCTTGAGAAATGCTAACGGATCCAGGTGCAACAATATATCATACTTTGTAGCAAGTATAACTAATTAACCATATAACATGTATAAGTAGCTATGGGTATAATAGAAAGGGTATTTTGCAAAAGTATGAAGAGTATAATTCGCAAGGAGTGCCAAAATTCTCTTTAACAAGAATATAAAAATAATTTTAAAGAAATAGTGCAACTTTAAGGGATAACAAGGATAGCACTAATATGAAGACTCCTCAATAATTGCAATGATGGTAGGAAAGTGGTTTAACATATTAGCTAAAGATCAAGAATCAAAATGAATCTTGTTGCAACAAAAATTTTCCAAGCAATCTACCAGAAAGTTGCCTTCTCTATAAGTATGAGGAATAAGAAAATTGTCCAAGGAATTGATGATATCCCAGATTTGATGAAGAATATAAGTTAAGTGCCAATTATCAATTTTTCTATGAATGCGAGCATTAATAATAACAAATGAGTCACCATCAATATGCAAATTTGAAAATGTCATCTTCTTAGCAATAATTAACCCTTCGAACAGAGCAATAGCTTCTACCATACTATTGGTACTAGGGGCAATATGGGATGCCAAAAAATCTGATACTTTACCTTCGTGGTTTCTCAGACAAGCCCCAATACCTGACTCCCCCAGATTCCCTCTAGAAAACCCATCAAGATTAAGCTTTATGAGAGGGGGACTAGGAGGAATCCATTTAATTGAAGACCTAGAGATAGGAATTTTTCTGACACAGGGAAAAATAGGGCAGGAGGGAAAGGAAATGAGCTTCCAGGAGCAGGTTACCTGGCTATCCCATGAAGAAAAAGTGGCATTAGGATTGAAATGGCCAGAAGACATATTGTTAACTATCTCAAAGATGATCCTTTCTATAGTAGAGCTAACTAAAGAAATATTTGAGAACTCTTTTCTAAATATTCTTTTGTTACATTCCCACCAAATCGACCAAATGACAGATGAAGGAACAACTATCAAAAGACATGCTCCCATAGGGACCTAGGAAAGGGGAAAGATATCAACAATTTATCCTTAACAAAGGACCAATAGTGATGGGAAAAGGGGCAGTGAATGAAAAGGTGATCCACATACTCCTCTTGAGAATCACATAATACACACCTAAAAGGTGCAACAATATTGAATTTGGCTAGCTTGTCACTAGTTAGAATTCTTCTTTGAATAGCCAGCCAAGAGAAAACACTAGCTTTTGGAAGGACCCATTTATCCCAACAAAATGTGAAATTTCTCTGAGAACTATGTTGCTCAGCCAATTATTGAAGAGACTCATAGCCAGACTTAATAGAATATAAGCCTTTATTAGAGGGGCACCATAGAAGTTTATCACTACCTTTAGAGAGAAACACTAATCTATTATCAAGTACTATTGTGAAATCCCTAGCAAGATTGATGTCTATAGGGAGGGAAGAAGGATCTTTTCTGGTCATCTTATGGAACACAATATCAATGTAATCCACATAGTCTACTAGAAAACCTCCCCAAAGAAGAGAGGAAACTCTCATGACCTCTTTTAATGAAATATAAGAATATAGAGGAGGGAGGCCACTACAAGAGTCTTTCCAAAGAGACACATTAAAGCCATTATTAACCTTCCAGGAAAGATATTTTGTAACAACTTATCTGGATGATATCATGAAATTCCATGTAGAAGATCCCGAAGGGGAGTTATAAATAGTAAATATTCTATTAGGATAAGGAGAGTCTAGATATTTATCTTGCATGATCTGACACCATATGGACTGAGACTTGAAATACATGTTCTAGACTAACTTTCCACCAAAAGCCTTATTTCTCAAAGATAGGTTATGCGGGTAAAAGCACAAATGACTATCACCCTTTTGGCTAACTCAGGTGACTCAGCTGAGTACCACTAGGCCCAGTCAGACTCGACTGAGTTAGTTTCGACTGAAAACATGTAAGCACCACATGATGCAAAATGACACCTACGTGGCGGGGTAGACTTGGCTGAGTCCTACTGTGATGCCCAAAAGTTTGGGTCAAAACATAACCAACAAATTTTTTTTAGAAGGGTAAAAGTTCCACGTTTACGATGCGGGACAAGTGTAAATGTCAACATCTCAAAAGAAACAGGTGGTCCAACCCCAACAAGGTTGTTAAATTTACCAAAGGATGCTAGAATAAATTTTCAATAAGAAGTTCGTTGATCAATTTCGTCGATCGATAGTCTAACAAACTTAGGTTACCTAAGAGAAATAGAATGTTTATGGTTAACGTTATTAGATAAATAGGTTAATCCCTTTTCCAATTTTGTTAATAACAAGACCAATTTGATTATGATGATCAGATTGACAACTTGTGAAAAATATTGAATATAAATTTAAATAGTCGTTTACATCAATCTCCGTTTTCGATAGAATATAAACTAATTCGATTAATAATTACAATGTACCCATCTAATCAATGTACTTTTAAACAATTAATACTCTTTAAGATAACATTAGTTTATGATAAATATAATCAAAGTTTATGATTCAATAATATATATCATACTAATTGATAATTATAATATATATTAATTTATTAATATATTTATTAATTAGTTAATATACTTATAATATATCAATTAATAATATGATCATGCTGTAACATTAGCATGTGGTACCATAAATATTAACTAAATATCTAGTTAGAACTTTGTCAAATAATAACCATTTATAGTTATTAACTATGCATCAATTTATAACAATACTAAAATACTATCTAACTACAATTAAAAGAAGACTTAATTTTCAAATTTCATTTTTTAAACAATGCTAAATATTATCAACTATTATTATTAATGACAAGACATAATCCACAAATTAACATAATTTAATAACATCTTAAACTAACTTTATTAAAAATACTAACTAATCTACACTAACATGATATTATTAACAATCTAGCATTGTAATCTCAACAATCTAAAACTAACTTATCTAATTACTAACCTAATCACTAAACTAAACATCCTACTAAACAACTAAGCTATCAAAACACAAACCTATCTATTCTTCCCATCTACTAGCCCAACTATCTACTCAAAGCAACCCTACTCTATGCATCCTAGGGTCCTATCCATCCACCCTATTCCCCACATCCATCTCTCAAGGACAAGGATGGGTACGCAATAAGAGGAAGGTGGAATTATGTTTGAACAAAAACATTAATTATCTCTGCCAAGACCTACGCCAAAACCAGCGCATGGGGAAGAGGAAGCATGGAAAGGGAAGTGGAAAGTGGGACCCACTCCCTTCCATGACAAGGTGAAGTACTCCCTAATTCAACTTTGCAATTAAATTCAAGGCATGACTAAGACCTGCATGAGTTGAAGACAAAGGGGTTAAAGCTAACCAAGAAAATCTTGATGATGTGTCACCAAGGACACCATCCCATCAATAAAAAGGTAAGGCTTGATCTTTATGCAAGGTTTATCCTTACTTCCCATGCACCTAACAAAGGGAAAGGTCTTTAATAAGGTATGGGGAGAGTTTGTTTAATAATATGAATTATTCTTTTGCATAAAAAAAAGTGGCAAGATTTAATATTTAAAAAGTGACTGTGGTAAGATTTTGTATGGGATTTTTATACCATACAAAATCCAGAGAGCATTTTTCTCTCTTAAAATTCTGTAGAGTGCTATTTTCAAAAGCACTGTTATATTGATATCCTTCTCTTTTTTTTTCATTACTTCTTCCTTAGCAAGCTGAGTTAATATTTCAACATAGATCAATTTGTATTCACTTAAACATTAAGATGCCAATGGTCTATAATAGGATTATTAATTACAAGGGTTATTATAGATTAATTGATCAACTAAGGTGGATTCAACTTTGAAGCTTACATGCTAAATTTTGACATAACCATCTTGATACGATATAGTTCTCTCTACATTTCCACATGATTTAATTCATTTTGAATGTTTTGTTTAAGTGCATAGCATATGGTTAAGGAGGAATTTAGACTAATCAAATGCATTATATAGTCATCCAATTTGTTTGCAGAAATATAGGAAGAGATAGAGATCATAATATTGTAGCAATTCAATTGACAAAGTAAATGTAATGCTTTCCATACAAAATCCAAATCCAAGTATACCATTATTCCTTCAACCATCTAAAACAAAATGTGCCAAAAGAGTGATTGAATGCACCATTCACATTTTACAATAATGCTCATACATCAAAGTATGGTTTCTTCCAACAAGCATAACCAAGGAATTGAACTCCATCAAACTTCATTCACTTGAATCTTGACTTCAAAACCTGCCATGAACAAAAAGGATAGGAACCATGGGATGCTCACCTCCCATCCTAGGCCTCTCATGAGGCCACCCCCGAGCTTGGGGAAACCACAATGAATGGGATACAAACACTCACACACAAATACAACAAGAACATTCACATAAGAAAAATCCAAATTCCTTCAAGATGAAAACTAAGGAAATCTCATGAATATCCTTTGTGGGGTGTGGGTGGACAAACCATGGAGATAACCATTGCATAACAAAAACAAGGCCACACATGGACCCAAATATCTCTATTTCATACAAGGCTCACATGGCCATTCTTCCCTCCTTATACCCCCATTGCCACAAGGGCTAAATGCAAGGTTTCTTGGGGAAAATCCCTCACCCAAGATCATCTTTCCCCACACATGGAGGAGACTCTACACATGGAGTTGCCTCCATTTCCACACCCCCTCTTGGTTTCTCTTCCCTCCCAAGGGTGAGTGAATCCAAGAGATACAACCCAAAATCCAATTACATAAAAAAAATACATTGCATGCTTGCTCTCACCATGACCAACCATGGGAAGCTAAAACACAACATGAAACAATGCAAGCTTCCTCCATGACCAGCCATGGGAAGCTAAAAAAACATCAACACAAAAACACATACAACTTCTAAAACCATATGAGAGCAAGATTTCCTACCTCAAGCCCAATGCTAACGGAAGGATTGTTGAGCTCTATTCCAAACTCCAAGCTTTTTCTTCTAACTTTCAGGAACTCTCCAAAGATGGAGAATGGGTGAATACCCTATCCTTTGCCAAAATTCCTCTAAAAAGGCCTCTAAAACCTACCCTTACAAACCTCATTAATTAGGTCCTATCAAGCAAGTTGCAATTTCGTTCAAGGTTGCACATGAATTTTTAAAAGGGTCAACAAGTCAATTTTAGGCTATTTATAAGGTGAAAATACCCCTAACCCATGGGTAGATGGAATGGGTTAACTAATAAGGCATAAAACAACTTTCTAAAGCCACTATTAACCCTCTAAATTCACTTCTAGGAATAAGATGGAGAATGGGGAATGGAAACTGCATAATAGTTCCTATGGCAAAAAGGCGTGCTAAGATTTCCCTAAAACTCCTAGAATATGCTCTCACACAACACTCGACATACCTTGATAACATTTAACATTAGTGTCAAGTGACACTTTACGAAATAACATTTCACACAAGGTACGTCCAATGTCACAACACATAACATTAATACACACATACATTTCAGATTACTATTACGAATAAAAATACTTAACAACGAGGCCTCAGGTCTCTTAATAGACGGGGCCTTGGTTTAACTGGTTGCCCTACATTCAATGTGATTTCCCCGAATGTGTTTTCCATGGTCCTTCCACCTGCAATACCTCAGTGTAGCATCAGTAATTCAAAGAAGAAACCAATACATTAAACATGCATGATATAACAATAATCATTCAATTGCATATAATATTCATAATTAAATTGCATAATTCAAATGAAATTCCATAGCATAATTCAAATATCATCAAGATCATCAGGTTCACAAAACATCATATAATAACATAAACCAAATCCACACACTATGGATCCCATATGCAGAATCATCAAAATGAATAGTCTAACG